>CALNHX010000246.1:0-406098 GCA_940337035.1 Agriotes lineatus | reverse complement strand
TTTCCTAGAAGCGACTACAGCGATCATCGCGGAGGACTCCTCTTCCGAGTTGGTTATCATTTTCCTCGCCGTAATGATTGCTAGCGTTGATCATTGGGCGACTAGTCACCTGCTCTTGGAGGAGTCATAATCGCACTCGCCAGCGATCTTTTGTGAATTGTGCACGTGCCTATTTCTTGAAAAATGTTTTCTCAGAATGTTACAGTATAAAACAAAATATTCCTTCGAAGGCTCGCTCCTGCGTGTCCTTTCCAGACCATTTAGCTCCAGCTAAAACTCAATCGGCAGGGGGTTCGAAAGATTGGGCACAGTTCAGGGCGAGGTACCACGATAGGGGTAGTTGATGATAATTGCTTAAAGAAAAATCAAGCGGCGCCACAAATTGGGTATGGAGATTTAAAAATCCGAAATCCAATAGCCGTTGCGTTGCGTTGTTACCCCCAGGAGGCGCTCCACAGATGTAGAAGTTTACACCTACTTTTGGGTGCCCCTCTTGCAGTTGTTTAGGCCCTGTACAGAGGAGTATATACAACACGACAACAATACCAGTTCCTGTCACTTTAAATGAACACACACAAATAAAGTACAAGCATGGAATGAAAATAAGGTGCTTTATTAACTCAATATTTACACACATTTTCGACATGTAGTATGTAGTAAATTCGGGGTTAGTCAACGTTTTTAGAATAATTAACTAATGTAAGGCGGAGACAGCACGTCCACTAAATCTGTTGATACCTGAATCCAAGAACGACTAGTTTAAAATGCCAATCTAGGCTTTCCTCGGTACTTGGAGTCAAATTACCAAAGCTTCGTAAACTCAAAAGCGGACGGTACCTAGTTAATCTTGTAAGGTACAACATAGCATGCATTGTTCAACGAATGTCTAAAATGCGCACAACACTTTATAGAACAAGTAGCATTTTTAAAACGACAGTTTACAATACCTTTTTGTTGGCGCAGGAGCACAACAACTGCATTTCCTATGATAACAGGCGGAGAGGGCCTCACCTAGGATACTCTGCGATGTTGCCTGATACTATCGCATAGCATAGGGAGTGTTTTAACGTATCACAACGACGACGGCGGGGTGGCCGATTAACTTAGCCGGAGAAGTGTTGTAATAGAATCCTTCACAAGAAGATCCACACTGTAGATATGCTTGGAAACACGCTCCTTTTTGAAGATCCGCTGTTTGCAGCGTAAGCACGTAATTAACGGCACTGACTCAACGAAGCGCGTAGCATGTGGCTTTACAAACACTCCCGGGAAGGGTACGACACACCCCTCTTAACGATAAGGGATGTTATTCAATGAGTGCTACAGAACCATACGTTCAGTTTGCAGGCGTAAATCGGCTCTCCTAAAGAGACGCTATTACGCGCTTCACCGTCGATATTTCGTCATGCAGGAAAATTTCTACTGCGTTCATCTCGCTTCCACTTATTTGAACTCTATCTGCGATGCTTGGGATTGCATCACCTTAACGCTTAACTAAGCTCAGCAAATATGTCCGGGGATCCCCGGTCTTTAAACATCGGCCAGCAGGCGCCGGCCGAGTAATTTGATATATCGCTTTTGTTTCATTTGAAATCGGCTGAAGATTCAACGCGGATCTCATCAGTGGGCAGTTCGGTAAACTAATTAGCGGGACCTATACAATATGGTAACGGATTGCAGAATTCGTTCCTGTAATATGAAAAGGTGCCTTCCGGCAAAGCTAGGGCAACAGATGACGTAACCTGTCTTGCAATCAATCACGGGGCCTACAAAGTCTGGGAATAAACCCGATATAGGAATATTTCGTTGCAAGGCACGGCGCAGGAATGCGGAAGCGCAATTTTGTTCAGCTAAACGTCGAGAGTCTTAACACTCCCCTTACTTAAAGACAGTGACCTCGGAAGCGTTTTGAGTGGTATAAAACCGAGACAACCCTGGTTCCAAACCAAACCAGTCAGGTGATCGGAACATAAATCAAACGAAAACGAAGAAAAATCAGGCGGAAGCCTAAATAAACGCAAGCGCGCACCTGAGAGCTCACCAGCAAGGCTGGAACCTAAAAATGAAAATGAAACGTCAAAACTCCACGGCAGAGAATGATGTTGAGAATTACTAATTAATCAAATATATTGTTATGTACTAGGTACTCTATGTTTTAATTGAATTGTAAAAATTATAAAACTTGAAAACTCTTTCTGGATTTTTGGATCGATTATCTAGTCGCTTTGTTATTTCAATTTTGATTTGCAAATATTTTTCAACTGTGCATTGAAATTACTTGTCACTTATAATGTCATACAATTGTCACAAATTATTATGAAATTAGAATGACAAATGTCCAATTCTAAGAATTGTACAATACTGGTTTATATAAAAATGGTAAGTTATCATTTCTAATTAATTGCACCTTTTTTAAAATTTCTTTTAGAGTTGGTATACTTAAATAAACACCCACCTTGTATGGTCTTCACTTTTTCTCCAAAAGAACAATCCACTTATAATGAGCAGCATGGCCCTGTTTGTATCTTCCTGAAATAACCACTCACTAACTAACTGCTTACTCCTGTTGACTGCAACTGATGTATCCTGATCTTCCGGCTGTTATCAGGACAGACTGCTTTCCAGTCTGCTCACGTATCTGCTACCTTCTAGAAACACCTCCTTCTAACAGCTCTATGGCAAGTTAACTGTCACAGATAAAACTCCAACTGATATACTTCTTTCGTAGCTCCAAGATTCCCAACCTCTGTTGTCAGTAACCAACAGCACACCCTAGACCCAGTCCTGTCTCTGCTACCCTCTTTTAATGGTTTCATACGTCTCCAGAATGCTTCCTCGAACTCAGCACTGAGCAGTACCGAAACTAATATAATCACTTGTCAAACTGTATGTCCCAGAATAAATCTATATAAAAGTTCAATTGTTCTACTTTATGTAAATAACAATTCCCATTTTCATCTGGATTTACCATATATCATGTATCTTCTGTTACTATTACTTATTTATTCTTACTTGTTAAATATTTAGCTTCTTTCACATCACGTAGATTTTGATATAGCCCCTATTATATTTCCCAAACAATTTTAAAATAAACGGGGTCAAAATTATATTTTTTTATTATGATCAAAATTCAAAAATACATGTTTATCAATTTGTTATTTTCTAATAATTCTTAGAACAAAATTTGCTCCTAACTACTATATGTTCCATTATGGATGCCTTCTACTCATTTAATATTATTTGGTCTCTACCTACTAAATGTAAGTTCTTATCATAATTTCTATTCGTCATTCTTGATAATACCATCTATCAACTTTCTAGATTCAAAACGCATGTATAACTTTCACTGATTATCTGTTCCTTAATAATTTGTTCCAAATTAGACTTATTTAATAAACTTATTTCAAACAGCCTCTACCTTTTAAATTGGTCAAAATAGATTGCATTGATATTCCAAATTTCTTTTATAGATTTTAAATTTATTCAAAATTCACATATAGTGTACCATAACAATATATAAAAGAAAAATAGATGGTGTCCAGGGGACCGGTAAGATTAACTGAAACTTGCTACTGTGAATATACTTGTCAACAACGGTGAGTTTGCAGAAGACCCAAAGGGAAACAACACATAATCAGTTCGCATTTCGAATTGTTAATTTCCCAGTTTTGTTCATTGGTATACCTGCCTAAATCGCCGCTCGCTGTGCAGCGCTTTTGTTATCTTCTTTTCCAGCGTCTTGCCATTTGGCCGAAGAGCATTCTACTTTTGGCAACTCCATCTAGCACCTCGCTGACGAGTAAATTTTCGTGTGCTTAATTAAGCATTATTTTTCAAGAGCTGAGAACAAATCAGGTATGATGGACTTTCAAGTTTTATCTATACATACTCGTATATAAAGGAGTCATAACTCTGACTAATCAACGCAGAGCCGTAACCACTGGTACTACGAAGTTGAAATTTGAGTGGAAGATTAAATTTGTTACGTAAGGTAGTGCTAATAAAGGATTTTTTGAAATTCTACCCCCAAGGGGGCGAAAAGAGGTTTGAAGGAATTCCTCAATATCTCTTACACCCGATGAGATATCGACTTGGTTTTTACTTGCAAAGATTTTCAATGCAAAGTATTTCACAATTTTGCCCTAATCAACCCCTAAAGGTGCAATTATGGATTCAGGGTGAATTAAAGAACCCTTCGTATCTCCAATGTTTCTTGAGTTAGAACATTCTTTTTTAGCACATAACTGTAAAAATATTTAAAAAGCGGTTTAGGGATTTTGAAAAATTTACTCGTAAAAGTATGAAAAGGGGGACACTGTGTTTTTACGAATTTCTCAATATCTCTTAGACCCGATAAAATATTGACTTGGCCTTTGCTTGCATAGGTATCCAAGGCAAATTTCTAAAAACCCATTTCTGGATTTTGCCCTAATAAACCCTTAAAGGTGGGAATCTGCATTCGGAGTGAATTATAGAACCGCTTGTATTTCCTGTTAAGTAAGAGCATTTTTTTGTCATATAGATGTGTTCTTCAAATCTTTAGAAAGGGGTTTTAGGGTTTTTTGAGTTTCACCCCTAAAGCGGTAAAAAGGGAAAACTGAAAAAGGGTAGGGGGTTAAAATACTTAATTATTTTCCCTCTGCGTTCATTTCGGGATAAAACGGGCTGAAAGAATTTTTAGAAATATTTAGCCCTAAGGGGTGAAAAGGGATAAACTGTGTTTTTACGAGTTTCTCAATATCTCTTAGAATAAAATAGGAGAACTTCTGCAATTCCATTCCCCTGTGATGGAAACGGGTATCTTGTTATAATTTATGAATGCAACATTTAATAAGTACATACATTTTTGATTTTATCTCATTATTATACTAAAACTATAGTTTTATCAATGTATACAAGAGTAACGACAATTACATACACATTTCCAGGGGGTACGTGAAGAATAAAAGAGTTAAGGAGAACTTTTTTCAGAAGAATATTGTTTCCCTTTTACCAACAATATTGTTTTGCAGCCTTTGTTGGTTTAGCGTATTGAAAGAGGAGAAGGAAGGAGGTACTCCAGAATTCAATTAAGATTTAAAAGAAGAAACAAACATTTGTTGTCCGTACGAAGAGCGGGCATTTTGCTAGTAATTCCCATATTAATTACTTGCTTTTAGCTCTCTTATAGTATCCTTTGGAATAGAACTTTTTGTCTCGATAATTACCCTACGAGGGAATATCTTGCCACGAGACTTCTGCTCTCCTGCAGTAGGGGAACAAAACCCAGTCGTTTTCCACATTTTGACACAGACTGACGCAAAACCTAACCTGCTAACCTCGAATTTGACATAGACTTACAGTGCCACCAACATAAACAGTGCCAAGCGAATGACAGGCCGGCCAAAATTTATTGTCCGCATTGTTCATATTGCTACGAACAAAGTTGTTTTAGAGCCTAAACGTACCTCTTGTTCTTTAAAAGGTTAATCACCATAAAACCTACCTTGTTGTAGATATTTTCTTGTATATAATTTTTCACTCAGCTAGCTTAATATTGCTCTTAATCTGCAGGGTAACTGTTGTATTATATCTGACAAGACACTGCAGTCTATCACAATGTACTTTTAAAAATTAAATACAAATATTTCAGCAGACAATATTTAGATTTTATTAATATAATCGAATGTAACCTTTAAATGACAATTATCATATTTGTTCTCTAATCCTTTAATATAAAAGTAATTGTTAATGTTTGTTTGGAAATTGCTGGTACTTTTACAATTTAAACACATTTTGTTAATGACACTTCCAATAATTAAGTAAATGTATAAACTTTAGGTTTACAAAACCACCCTTACTTTATAAATCTAAATTAAACGAATTTAGAATTTCTATATGTCTTTTTTATCTTTTGAATTTATATTGTTCGTAGCTCAGTACTGAGAATTGATTTTAAATGGACTCACTTTGCGTTTCTCACTTTTGTCGCCACGTGTCTGCAATCCTCTCTGCTAGAAGTTGCCCCTGGAACTCGCTTGATTATACAGCTTCTGTGTTAATCTCTTCAAATTATGATGATAATTCTTTTACGTAGATAACGTGCACTAATAATCACTTTTAACAATGTTATAAGTAAATTCTACCCAGAGTTCGTTAGCTTTACATTAATTCTGGAAGAACAATTTAATAAATGTTACAATTTATTAAAATTTTTTAGCCGCCTCCTTCTCTTTTATCAAAACATAAACAATTCGTTATTTCGTCTCTTCGCACTCTTTTTCAGAAGGAACATTTATTAATTGCCAACTTAAATCAAACTAGTTACAATTTTGACAAGTCATTTTTTTAGGTGAGCAATATTTATCTATCATTTTTTAAACGTATTTGAAACTTTTTTAGATTATAAACAAACCGTCAGACTAACAAAGTTAAGTTATACTTCAGCACGTTGCAACATTCTGCAATGCATCTCATATGAACAATATACATTTTTGTAACAGTTTAAACCACTTGCTATTGCATTAAATGAACATTTATACGTTATTCATATCAATACTGATTTATATTATATTAATTGACTTTCTCTTACTTTTGCAGGTGTTATACCAATCTTGGTCAGTTTTAAGTGATTCCACTTTTTATAGAATATAATTTTTTACTATTTTAATATCATAGCAATATATTGCAGTGACTGTCTTTGTTTTTATGGGATAAAATGAATAAATTAAATGGGGAAAATCACCACACTACTCAGGGTAGTTTTATTGTGTAAAACTTTTCCTGTCAGTATTTTAGATTATCAAAATGAAATGCATTTATTATACTTCAATAAAAATGGGTAACTGCCCCTTTCTATATTTTATCGAATTGCAATAATATTCTGAACTAGCTTCGGCAAAAACACAAAACTGCTCTCTCAGGTTGGATTCAAATCTGAGTTTTATTTGAAATTTTGTTTAGATTTTTTGATTCAGCTTATCTCATATACACAATTTAGTTTAGTACAACTGCTCTACTAGAGTCGGTTACTCATAACCTCATAAAACTCGACTTTGAACACAGAAAGTCGTTAGTGCATATAGCGTGTATTTTAAGATTCAAAAGTGAAAATTTGTGCAAGGAACCATCAGTTAAATTGAATTGAAACTCCCGCCAGCAACACATAACTTGCTTTTGTTTAGATGTGACGTAAAACGACGCCAGCTATTCATTTTCAAGTAACGCCATGCAAATTACTTAAACTGGGACAGTACTGAATGCTCGAAAACACGTTGAATTTCTTCCGCAAGGTGTATTCTTGGAGATTACTAGCTTTCCCGGGTCCCAAACACTCAAAAAATGCCAACTCCTACCTTTCAAATCTGACCGATTTTCGCTTCCGAGCTGGTGCAACGTGACGCTGAGGTGGCAGCATATGTTGTTCAGGAATGCTCGTACACAATTCCCTGACCTGTTGAAATTGCGACCCCTGCTTCTGCAGCTTAAATGGTCCGCTGTCGACGTTCGGAAACTCCAGGTGCTCGGTGTCGTTCAGCCGAAGATGGATTGGTAAATTTTATAACTTTTATGCTGGGGAAACCTTCACAAACATTCCCACACATGCCTGACAACTGGTATAATAAAATGGTATACCTTTTTTACTTGGTAAACACTTTTTATTGTCTTACAACATTAAATTTAATGGAGAACAATTTTACCCAAACTTGTCAATTTTCAGAAATTATTTTTTATTGTTTGACAACACAGCATCGCGTTGCTTAGTAACCGCGATCTGAATTTGTTTAAAAGAAATTAGTTTTAGTTACAATTTTACATCAAGGAATAAAATTTGATAACATGCTTCTTAAATCTAAAAATTGTCATTATTTCTTATACATAAAAATTGTTCTTGTCCTTCATATAAACGTTTTTATAATCACTGCTCTGCTATAATCACTTAGTTTTTAAAATGCACTGGCACTTGAGTTCAATTTTAAACACGTCACTGAATTTTCTTCAATTCAGTTGCCCTCGTTCTCTATTGCTTTTTGCAAATTTTATCTTATCTTGCTTCGATTTCCATCTACCTTTCAGCTTGCTTGCTTTTCACTGGCCTGTACTTTTATTACTAACTCTACGTTCAAATTCATTATTCACATAACCAACATTTTGTATCATTTAATGTCATTTGATCTGGCTTCGAATATGCTCAAACCTATCATATTACTTATATTATATTAGCCATCTTAAATCTTTCTTTTACTCAAACTTCAAATTCAATCCTTCTGAAATCTGATTTGCTTATGCTTGCCTTTATCCCTCTAATGATGCTTCTTGCATCTCATTTCCAATTCATTTAATAACTTCAACTACTGTTTGAATTGCAATTAAATAAAATATTTCAAATCTGTGTTTTAATTGACCTTTTTCAATATTTCTCACTGCATACAGAGTTAAATTGTAAGCTATAAACAATCTCAATATGTATATATTGTAATGGTATATTGCTAACAGAAATTCTGGTTGCATAACTAACACACGAACATGAAAAAAATATTCAAATGGGCCCAGAATTGGTATTTTGTTTATTGCAACAATAAGTCGTTATTATACATTAATACATACACAAGACATGATTAGCAGTAACTGTAATTTGATTAACACAGGTTAGCATTAGATGAAACAGTATCGGCGGGGTTTCGTTTAACTTATTTTTCAATATTATGCTCGTTATTGCAGATGCATCTAATTTATGTTGACTGGCAGATTAGATACTGTAAACGTCAATATAATAGTGTGAATTTGCTTAGATGCAGAGGTGTTTGCGGGGTCACGAAGGTAATATGCAACGTTGGTAGCAAAATTATCATTCCAACAATCGGTAATGCAGCTGAAAGGTAAAAAAGCGGTGTAAGGAAGCCTAGAATGCAAACAGCATTGAAAAGGCAACCTACGATAGAAGAAAGGCAACAGTGCAGTGCTTATTAAACTTGTGATACCAGTGTTTATTAAAACTAAAGTGCTAAAAAGCAATCAAATAAGGTTATAGTGCGATACAGATTGACATTTATGCCAAAAGCATTTTAGTTATTAAGAAAACATTGTACAAACTTACGTGAAAAACAATAATTGTAACACGTTACTAGGATACTAGATGTGCAATTATTAGTGTTTATTAGCGAAGCCAAGCGAGAAACTTGTTGTAAAGATTGGTCGCAAAGGTTGATTAATTTTTAATATTAAAAGTTATTATTTTGTGCCAAGTGTTGATTTTTGAAAGCAGGAGCAGTGAATATTCCACAGATAAATTAGAAAATATGCTCCAGACTCCAAGCCCACTTTACGAGGTCGATTTGAAATAGAAAGTGGCTCCGAGGGGTGTTCAGCGTCGTGAAGCACCTAGAGCAGACATCGTACTAGGTCCAAAACGAGGTTCCAGCCGCCGGGAGGATTCCAGAAGATAATTATAAGTTTGACGACCCTTGATTTTGCAGTCGACGGATTTAGATTCAAAAAAGCAGGAAGTAAAACAGTTGCCAGTCCGCGTCTTTTGCTGACGTTAGAAAGGAAACAAAAACAGGTTAGTAAAACTATTTATGACATTAATTGGATTTGTAATAATTACCTCAGGTGAAATTGTTGCTAATTTGTCAAATTTGCGTTCATTTACGTTAGATTTTGTTGTGTTTCAATCATCTCTGTTTTTGCTTTGCCGTCAATTAGAGGTTAAACTGGCAACAGCAGAAAAGTTGGGCGTTTGCCACACAAGTCTAAAAATCATACTCAACAGTAAATTTTATACGGGATGTTACAACCTAAGTACTTGGATGGGTGAATATCTGGAGAGCGGGTGTAGCGTTCTAGCTTAGACAGGCTCCACTACCTCAAGTACTTCCTCCGAATATAAAAATGCACATACCCTCAGCGGCTCGGTGCGCCCGGTTCCCCGACACTGTGTAAACGATATAAGGGGTTACAGATTATGTATGTTCCAACCTATCCCTCGGATTTTGAGTTTTCTCATACTAAGCCGGAGCATTTATTTAGATTTGGTTGCCAATAAATAAAATAGGAATGGCAATAAACCATTTATTTTGCAATTAATTATTACAAAGCATAATTTTAATAAGCCCTGAGATCAACATTGAATTCTTATTAAAATTATTTAATTTGTTGTGATATTCCCACACTTTATTTATTTATCTTATTACATATTTGTCTGACGTTCATAACAAACTTGTCACCATACAACGTAAGGATATTGTTACAATATATATTAATAGATTTCATTTCGGGCACTGACGCACATCGGGTCCCATACGCTTGCAATTTTCGAGTTCATACCGTTCCGCAAAACGTCACTCGACACTAATCAAACGGACAATATTTCATAATTGAAAAAACACACAGATTGGAAACATACAAATGAGTCAATAAAAAACTCCGTTATGTAATTTTTCTTTCTATGGGATTTTCATAATTCTGCTACTGTGTATGTACTCAAGCGTGCATAAATATTTAAAAATTGTGGATGTCGTATTTTTACGTATCATGGTGAATAAAGGCTTAGAATATTATTCTATTAGGTGTAAAGTGGAAAATATGCCAGAGGTAATTGTCTCACATGCAAATATTGTGAAGCTAGTTAGAGAGGTGACCTCTCGAACAATGAAAGAGTTTTTGGCCAGTTCTTCAGACTTTTTAACATGGAAATCAACAGCATTCCTTCTCAAACTTGACATTTAACTGATTATCCAATAAAACTTCTATTTTAAAAATAATCCGTCGTTTAACTCCATTAGTTATCCAGAACTCAATTAAAGCTATTATTACTTTTTTGCACGATAGAACGATTTTACCTAGTTACCGCTTTTGTTGCCAAATCAGTAATTTATGTTTACCGTTCTAGAACGGTAAGTAAAAATTCGAGGTAAGTAGGTTAGGTTTTGATTCAGTTTTGACACAGGCTGACGCAAAATATAACCTGCTAACCTCGAATTTCGCATAGACTTACAATACAACCAATATATTATTCTGTGGTATAATGTGACATTTTTCTGACGTTTTAAGGAAAATAGATTTCTATCGTGAAAAAACGTCATAAGCATCACGAAGGTTAAGGAATTACCGATCTCAGACAATAATTGGAGTCGTCGCTTCGCTTCTCCTCCAAACAGTTGTCTTAATACTTAATATACTATTACTTTTTAGGTTGTTAAATTCTTCTTTGTGAGATTATAAATACTTACCAACATAGTTCAAAAACGTTCTTCAAATTTCAGACGATAATTTAGTTTAGTTTCAATGATATCGATATATTTCTTAAGAACCGTGTGGAATGTAAATAAGGTAAAAGCTTAGGTTGCTTAGAAATATTTAATTTATGTTTTTGCTTTCGCTTAGATGTACATATCGTGTGTTAAAAAATCATTTAGGGTAGGCCTTGAAAAGATAGATAAAAAATCTAGTCTGTAGGTGAATGTCAGATTGCATTTTGTTTATGAAAACATCTGTGACTGTGACAGGTAAAAGTTTGCACGGCATTAAGTTTAATTGTATCAAGGAAAAATAAAAATAAGATAGCATGTACACAACAACAACGAGTGTAATAGTCAAGGGTAATACCACAAACAGTGGATATATTTTTGACAAATATTTTGTCGTTTCCGTGTAAATTATTGCGTTTAAATTTCACGATACAAAATCACATCAAAAATGTCACGAGCCGAAGGCGAGTGACATTTAAATGTGATTTTGTTGAGTGAAATTTGCAATAATTTCTATGGAAATTGCAAAATATTTAAAAAAAATATATCCACTTCGAGTGGTATTTGGGACGACTATTTAACAATATTAATACATAACGATTAACTTTATTGAAAAATATTCCAACAATTAATATAATTATTAATTCTCAATTAAATTCAGCGGAATACTTCCAAAACACAGCATTTTAAAATTTTTAAAACAAGCCACACAGTTTGTTGGGGTTTAGTGTTACGTAACCTAGCGATATCACTAAGGACAGAACATCGTTGCTAAGCGATACTTCGCAACAAGGCTATTTATTTTTTGAGTACGTACATTGTTTTGTGAATATTTTGCATGGTGCCCAATATTCACTTATAATACCATGAGTAGACAAAGTTATGTCGACTATTTTGGCGGTGGTGTCACGAATGTCCATTGCGCTTTGGTACGATTAGAACGAGTGCGATAGCACGAGTTCTAATCCCAAGCGCAATGGACATGAGTAGTGATACCACCGCAAAAATAATCTACTTAACTTTAACTAAGAATGGTATTCGAGGGACTGTTTAATGAACCAAACTACTTTTTCAAATTAGTTTTCAGTAAATCTAGCAACAAACTACTCAATTTCTATAGTAACAGAACACTAATATTGACTTTTTCTAATAAAAATCACATTTGTTTAAAATAGTCACTTGAATACCTTCTAGGAAGATATATCCACTGATATTTTTTTGATTGGCCAAGAAACGTCAGAATTCTGGATTTTCATTGGTCACTTTTTGACAGATGACAGGTGAATTGAATAGTCACTGATATACTGCTGTTATTGGTTGAAAAAGAAAATGTCTGCAATGTGATTGGCTTATATGTTATAGTGTTGAATAGTCATATACATACATACGTAATCTTAAACTCCTTATACCTTATACCACAGTAGTGGGCCTGTCTAAGCTAGAACACTACGTCCGCCCTCCAGATGTTCACCTAACCAAATACTGACCAAGCACACTGAAGAAGTTAAGTGTAACAATCATAACGGTCAATAAAGATTGTTTTTGTTAAGTGTTTTGTATATTTTTAGGAAAATAGTTTAAGGTTAAGACGCAATTTAGTTCTTTCTGACTTATGGTAGTTAATTTGCTTTAATGAGCATCATATATCTAATACTTACTATATTGCTAGCGGCTATGAGTGGGAAACTCACCGATGAAGTGAGACACACAACCAACTCCTTCATGTATACGGTGAGCTGTGCGCAAGCGCGGCGGCGTCGTCCGCCCAATGGGGAAGTGGTCAAGTTTAAAATTCGCTTCTAAAGGCGGAGTTCGAATTCTCACGCATGCGCACGAGACGCGTTATACTCTAAGTGAGACTATGTCGGCGCCGTAATGTTTTCTGAAGTTTCCAGGCCCTACCAGCAATATATGTGTATTATATATATGATGAGCATCTATCAACTTATGGCAAACTTCAATTTGATCATGGCATGCTGCGAATGATTTTTTTTTGGAACACGATATTTTTAATGTAGTGCACATTAATTGAAGATTGAAACATGAAAGCTTATAATAATTTTCGATAAATAATTTTTCCCATGCCCACAAACGATAGTGGTAGTTTCAATACAGTCAAACATCCACGCAAAATGAAAATATCATTCATTCGGTCGTTGTCATAACGAACGTGTTTGTTATGAAAATACTGCACAATTCAAAGTTATACAGTAGGCTAAATATGTCATTTTAACCCAAACGCTACTGACAATAGCGAAAGTTGTTGGTTACTCTAAAATACTTAAAATAATTTAATAACTGGTTACTTATTCAATTACTTCGGTATGGTCTACAATTTCTGGATGGTGTCAGTTCTATTCTCCAAGTGGATGTTATTTCTTTAGATGCTAGGGGCCCTTCAACATTATTGCAAGTTTTTTCATCTAGATTTATCGAATTTCATTTAAAAGAGTCGTGGTCACTATTGTCTTCAAAGTTATTGAAGTTATAAGTAGTATAACTGGCAGTAAATTCTTCTTTTTGAAATACAATCTAATAGCCATAATCCAGGTGTTTTGAAGGGTTTTCATATATTCCCAAGAGTAAATGCAGACTGAAAGGGAGTTGTGTTTAAATAAACCATTTCTTTGATTTTGAACGATATGAATGCGAAGTTGTTTATGTATGTACAGTCGTGTGCAAATAAATCTGGGACAGTGTTTTTTTCACATGCAGATTCAGTTAAGAATTGAAGAATATTTCAATGGATTTCCTGCTATCAGAAAGAGTTACATTAAACTTTAACAGGTACTGAAACCCGTAACTCTCTCTGATAAGAGGAAATCCATGGAGATATTCTTCAAATTCTTAACTGAATCTGCATGTGAAAAAAAACACTGTCCCAGATTTATTTGCACACGACTGTACTATCACGGACAAATGTAATTGCCAGTCAGGTCTTTGCAAATCTTTGCTATAGATGTCGCTAAAGTTAAGAGTAAAGTTTTTATCGAAGTTGGCAAAACTGCAGCAAGTCCTTGAAATTCCTGCAGAGAAACGGAGCGAAGTTAGAGTAGGCGTTGCGTCTACAAATGCTTCGCTGTGTCATTCAGAATTTTACATTTTATCAAGATAAGTGTAATTTCAGAGTAGTCTATATACCGTGTGTAACTGGATTCCGGTAGACCTCAAATATATTTTACAGTTATGCTACTATTTTGGTGAAATGTGGGAAAACGCTATGTAAAGTAAGATACACAAATATTTATAAATATATATGTGTAATGTTACTCTTTGGTTTGGTTTTTCAATTTTGGTCTTCACAGGATAGGTGCTCGTTTGTGGTATGGGTTCTGGGTTGTTGAAGGTTGAATGGTAGGGACGTCTTATCATAGACGGTTTCCATATTCTCTGGTGTATCTGTAAATTCCTCTTTATTTAAAAAATTTTTCCTTTCCGGTAAGGGGAGAGTTTATTACGTGTTAAAAGCATATTGTATTAACGTTAGTACACAGTCGAAGCGTATGAAAATTAATATCCGAGTTGCAAAGGTTTTTATGAAAAGAGGGTAGAAATAACAGGTTTTTGTTATCAAATTGGTGACAGAATTTAGCTGTGCATAAAAGGTTTTGTGGTGAAAATGTGGTAAACTCGGTATTTCTCGTTCTTCGTTAATAGTATGTAGATACTAGCGAAGCTTGCTTCAGGCAGATTTTGAGAGCGGTACCACTTTCCAACGGACTTAGCTCCAGGTCGTATCGACTGATTTAGGAACGACGGAAAGCACTGAATATTCTTTTGCCTGTTAATACAGGGTATGTATAGTTGATTTTGGATTTACCTGATTCTATTTTCGTAATTGAATTAGCAACAAGTTTGAGGTGACGGAAACGCATTAGTTTGAACATCTCTGCATAAGAATTTCACTACGAAGATTGCTTGCGGTCAAATGACAGCTGACGGTTAGCGACTGTCAGAGTAGCAATTAGGAGAGCAGAGCAACCTGTTGAACGGTGTTACAGGCTGATTAAACTCCTGAGAAGCTAGTCTTTGATTCGACAAGCGTAACGAATTGTCAGATAAGTAAAGTAAAGATAATCTTGTGATATTTCGCATATTCTCAAAAAGTGAGAACAGTTTATAACCCCTTAATTGTACACTAGCTATTATATACCAGTGAGTTAGTGTTAAAGTCACATGCAGTAGTTAGAAAGTGAAATTGACGTAAACTTAAGTGGGGTACCCCATTTTATGATACAAACTATTGCTTAGATAAAAATTAGAAGTCGATAATTGTTCCCATAATTACAACGAGAATAGACTGGCCAAAACTAGAATTATCAATAAATCTATATAAAGGATTGCTTCTCTCATTCAAACTTTAAAGTTTCAAGGGTTGTATTGTGTGTATATGTATATGGGGAAGTGTTTATAAGTTTTCTTTTACCTATATAAGTGTACTTGGAAGTAATTAAACTTGTTGGCGCTCAAATAAATTTGGACAATTTGGATCAATAAAGGAAACACACCGTGCTTCACTGTAGCTAGTGACGGGCTCCAAGCACACTTTTATAGCTAACAATTTTTGAAGTAAAATATAGAGACTGACCTAAAGGTAAAGGAAAACCTAACAGACTTTAACGCAAAAATAGGAAAAAAAGACGAAGACACAAGCCAGTATATTGGAAAATACGGATTAGGCATCAGAAACAACAGAGGAGAAATGCTAGCAAACTTCGCAGATGGAGAGAAAATGTACCTTATGAACTCATTTTTCAAGAAACAGGATAGCCGAAGATGGAAATGGATAAGTCCAAATGGGGTTACGAAGAACGAAATTGATTTCATAATGTCATCACATAAGAACATAGTCCAAAATGATACCCTGCTAAACTCCTTCTTAACAGGTAGTGATCACCGAATGGTAAGAAGCACAATAAAGATAAGTGCTAAGTTATGACGAACAAAAAGATTAAAAAAAATATATATAAATGGAACCGTATTAAGATCAAACAAGGATGAATATAATAAACAACTAATGACAAATTTCAATGAGGATCCGGGGAAAAGCAACGAGGATATTAATGAAGCAAATACCAGAATTTCAAGAATCATAAAAGAAATTGAATATGTAGAACTAAACAAAGAAGTTCGAAAAGTCAGCAAGAAGTGACATCACCAAATACCGCACGCAACAAAGTGAGGAAATTATTGAAAATAACAGAAGATTCAACATCTTTACGAAAAAGAACGCACTAAAGAAGAAAATTTATAAAATCAAAGACGAACCAGGAAATATAATTACAGACAGGAATGAAATACTACAAATTGTAGAAAAGTTATATGTCAAACTGTACAAAAAAACTACTCCAAACCCAACAGATATCCAGAAAAACAACAGCAAACTGAAAGCTCGAATCATCAACGTTAACTCGGAGGAATTGCCAACAATAGTAAGCGAAGAAGTAGAAATACCATTGAAGCAGATGAAAAATAATAAAGCTGGGGCGAATATAAAATATTACTCGAAATGCTTAAAGAAAGTGATTCATCAACCAAACTAGCATTTCAAAAACTTTGTAACAACTGTTTATCTCAAGGAGGAATACCAACAGATTGGGAAAATTTCAGCACAATACTTATCTACAAAAAAGGGGACCCCACTGACCTCGAAAACTGCCGACCCATAAGTCTCCTCTCCCAGATATACAAGTTGATTATGAGGGTCATAACTAACACGCAAGAGAGAAAATTCGAACTATACCAACCAAAGGAACAAGCTGGATTCAGAAAAGATTACAGCACAACGGAACATCCACATGCTGTAGGGCAACTTAGATCCCAAGGTATTTAACGGCACTGTCCTTTGGATTCCATAGTATCGATGTGTTGTTTATTCTTATGTTTGGCGGATCTTGGGGCCGCCGTAGGGTGAAGATTTTAGACTCGCATTTGTCTGCATTGATTTTGATGTTCCATTTCTGAAGCCACTTGCTTAACTGGTTAATGCTTTCTTGAAGTTTATGTGCTGCTTGATTTATGTCGTGATCTTGGGTGATGATTGCGGTGTCATCCGCGTACATGGCTATAATTGCATTGTTTGGTTCGGGAAGGTCATACATGAAGATGTTAAACAAGATAGGCCCCAATATGGACCCTTGTGGGACTCCCGCTTCGATGTTGTGTATTGACGACGTGTAGGCATTGACTCTAACTTGAAAGGTTCTGTCAGAGAGAAAGGATTTAATGATCACTAGTAGGTAGCGGGTAGATACTCTTCGTAATCCCAACGAAGCCAGGTCTACTTCAGGTATACGACCCTGCCCACGCGAGTCTTGGTTCTCTCACTCCCTATATAGAGAGAAATCATGTCCTAACCTTTAAATCCCCCACCTATTCCACATTTAATCCTACCTATATCTCTAACCATTCGCCAACCCGTCCGGCCAGCGTGGCGATTTATGGCCAAAAACCCCTCATATGAAAAAATGACGAATTTGAAAACAAACGGAATAAGACCCCAGGTGAGTGATAAGTCTCACACCCTTAAAAGGGTATGCCTCAAGAATTCTGGGAGAGGCAAAAATTCGTTAACATCATTTGGAAACTAACGAACAAGAACATCCCAATGTATCTCCGAATTCGTCTATTTGAACAATGTGTCATGTCGGTCCTGACGTATGGCGCTCAAACATGGACAATTACCAAAAAATCAATGGAAATGCTCCAAACAACGCAGAGAGCTATGGAAAGACGAATGATTGAAATTTCTCTAATACAACGAAAGAGGAACGAATATATAAGAGGCATAACCAAAATAAAAGATGTGAGTGAAACAATAGCTGAACTCAAGTGGAACTTTGCGGGCCATGTGGCCAGATGCCAGGATGAAAGGTGGACAAAAATAATACTGCAATGTAGACCATATCAGGGCAAAAGATCCAGAGGACGACCACCAAAGCGCTGGACAGACGACATAAAACTTACAGCGGGTTTATCATGGATGAGGGAGGCACAGAACAGAGATAATTGGAGGCAAATGAGGGAGGCCTATGTCCAAAAATAGACCGAATGAGGGCTTTAAAAAAAAAGTAGGAAGAAGGGGACATTTATTGTTATTATTTTATATATTAACCCGCTAATCCAGACTCTGTCGAAGGCTTAGGCCACATCGACAAAATTAATTAGGGTGCGCAATATCTGGTGATTCGTGGAGTGTGAGTTTTTAAAACCGAATTGGAATTGAGGCAGTGTTGTTTTCGTTTAGAAAGTTATTTAGACGGCGTTGAATTATTCGCTCTAGGAGTTTGGACACTGTAGATAAAAGGCTAATTGGCCGGTAGTGCGCTGGATTATTATGAGGTTTACCGGGTTTAGGAAACATCAGGATGATTGCATGTTTCCAGGCGTGGGGAAAATATTCTATTCGCAGACATGCATTAAAGATTGCCGTCAAGTAGGCTACTGCCTTGTTTGGTAAATTTTTTAGGACGACATTAGGTATCATATCCTTCCCTGGTGCTTTTTTTGTTTTCAATTTGTTTATATATTGCTTGACTTCAGTTGGCGATGCTGGATCTGTAAGTATTATGGCGTTGGTGTTCAGATTGTTTATTTCTTGTTCGACGAAGTCGCTGTGGCTTCCGTTTCCATCAGTTATGGTAACAAAGCAGTTATCAAGCTGTTGTGCGAAGATTTCGCATTTGTCTTGGTCGTCTGAGTAGGTGCCAGTATTAGTTTGCAGTGGTGGGATTATCATAGGTTGCTTTAAGATCATTTTAGTGGCACGCCACATGTTGGGATCCTCTGGGTTGAGTGATTCTATGTAGTGTTTGTACGAGGCTATTCTTACTTGCTCTAGTTCGAATTTCACTTCTCGGATTAATCTATTCAAGCGAGCTTTTGCATCAGGGGCCCTTGTGTTTTTGCCATGATCTTCGTGCTCTATGCTTTTCTCTTATGAGATTTTGTATTTGCGTGGGCAAGGTTTGATTGCTTGTTGGTTTGTGAGATCGGGTGGGCATTGCGGCTCGTTGAATAGCTTGGATAACTGTTTGCTCGAAACAGTTTATCGCTCTATCTATTTCAGCTTGGGAGGTTAGATTGGTTGGGCATGTGATTTTGTCTTGCAGTTCTGTGTTGAAAAGTTTCCAGTTAACAGGACCACTTATCAACCTTGGAGGTTTGAGATAATAATAAGGTGATCTGTTTAAGGTGAATATTACAGGCAGATGGTCTGAGTCTAGTTCGGTTAGTACTGTTTGACTTATTGGTAGAGTAATGTTTTTATGTAAAATTATGTCTAATATGTCCGGTAATTGGTTTGATCTGTATGGATAGTATTTATATTCTGGTGGAGCTGATATATCCACTGCTAATTGGGAAGTATAATTCCCTAGTTTTATTCCGTTTGGGTTATTTGCTCGGCATCCCCAGTTCTTGTTTTTACAATTGAAATCGCAATCGCCTACTAGCATTGTAGGCTGCTGAGTTCATGTAGATCCAGTTTGTTGTTGGGTGGTTTGTATGCTGAGATTATGGTGAGAGTGGACTTGTTTAGCATAGTTAATTTGATTGCTACTGCTTCTAGATTATGGATGTTGGGTAGATCTACTGGGGCAGCGGCAAGATGACGTTTAATTATTATTGCAGAACCACCCCATCCTGCTGCATTTTCTCTGTCCTTTCGGTGGATGGTGTAACCAGGTATAGTAAATTTTTCATGTTGGATCAAGTGTGTTTCAGTGATGCACGCGATGTCGATACCATGTCTGGCAATAAATGAGATGAAGGTAGAATGCTGAGCTTTGATGCCGTTGGCATTCCAATTTAGGAGGGTTAACTTAGGTGTAATATTGAGATTATTTGCTGCCATTTTGAAACACCATGGGTATTAGGGACATTAGAAAGTTTTTAATTTGATCAAGGTATGGGGTAATAAGTTCAAGGACGGATTCGAAATTTTTTTTGGTGACAGGGTCTGAACTGGATCTACTTTGATTGCTATTATTGCTATTGTTGATATTAGAGGTATTGTGTCCGTTGGCTACCGTTTGTGCATAGGTTGAGTTGGAGATAATATTTCCCCTTATGGGGGCATTAGGATTAGAAGATCGAATTGTTGGTGGGGGCGGTCTTTTATTCAGATTTCTGATATATGGGCAACCTCTGTAGTTGGCGGTGTGTTGTCCTTTGCAGTTCACACATTGCGGATTGTCTACACCTTTGACTTTTGTGCATGTCGAGTAGTGATGAGGCTCAGTGCATTTAACGCATCGTGGAGGGAAATGGCAGTAGTTTTTGGTGTGGCCCATTAATTGGCAGTTGGTACACTGCGGGGTATCGCTGTTTCTCAGTCTTGGCTCGACTTCTACTACGCAGTGTAGTAATCTTGTTAAATTAAATATGTTTTTTCCTTCTTGGGTGTTGTTTACCTCAACAGCAATTAGCGGTTTAATAGTCTAGTAATCTTGGTAACCGGATATTTTAGGTCATTTAATGCTACGTGGATGTCTTTTTCAGTGATTGATACTGGAACGTTGCGTATTATAGCCGAGATATTAGTGTTACTATTGGGATCACGATATGTGTAATAGTTTACCTTGCGTTCGTCGTAAAACTTAGTAAGGGCTCTGTAATCGTCAATGTTATTTAAATTAATTCGTAATTGATTGCCTTTACATGTGGTTGAAAAATCTTCTTTTACTACTCCATTGATGTCGTTAATTATATTTTGGTAATGAGTACCATTAGGAATAAATATTGGAGGGATTTTGGGCTTTTCCTGTGTGCTTATTGTTGATTGAGATGAGTTCTCTCGTTGTAGTTGTAGGTTATAATATTTGTTTTGTGTTATTAGTGTGTCAGCGCTAAATAGATATCGCTTAGGGGAGGGTCGGGATGTTTGGGTCGATTTTCAATGTTACATTTTTATTTGATTTTTGTAACAGAATTTATAGATCAGTAATATGGCATCGCGTAGAGCATATATCATAGAACATGTGTAAGTAATTTGAAATAGAACACTATTGGTTTGAAAAAGTTATTTGAAAAAGTTTCGGGCAAATACATTTGACCCAAATGTCCCGCATGTGGGGAGGTTTGGGTATGTAGTCATTTATGTGTAAAATTGTCTTAAGTGATGATAGATAACATCAGGAATATTTGTGAGTAAATAGGGCTCAAGCCAAGGATTAATGAACATGAAGATTATGAAAATAAAAACAATAAAATTGAACACAATAAACATTTCTTTATAAAAAAATTAAAAATTGAACAGACAGGTTTACAACTCTAAGCTAAAAAAAATACAGTACCTAATGGTAATCTCAACGAATGGTAATAATACTAAAAAACATAATATATTAACGCAAATTCTTAATAAAAGTTAAATTAACTCCGAATGCCTTATGTTGCACAGACCGGCTAGTACCTCCAACTGATATTGGAGGTGGCAATCGCAGCACAATATTTTCAAAATCGATGTCATCCAATTTATCTTCATTTTCCGGGAAAAAGAAAGTGAGTGAATTACCTCTTCTTCTCATAAAGTTGACCGAACATTTTTCATCGCTATGTATTCCTTCTACTAGTCCTACATAGTGAATATCAGGCGACACTTTTCGATTACTTTCAGTTGAAAATCTGACCACAATGTAGTCTCCAGTTGTCAGTCCATCGACAGAGAGGTAGAAATCCTTGTCTAGCTCTTCAGGGACGTAATTCGATTCGCCAGAGCTCACATTTGAGCAGCTGAGATCACTATCCTCACTCTCAGATCTTCTTCTCCTTTTAGTTAAAGTCTTGGTCTTTAATGATTGCTTCTGCTGTTTCGCGGTCTCGTTTTCGTCTACATCAGTTAAAATTTTTCTTTTTGCACTTTTCCGAGTCTTCAACAATCTCTCATTTTCCAGTCTTTCCAGCTCTTCTTTTTCGGGAGTCTCCGTTAATATCCTAGTCTTGCCTTGCTTGCGGCCTCTGTTCGTCAGTTGTCTTGGTGGAGCCTTTGGAAATGGTCTTACCATTTCTGGAGTCAGTTTTATGTCGCTCAATATAATAACTCTTGATGTTTTCGGTTTAGCCACAGCTGTTGTTAGTACTGCATCAGGCTGCGATGTAATATTTGATTGGTCTTCTGGCATGTACAGTTCGTTTGGCGACATTCTTTCATGTTCTTGATCGACAATTGCTTGAGTATCATTTGCTTCAGTCTCTGTCTCTATCTCAACAATTCTATCACTTTCTGATGCGACATTTTCTCTGTCTGTAACGGATGACGTCAGAAAATCTGCCTCCGAAAATATGTCAGCATCATATGGATGAATTCCTGCTTTCTGAAATCCTGACAGGATGTTTTGTCTTGACATTGCTTTATCGAAAGCAGTGTTGATCAACCCCGGTAGGTGATAAATGGTCAACGTCTTACCAGGATTAGAGGTCATCCAGGTAGAAGCTGCACCGTTGTAGTAAGCCTTGAACGGACCGTATACAGAAATGTCCAAAGGTTGCAGTCGATGGCTACAATGAGGCGGGAAAGTCAGCAGATGCACACCATTTGATTTTGCCAGAGAGACAACATCTAGATTTACATGACTTTCATGATTGTCCAACAGCATCAGACACGGGTTCTCCTTTGTAACTCCCGAATATTTGATGAAATGTTCCAGTACCAGTACAAAATTTTCTTTGGTCATCCATCCGCTTGGATAGGCTAATCCTAGAGTGTTCTCGGGGGCGTTGATAACCATGTGATCTCTAAATCTCTTCAAAGGGAAAACTATGGCGGGAGGCAAAGTATTTCCTGCAGCGTTAACAAAGCAGCATACCGTAATTAATTTGCCTCTTTCTCCGCTTGTCACCTGCCCCACTTGTTTCTGTCCTTTCGTGGCAATTACTCTTGGAGGCTTATGTACAGTGGTGCAGCCCGTTTCGTCCAGGTTGAAGATATTTTCGGCCGAAAATCTATGCTTATCCAATAAATACTTTAGGTTTTCAAAGAACTTGCCAACATTATGTTTGTTGAAGCTTGTCGATCTTCCCAAACTAGTGGCTTCTGGCTGCCTCAACGACAGGTCTTTATTGCGATCCATGAATCCTAACAACCAATCTCGTCCCGCAGATTTGTGTTCATCCCATTCCTGTGGATAAGCAATTCCCAATCGCTTAGCAAACTCGTATGCAAACTCTCTTGTTTGTTTAGTATCTAAGCCCTAATGCATTTTACTGCACGTTTGCAAGTATTCGCAAAGAAGTTTCTCCCGTTCCGGATTGAAAACTTGTCGAGATGAAGTATTGGCTTCATATTCGTAATTGTCCTGCTCCTCATCAGGAAGGCCTTTAGCCTTCTGCACATGCCGCTGTAGTGATGAAAAGCTGAAGCCCAAATCATCAGCCACTCGCCTAATTTTCATTCCATCTTTAAGAACGCAGGTGACAGCAAATTTAATTTGCTCTTTGGTTTTTCGAGACCTGTCAGTCTTTTTAGTATATATCCGCGGCATCGTACGTAGCCTGCAATGTAAGAGGAAATAATTGGTAAATGATTGATATAATAACGACATAATACTTGGTGATTTTAGTTGAATAAATGTTTGACCCAAACCTCCCTTATCATGCGGGAGGTTTGGGCCGTGATTCAAACATCCCGCACTTTTCTGACCCATACCTCCCACTGATACAAAATCATAAAAATGTGCTCGGATTTCCCGCTCGAAATGAAGTTAGGTTATGTTTTGGTACTGCAATGTTTACTTCAACAACCACAAATTTCAAAGTAAAAACACGTTCGGTGATTTTTCTAATGATAGACAAGAAACTGACATAAAAGTAATTTTTAAAACAATCACTTACCTGGTCAGGAAATCGATTTTATCACCGTCGGTATTAATCACTCACAGCGGCGCTGCGGTTGCAACGGAAATAAGTTTTGATATCGTATGGGCCTCCAGTGAAGATAGTTACGCATACATAGAAGATTTGGGGAAAGCAATTTTGTCATTGACCCAAACCTCCTTCGACCCAAACCTCCCGACCTTCCCCTATTTATGTCCGGTTTATCAGGCGAGGTCAGTGGTCGTTTATTGCTATTATCGCCAGGACTGTGTTATTACCCTTATAAATTACTGTTGGCGGTTTTAATACAAAACTGCTTTTGTCAGTCATATCTTAGTTTGACATTGATGTGTGAAAATATTAATATTTGCCTTTTAGAGTGTAGAAATTAAATAAAGGTTTGCTTATCTGATTGGTCAGCTGGTCTCGTCGCCGCAATCGCAGCGATTGCGGCGAGTCGGTGTCGCACTGATGTAGCACTTGTGTGTGAATATTTAGGATAATGTTTAATAGGAATCTACTTAAAGCACTATAATTAAGTTAATTAAATACCGTTAGTTAAGAGGTCACTTAACTCACATCCGATCGCAATGCTGTCGCGCGCGGAACTCAAAGTTATAAGTAAGTATAACAACGCAAATGAAAAAAAAACTTCATGAAATAACTATAAAATCGAATTACAGCGAGGAGTTAGACAGGGAGATATAATACTTATCGCCGAAGTTGTTCACTCTGGTGCTGGAAGACACTTCAAGAACCTCCAGTGGGAAGAAAACGGTGTCATGATACAAGGCGAAACATTTAAGAACCTAAGATTTGCCGACAATATTGTAATTTTCGCACATAATGAAATCCAATTGAAAGAAATGTTTCGTTACGTTCTTTATCCCTTCCCTCGAGGAGTCTGGCAAATCTGTCTTTATTTCCTTTACGGGAATCTTTTGTATTTGTTGTGTAACTTACAACTTTCTGTACCAGCCTGGCTGAAGTTTCCGGAGGTGAGTTAACAGGTGAAACTGGATGAAAAGCTGTTTTCAATTATAGATTCAGCTGTACCCGTCGAGTTTCTGAAAATGCATTTGGACTGCTGGCCCAAGTTTTCAAGATCTTTTATACACCAATCAATATACCTACTCCCTTCACGAGTCGATGATGTCATTATATAGTTTCCTATTGCTTACACAACCTACTCAGAGACCACTACCTCGAAACTCGTGGAAAAGCAAATTCTGACTTTGACACAACTCAAGACCTCCCAGCTGAAAATCTGATAGGCTTGACTCGGACTAGTGGATTTGCAAATCAAGAAGGATTTTCAGTGAGAAATTCATTTACAAACAATTTTTCTAGAGGGCAGTGTCGGGTGGCAGAGCCTACAGTGGCTATATAAGGACAGTGTGGTCAATTTTGGTCCTGTTTCTGATTGGTTGTTTTAAAATCCGCCATTAAGAGTCGTTTTACGAAATTACACGTAGTCACACAAAATTGCTTCTAAGTCCTTTATTATCGAAAGTAGCTCCAATATGAAGTGGAATGAAATAATCCTCATAAAATTCTACAGTGTTCTGTGTAAGCGAATGCCGAATTTTCGTTTGCATAAGTAAATGTCAACGAGTTAAAGTAAAATGCTTTTTGCGAAAATTGCGCATTAGTCCAAATCAAAAGCTATAATAAAGTATATAAATGTCTTAATGCCAAAGATTACTGCATCAAATTAAAGAGAATTTATGGGCTACGTAACATTGAATATTCTATTCCTCTAAATTAACTGGTGGAATAAATACAACGGTTTGATTATAAATATAAAAAAAAATTGTTGCGTTTTTGTACGTAATCTCTGTGTCGATCAACGCAAAATGTTGTCAATTTTCGTTTTCTATGTACAAAAACACAATAAAGAAGATAAAAAAGGACACCTTGACTTATATTCCAATATTAGGGTGCTCGTTAACGAGGATTTTTAATCGCTGGCAGCGATTCCTTACGTTTCACATCGTCTCTTGCCGTTTAATTCTGTTTAAGTAATATTATTGACATTCTTGTAAAATTAATGTTACACTGCACATTTGACCACCTCATATTGCACAAATTTTCGCGAACGTGGATATACAGCGCTCTGCTAAGCATCTCCGAATTTCACATATGTCCAGTCCGTATAAAATGACGTTTATGTCACAATTTAGCAAGGTGACGTTTGTCTTACAATTTAGCAGGTCGTGCACAGGACAATACCTAAGGGCGTGGCTGGTTGTTATAGAGACGACTCTTAATGGCTGCCTTTTTTTAAATTGACCACACTGTCCTTATATAGCCACTGTAGCAGAGCCGTCATGTGAACTGGAGACAATAATTAATTAATTAAATTACTTTAGCGACTGTATTATACTGTATATATTAAAATAAACTACAGATTCTGTATTTGATTGTTTTT
This sequence comes from Agriotes lineatus, assembly GCA_940337035.1. NCBI lineage: Eukaryota > Metazoa > Arthropoda > Insecta > Coleoptera > Elateridae > Agriotes > Agriotes lineatus. The sequence continues at coordinate 379,629 of CALNHX010000246.1, read as the reverse complement.
CACCTTTCACCTGATCTTTCCACATATTCTGTAATTTCTCTCCAAATATTGTCCTTCACTCGTGTATCACAGTAGAATGCATGTTGCACATCATATAATGCAGGATGTTTTCTCGCTGACTCTGTGAGCTTTTCGTCCTTTTCAGCAGAAAAATGCAGCGTTGCATTCTGCGCAAACATTTTTCAAAATGGCCATGTGCACAATTCACAAAAGATCGCTAGCGACTCCTCCAAGAACAGGTGACTACAGTTGCCCCACGATCAACGCTGGCGGTCGTCACGGGGAGAAAAATGATAACAAACTCGGAATAGGAGTCCTCCGCATTGATCACTGTAGTCGCTTCTAAGAAAACTTACCTTTATATTAGAAAGAATTCGATTGTACTCTAGTATACTGACTTTTGAGAAAGTCGAAAGAAGATCGTGTTTAAAATGTGATACTAAGGAAGGTACTAGATATCATGTATATTAAGTAGTCGATTTCCCCTGTACCAATATTGTATGAAATTAGTAGTTAATCTTTTACCATAAAAGTTATGCAACAGTATGATGCCGATTCAAAATCAAAGATAAATGATACAACCACTAAAATATGAAAATCTATTTCTATACTTACTTAAGTGATACTGTAAAATAACAAATAACTTGTAAATATGCAGTACCGTACTAAATAGTTACACCAAACATTAAGATTTCATTGTCAAAAAATATTACATAATTTACAATTAAAGGACAGTTTAAGTTTAAATTAATGATTACAACTTAGATCTAGAGGGATATTCATGCACCACAGAATGTATGCCTTAGTAGGCCCTTGCTTGTTATAAGGTCAATATAATGATTTTAAGTTAAAACCAGTTCCAAACGCATCATTAATATCACCATGTATGATTATATAGAAGTGTATGTAACTCTTAATCCTGAGCTCCCGCACAACTTATGTATACTTGTTAACACGACATTTAAGTACGTATGACTGTACAATCGCTGGTTACGTTATTAGAGTAAAAGAAAAATACGAGAACAGATGAGCTGGTGAGAACACAGTGACTGCTTGTAAGTGTGAGCACGATAAATCAGTAATCAGGTCTATGCAATCATGAATGTCCTTATTTGTGAATATTCATGATGTGTATGAGACCTGCTTTTAAAACATCATTGTTCAATTTTAGCACTATTGATCCATTCTTATATTATTTCATAACTCATATCATTCCAAAGTTATTTTTCTATTTTAACTAAATTTCAGTGCCTTTCATTCTAATACGTTTTACAAAATACAAAACCTGTAGGTCAACATTAATATTCCTTTTTGAATGATTTCGTATGATATAATTCAATAACTTCAAATCTTTATCTTATTGTTTTATATAGGATTTTACTTGTAGTTCCTTATCCATATGCCTGACCAAATCAAGCTTTTGCGCTGGTTTAAATTCACATACAAGAGAATAGTATTTTGCTCTTGTATGTCATATGTACTATGTCTCGATAAATTTCTCTATGCTGTTTTATACAGAGTCCGGCAGAATGACCGACCCTATTTAAATTGTTAATAACTGTTTCAAATTTTAAAATATTTTGAATTTTTTTTTCAAAACTGTAAAGTAAAACTTGCCAATTTTTGTTACAATATAATTTGTTTATTAAAAATATTAGGTTTTGAAAATAACATCACTCAAACTCAAACTTCAGTTTCACTCTAATACAGATTAACCTAATCCTTAATTTGATTAAATTTATCAAGTTGGGCCTATCAAACAGAACTCTTTGCCATAGTTTAAAGAATTTAAAATTTCATCCTTACAAAGTTCAAGTCGTGCACCAATTTCTACCACGAGATTTAGAAGTTTGGGTTAAATTTGTGAACAATTCCTTCAACTACTGAATAATAACCAAATTAGTTTGGAGCAAGTGCTAATATTTTGAATAAATGAATTATATTGTAACTAAAATTGGCAAGTTTCTACTTTACATTTTTGAAAACAAAATCAAAATATTTTCCTAATTTGCTGTCTTAACAAAGCCATTACCACATCCATTTTGAGTGCGGTCATGAACCATTACCAAACCCAAAATCAACTTTTTTTCGGTTGGTGACATTGCACGAAATGTCAGTGTGGATTTAAGGTTATAGCCAATGACACTAATGATAGTAAAATAACCGTAGCATTTTCGGCAATTTGCCGTATTTCTGACGTGTACAGGAAATTTCTGAATTCATTGTGAAACACTAATCCACACTAATTTTACAATTTTACGAACGAACGCTTGCGAAAAATGACATTTATGGTGAGTCTACTTGATTCAAATTTTAAATTTTGCTTTAATGTATGCTTTGCAATAAAACTGTTAGGTACCAACTGTTACAAAATTCCCTAAATTACCAAAATTGATTTTATCTGTAGTAAAACGGTATTTAACTTGCAAATTAGAAAAAATTACATAAAAAACTCATTTTATAAAACTTCCGAGCACTCGTACTTCCCAGCACTCCTGCCTTCGGCAGTCGTGCTGCAAACTGGACTCGTGTCGAAATACAAGTTTTATAAAACTCGTGTTTTAATATACTATTTAAAATTTGAAACAGTTATTAACAATTTAAATAGGGTTGCTCATTCTGCCGGACCCTGTATTTACTGATAGAACACACATAAAACTATTCATACTGCCAGTTTCTTCTATGGCTAAGTACTCTTTTTAGGTAAGTTTAAAGCAGTCAAGCTTTTGGAAAACGACAACAGAGCTTCAAATTCTAAGGTATTTCTCCAGTATGTCTCTGTATGTTTAACTAATGTAGATTTTGTTGCTGCTTTGTAGACAGAAATAGAATATGATTACCGTTTTTCTCCTGCATGCGTTTTCATATGTTGAACTAAAGAACCTTTTTGTGCTGTTTTATACTTGCAAATAGCACAGGAATAAGGTCTTTCTCCTGTATGCGTTTTCATATGTGCAACTAAAGTATCCTTCCGTGCTGCTTTATATTTGCAAATAGAACATGCATAAGGTCTTTCTCCTATATGCGTTTTCACATGTTGAACTAAAGAACCTTTTAGTGCTGTTTTATACTTGCAAATAGCACATGAATAGGGTTTCTCTACTGTATGCGTTTTCATATGTGTAACTAAATAACTTTTATGTGATGCTTTATACTCACAAGTAGAACATGAATAAGGTTTTTCTCCTGTATGGGTCTTCATATGTATGATTAACTGACCTTTATATGCTGCTTTATACACACAATTAGAACATGAGTAATGTTTTTCTCCTGTATGAGTTTTCATATGTTTAACTAAAGAACTTTTTACTGCTGCTCTATACTTACAAATAGTACAGGAATAAGGTCTTTCTCCTGTATGCGTTCTCATATGTTCAACTAAAGTATCCTTCCATGCTGCTTTATATTTGCAAATAGAACATGCATAAGGTCTATCTCCTGTATGCGTTTTCATATGTTGAACTAGAGAACCTTTTTGTGCTGTTTTATACTCGCAAATAGCACATGAATAAGGTCTTTCTCCTGTATGCTTTGTCATATGTATGACTAAATGACTTTTAATTGCTGTTTTATACCCACAAATAGAACATGTGTGAGGTTCTTCTCCTGTATGCATTTTCATATGTTGAACTAGAGAACCTTTTTGTGCTGCTCTATACTTGCAAACAGCACAGGAATAAGGTCTTTCTCCTGTATGCGTTTTCATATGTGCAACTAAATGACCCTTCCGTGCTGCTTCATACTTGCAAATAGAACATGAATAGGGTCTTTCTTCTGTATGTGTTTTCATATGTTTAACTAAATAACTTTTTTGTGGTGCTTTATACTTGCAAATAGCACAGGAATAAGGTCTTTCTCCTGTATGCGTTTTCAGATGTATGACTAAACGACTTTTATATGCTGCTTTATACCCACAAATAGAACATAAATAAGGTTTTTTCCCTGTATGCCTCTTTATACGGTTCAATAAATCACCTAGAAAATAAATAAGATTTTTCAATTGTGCAGATCACCACACGGTTAAATATCTTACATTTCCCTGCAGTTTTATCGGTAATTGTATGAAATTGTTCCGTATGTGTCATCATATGTTCCAAGAAATTACTCTCATCTTTTGCTTCATATTCACAAACCCTGCAAAGTAATTGTTCTTCAAAGAAACTTCCACTTGCTGCACACGAATCAAGCAATTCATCCTTTATCTCAACTTCCTCCTGTTTAATATCCAATTCGTGATAAGCCGTGTTGTCGATAGTATCTTGAACGATCTGTTGCTGAACATGTAACTTTGCGACTACTTCACTTTCATTTTTTGTCACTGGTTCATGTAACATGCTGGGTACTGCATTAGACAAATTATATTCAACTGATTCATGTTCCACGTCCATTATTGTGAAGAATCCGGGCGTAATAAATGCAATATCTGAAAATAAAACGTAAGTACAACAGAGTTCGGTTAGGTGAGTAGGTCATGCTTATTTAAAAAAATATTAACATTAAGAAGCTTCCTATTCTGAGTCTTGCTTACATGTATAAAATTTGAAAAAGTAACTCGTTTAGAGGATGGCCTAGCGACAAAGACAACATTGGATTACAACATACCATCGCCGGCCATTGCCTTCTGGCAATATCGGTTAGATCCAATGAAATTCAAAAGAACTACTGTGGCATACAGTCTGTCCCACAACAAAATTGCCATAACATACAAAGATGTTCTTGAGTATATTTTATATAAAACGTTTTTACAAACACATATATTTGACTGTTAGTCCAAACAATAAAACTAAAACTAGTCGTTTCATGTCTTCTGTCTCTCAGCTGTAAATCAGGAACGAGTATCTTCATCTATCCGAGTATTGTAAGGTTTAGTCCACGTGGATTTTCGCATCTCCTTTCCAGGCATGGTATTACTATAATTAATATTTTTAACAAGGGAAAAACTTGAAAAAGAAAGAAAAACAAACTTATGGTGCAAAGAAACCCTTCAAATAATAAACTTTGATAGAAGAGAAAAAGTTATCCTAAAACTTCTAGATACATTTCCAACATAACTGACTGGAAAAATGTGAAAATATAAAATTTGTGAGTGCAGGAATGCAGAAAATAAATCTTATAATAGACGCAATGACTCCGCTTAGAGTAAAATTGACAGTGAAATCTGCTGCCGATAAGGGCCTGTACTCTTTAGCTCGTCTGCGGGAACCAGCAATAATAAATGCCATCAGGTTATACAGAACCTACCTACATGAGCAACCGCAATCAGTACCTATGTCACGACGGCTTCACAAATGCTTCTCTAAGGTTGTTTTTGGTCTCTGAGGGTCTTCCCGTCACTGAAAAAAATATATATCAAGTACTTTGAAACATATGACATAGGAACTTCTACTGCATTGGCGGAATTTGCAACTTACAAATCATTTATCTCCTCTCAACGTCTAATACGGCAACAACAATCCAGGAAAAGCCATGGAAAATACTACTCACCAAAACGAAATTTTTAATGCTACCGACGTGTCAAGAAGAGCAAGTATCTTCTATCTTTGACGAACATTCGGTGCGTCTTTTTTGTAATAAAAAACACTACCAATATTATCCTGCATGCTAATAATCAGTGTATTAGAAATAAACATAATTATCTTGAATCTATCTTAACTGAGCAAAATTTTGACGTGGTGATGATTATTGAACTGAACATTGGCTTAAGGATGAAGAAAAACATTTATATACACCAAATAGTTACAATCTAGCTTCTTGTTTCTGCCCATTGAAGAGTGAATGTAGAGGAGTGTGTATTTTTACTTCCTTTTACAATAAAGGAAGTATTGGACATATTTTTTTTATTGGTCTGTCTGTGTGTGTGTGTCTGTCTGTGTGCCTGTGAACCGAATATCTCAAAAACGAAAAGAGGTATGGCGTTGAAACGTCATATATAAGTTTTGTGTACTATGTAGATGCGACAGCAAGCTTTTGAAGAAAATCGCATAACCGGAAGTAGGTGTTTACTTTATTGACTTTTCAGTTTTTTTCGATCTAACGATTTTTTTCAAACTTCACATTTTTATTACATTTTTAATGTGTATTGATGTGAGATGGGTGATTTTCTAGTTGAATACTTCTAAAATGGGTTTCTTTTGTTTTTTTCTATTTTTTATATTAACTCCTATTTTAAATAGAACACCCGGTATATTATTACATTTTTGAATTAAGCTTAACATTTTAGAGAAAATTTATCTCTTCAACTAACGCTCTATTTTGTACCGTTTTTGCAGAATTTGTAATTTTTGAAAGTTTTTGACAAATGCTTAAAAATTAAAAATCATTGGCTAATTATAAGATCACTGTAAAAGAAAGTTGTGTGCGTGTATCACACCAGATTTTTTCTGTATTCGATCACGTTTTTACAACAATAAATTTTATTAATGAGTTTAATAACGAAAAACATATTGAATGCCTGCATTAAATTTACTGATTTGAATTGTGTTGAAGTGGCAATATCGATATCTTTAAAAATAAACTTCCTTGAACTCTTGACTTAATACCTAAAAAGTTTAAAAACAGTAAACTAATTCCTGATGGTTGTATTAATATAAATCTTTCAGTTAAATTTAAGGAAAGCATCGAAATTACTAACATATCCCATTCATTTGGATTAACAAAAATATCACCGACTTTTCTAGACTACAAAAAAATCCCAGTGGTGTATCGACAACATCTTCACAAATTTTAAAATACAGCTTGCGACTGTGGCTGAAATTAATTTATCTAATCATAAATCTAAATAATTGAATTTAATACTATTCTAAAACGTTTATAAAACCGTACCAAATAAATATTTTAGAAATAGAATAAAAATTTCAAATAAACTTTTATCTAAAGATTAGGTAGAATTATATAGAGAGTCTGATCCAAATTGTTCAATCAATACCTTTTATAAAAGTGTTTCATATTATCACGATTGATCTTTTTTCCCCAGTAAAATAAATAATGTACGAAAATATTTAACAGTGAATTGGATTTAAATAATTTAAGGTGTTAATTCAAGTTGAGATAAAAACTGCAAGCACCAGAACGCGAGAAATTACTTATCCGGGAAGTTAACAAACAACAAGCTCAAGTTGCGTTTGCAATGTGTTCTATCTTGCACGAAGTAGCAACGAGTCGAGAACCGCGGAAATGCAAAGCTCGTAACAGAGTCGTAGGTGCATTCTTTGAAATAAAGAATTAGTGAATAGACAAAACATGAATTTCCGAAGGCAGTTCGGAATAAGCGATATCACATTAAAAAACAAAAATTTGCGGGACGCGAAAAGGACTTCAGTTCGTCACAGAATTTCGGACAAAACGCGCAACAGCGGCTGGTATTCCAGCGTGCTTCAGTAAAGGGCACATTAAAAATTAAATATTAACAACATTGATTACTTCTATTAATTCAAAAAGCATGTGCGTGTGACAGTGCTAAATTATTAGGATGAAAAGTCGCCTCTTAAATTGCAAAATTCCAAATTAATCTAATAGCCATGTAGAAAATACGAGTATCCATCGATTCGTGTTTTTGTAGTTAAACAAAAAATGTGTGTTCACCGACGACCCCAAGGTTCATCAACCAGACTTGATTTTAAAACAAATATTCTTAATTCGCTTTGTCTTGCAATATGTATCTCAGTTTGGGGCAATTCCGAAAATAATGTATTTAAACTAGAGCGGATGCCGGGACTTGATACCTTCCCCTTCAGTAGGTCGCTATTAGTCCGAGAGCAGGATATGGATTTTTATTTCATATTAGGCGTAATCAACATGTTTTTGGCAAACTAATTTTTGTAATGATTTATTTTATGTTCTTATTCTTTTTAATATAACTACTTAAATAGCCTCAGTGTTTTATTATTCAGCCATATTTTTATAAATATCTATGTTTCGCGTACTCTGTTGCGACGGGACAACAACGGACACCTACCTAGAAGCACGCTGCACCTAAATGAATCACAGATAGAATCCTGTAGCAGTACATAACTTAACTACTACAAGGATACCGCTAGGTATTATTAAAACCTGATAGATAGGCAACTTAAAGTGCAGAATCAGTATAAGGGGTTGCCTACCCTTTTATTAAATCAAGAGTAAATATTTTAGAAGGCTCGTGTTATATTATTAAAACAATAAATAACAAAAATTATTACTTCTTGTTTGGCTGAGAAAGCAGAAAGAAGCTTCTCTGAGTCGACGAGAAGCGATACTACTTATAAATCCTAGCTTAAAAAGGATACAAAGAAAATAGTAAGGCTTTAATCAATAAATTCAACATTATATTAAGATATAATAATTTTTCCGGCAGATAGGATAAATCCAATGAACATTTTCTTTCTGAGAAGAGCAGTTATTATTTAACTGGTAAGTAACTAGGAAGCTAATACTGTAACGTTTCGATCAGCAGAAACGCGTTTTTCTGAATTAAAATTAATTCGCGCGTTTTCCCCTAGCGATTTCTACGTTACGTTACGAGTTTGAATTTTTCGCCCGCGTGGCCAAGTACGTCATCGAGAGATCCCCGCTCCACGTATGTACTGCTCCCTCACTTAGAATCCGAAGTGGTTGCTAGATGCACGAAGCACGAAGAGGGGCCTATAAAAGCGGCTTCACGTCCGTTCCACGGGAGATTCCTTCGCATTCATTCATTCGCATTCATTCCCGAGATTTCTCCCAGATAACTCCCCGTTCCAGTTATCCTGAATCCTAATCCTGTCCAACCGTTTAAAGAGAATTTCCCGTTTATACTTTGGAATCCGATATCCTTAGTATTTCCTGTAGCTAAAGTTGAATCGACGACTCCAATCCTGGAGGCCGTGGTCCTAGCTAACACTTAAATAAATTCATTCCTGAAGGATCAGCTATCTGAGGCGATGCTCTCCAATGGGGAACCGTTTCGCTGATTAAACCAATGCCTGTTATAACCTGGACTCAACGTAAACTTTTAGCCCAAATTCCGTTGGCATATAATTGTAACAAATTTCCTGGAGGGCTTATTCGAGACGAGGGTTTATTAACCAGGCCGTTTCATATGTCTATTTCGTAATAATTACATCAGCCAAAACAGCGTAAATTTGCCCGACCCGACCGTATCAAATTTCATGCTATCACGGCCCGACACGTAGCCAATTTCAAAGGCCCCTTTAAGTCTGCTTTTAATATTTGTTGACTTCAGAGTTCTACTCACCGTTTCAAACAGCTTCCCATCGCATCTCCGGAGAGCGACCGCCACAACGATATTAACTTTTTTTTTTTTTTAATGACGTCGGAAGGAGTCTTCCGAGTGGCCATTGCGAAACACCAGACTCTGGAACCGGTTAGCCCATTACTTCAGAGTCTGGATCGTCGGGTCAAAAAACCTTCTACATATATATATTATGGATGTGCTATTTATATGTCATGCTCTATTTTGTCCCGGAGTATCCCCTGGACCATCTCCGTAATTGCATTCCAGTTCTCTTTACTTTCCAACATAATCTCGATGATGTTGTCCGCTGTGATGTTTCTATTCACCTTCTTGTTTGTGTTCCTCCGGATAGTTCCATACTTGTTACATTGAAAGAAAGTGTGCTCTGGGTCGTCTCTCTCGTGGTCACAGAACAAACAGTTCTCTTCTTCCGTTTTCTTGATTCTCTTTTTGTAGGTCATGAAGCTGCCATGTCCGCTGATCATTTGTGTGAGGTAGAAATCTACTTCCCCGTGTTTTCTCCCTATCCATGCTTTCAGGTCTTTTATAAGTTTTTTTGTCCATTTTGCTTTTCCTGTGTCTTCGTTCCATTTGCGGGCCCATTTATTGTTTGTTTCCTCCGTAATTTCCTTTTTCCTTTTTGCGTTTTCTCCGTATCCTTTGGTCCTGTCTTCTACCATGAATTCCATAGGTTTCATTCCCGCTATTGCCTGGAGTGCCTCGGTGGACACAGTTCTATATGCGCATGTCACCGCAATTGTTAATTTCCTTTGCGCTTTATCGAGCATGTCTTTGTATTTTCTGAACTTAGTTGCTTTTTCCCATGCAGGAGCTGCATATACCATTGTGGAGTAGGCCACGGCACACAGTAGCTTTCTTTTGCACTGTCTAGGACCTTCAGTTTTGGGCATCAATCTGGTTAAAGCCGCTATTGTTTTGCCAACCTTCTGGGTGATGTACGTTATATGCTGTTTCATTCCTGCATTTCTTTCGAATATGACACCCAAGTACTTTAGTTTGTCTTTACTTCTAATTGCGGTGTGTTCCGTCTCAATTTCTATTTCTTTTAGTGTGTTACCTCCATATAGGATTACTAGTTCCGTTTTATCCGTTGCTAGCGTTAGTTTCTTCCTCCGAATCGCCTGTGTGGTTCTCATGATTGCTGTGTTTGCGTTACATTTGAGGGAGTTGAGCGTCTTTGCTGTTACTAATATGGCAACATCGTCCGCGTAACAGAGAATCTCCGTGCCTTCGGGCGTATCGGTCCGCACCACGTCATCGAAGATTAAGTTCCATAGTAAGGGTCCTAATATAGATCCTTGTGGAACGATATTAACCTGTCGTGTGCTGAAGATACGAAGCTGGGCCCCAGGTGGAAAATTGTCGTTGGCTTCCCATTCCGTCGCATCTCGCACAAACGCACCGCCGAATCACCTGGACTTGCAGCTCTAACCCGGTGACGTAAGTCATAAATCATAACATAATCGAATTAACTTCTGTTCGCAGTTGCACGTGTATTTTGACATTTCTGACCGAGTTTCGAACGTAGCGGTTGGCAGCATTGGAACCAGATCCGCATTTCATCCAACGGCTCCAGTCGTGTCGCGTTCGAAATTTCCAAGGTACAAGCAACAGGGTCCCGAACACACCGCTGTACGACGGGTTGCGTAGAAGCCAGGCTTTTCGTAGCAAGACGACCCAAGAAGAATGCATTTATTGTAAAATACATTTTATCTTGTTCTAATGAATAATACCGATGTTTGTAAATACATTACAATATAATTAAAATGTCTAAAATTATCCTGGTGTTTGTTTGTTGATCTCAATGTGTATATCTGACTGAACCAAATTAACTCCGACTGAGATAGCTACCCGAAGGTAATTTATTAATTCATTAACCCTTATTAGCAGAAGGGCAGAACGTTACAATACATACAAATCTTAATCAGGGGGTTTTCCTTGGTTCAGCTCTTAGGCCTCCTCGCTAGTTCCCAGCTCCTGGTTAGTTCTATGTTCATCATGGAGGGGTGTATTGATGTGCTCCAAGATGGTTGGGAGGACGCAAGGGGAGAAATAAAAGAGGAAGGAGAACTTTGTTAAAAAACTTATTAATTGTTAGAAGATTACTTACCAATCAAAGGCCGCTTCTTTGGTTCGACGATGGGGTTTTCTTCTTAATATTGGGAAGATGAAGAGATCCAGATTCAAGGGTTCTCTGCATTAACCGTATGTTAATCCTAAATAAGTTAAAATTGGTTAGAGATTGTTTATATAATTAGACCACCGTCATAGCTTGGATATCGTTAAATAAGGCATGATGCTAATAGATAACAAACTAGTTTCAAAGTAAAAGAATAGTTACTTACCTCCTAATAATCCTGAACGGGGACTTGAGCAGTTTTGCAGCTGTCAAGTTAGTATATATCAATTGTTATGTAGTAAGCTTTTAACCATAAGGGACTTTTCTTATACTCCCTGGAGTAACTTCAATTAAACTAAATATATATTGTTAATTGGGATTAAAGTGTTAGAAAGAGGATTGCGAAGGTATAGAGAGCTCTTTATATTTTCATCTAATGCGAGAGATTGTTAGTTAGATAAGTATAAGAAATCTCCTGGATAATCACAGGTTACTTAACTAAAACTAATAATTAATGACATTTCTAACTTGTCAGATATAAACTGAAATTAGGTAGCACTTGCATAACATGTGTAATAGCAAAAAAGCATAAACTTTAATTAATGAAAGATAATGAATTGTACGATTGAGTATGCAACCGATTGTAAGTCTAAAAAAAAATAACACTTGATAATAAAGTTATGGCGCCCATTTCTTCTTATTACTGAACTAATACCTTTATGAGAATGTGAAGCAAACTAAAATCCCACAGTCATTAGACCCTAATAGCAGCCGTGTATTGAGCTAGTCGGAGACGCGTGAGCCTTCCAAGGTAGGTTATAAAAAGGGGGTACAATCCGTTGTAGTACAAATAACAAATGTAAAACATCAGTATATTGGAATTATATCTGAAAACTATGTTGTTAACGCCATCTGTTGAAGGCTACTTGTAAACAGCGATAATGGAAATTACTCAGTTGTTAAGTACAAAGAATAAAAATAGTCTGTGCTAAAAACTCAACCGCAGTGGTTTCATTTTGTAATAGGTTATGGGCTAAATGTTTCAAACACTGATAAGTTAATGTAAATAGCGGTGAGTTGCACAAGAATGGCTATCAATTATATGTCGAGTGTGCCGAAGTTGTTAGGTCGCGAAAAGTACGAAGAATGGGCATTTGCTGTAGAAAATTGTATAGTGCTTGACGGGTTAACAAAGTGTATTGACGGAACAGAGACAGCTACCGAAAGAAACGCGAAAGCAAAAGCGAAGTTGGTTTTGACAATAGACTCTTCCTTATTCGTGCATATAAAAGAAGCAAAAAGTGCTAAAGAGTTGTGGGATAAGTTAAAATCCCCGTATGACGACTCTGGTTTCGCGCGAAAAATCGGTTTTCTTCGTTCGCTCTATGAGATTGGAAAACTGTGAGTCAATGGAAACCTTGTCAGACCATTTTATATTTCCCAGTAATTTAATTAACTACACAAAGTACATCGCGTAAAACTGCAATGTTTCGCATCTAGTATAATAATTCGCGATCCTTGTACACCCCTGGCCTCCAAGCGCAATAATTCATATCATTTGTGCATCCCTGGTTTCGTGCAGCTGTTGAGTTCATCGCATTCAAGAGCATTCAGTTTCGACCCATTTAAAATTCACTCAACGGGAGCAAATGAGAAAGCATCTCTTTATCCCTGTTGCTCCGATGCGGCTGTCGTCACCGGGCGAAATCCCTGGCTTGTGATTGGCGGTTTTCCGTGCAGGTGGCCGTTAGCGGTCGAGCCATTCAGCCCCGGCCTGTCGAAGAGAGTGTTGATATTTTCGATTTTGTGCGGGCGTCTCTGCGCTTTGCGCGGGGACGGCTGTTTTTCGATTCCCGTTTAAGTTGTGACAGCAAGTTGTGGAAGTTCCCAATCAATGGTTACGCTATTAGGCGTGATGGCCGGGGTGGCCCGTGACGCAATTAGCTCTTGATAGAGGATCCCAGGGGACTCCGTCGTCTTTCGAACTTTGTCGCACGCACCCAGCTGCGAGCTAATCACAGACACTGCGGGAATGCCACCGCTGCAGCAGACTGAGCCGATGAACAGGTACCAATTGTGTAATAAGTAAGTTCGTTTGCATGTTCTTACAACTTAACCCTTTGAATCGGCGCCCGACGCTGAAATGATGCCAGAGTACACTCTGTTTAAAATATAACGTTGTGAACTAACATTTCGTGCTGCAAGCCAGCTGTGTTCTTTTACCAAATTACTTAATAATGCTAGAGTACACTCTGATTAAAAGATAACGTTGTGAACTATCACTTTGTGCTGCCATACAGCTGTGTCTTTGTCAAATTAATCGTTAATATGTTTGTTTGGACACTCAGTGCCGCAGGGCCGTGTTGTTAGGCAAATTAGCCATCTGACAGTGCACTCGAGGCTTGAAGAACGTATGGTACACTCTAGCGCAAATGTAGCGGTCCCTATTCTTAAATGTGTTCAGGCTTTATACTCGCGCGTCATGCCTGTTGAGGCCTAAGTCGACGTTTTATCTCATTCGGCCTGGACTTGGCGTTCGGCTCAGTTCTGCGCCGAAACCTTTATTTAAAGCGCATCCCAGCTGGACGTACCTTTTAAGTGATTCTTACGATTTAGCCTACGTGCCGAATATACCTGTATTTTTTTTGTGTATGAAGATTGAGAGGTCACTTGGAGTGGCCAATAGATGTATTAACCATACAGTTGTATTCTTTACCCTTTGGTGTTTTGTGCATGTTTGTTTACAGGGCCACTGTGTCACTGTGTTACGACCATTGTAAGGTGAGGCCCGGACGTGGCGGATAAGCATTCCAGGTAGGTGTTTGTGTCTGTAGCTGCACCGGGGTTCCCGAAATAGTTATTTGATTACTTCTAGCTCCGTTTAACCCTTCAGATCCGGTTGAACGTGGGTATCTTGAGTTGGATCTGGTGGCGCCCATTTCTTTAGCATTACCCTGTATATTCATCGACACGATTGCCCTGCGGTGTACTGTTTTGAACCACACCCATCTCTCTGAGCACATTCTCAGGGTGAGCGTGCCCAGTTCCCGGATTTGTTTAGCTTTCGATACTCGCCCATCCGTGAGTGTTGTAAGGTCAATTTAATACCGTAACAACCTACGTGAATCAACTGATAGAACTTTCACAGAAAATGAATAGGACGGGTTTCAAGGTAGATGATCAATGGACGGGGTCATTGCTCCTTGCAGGGTTACCGCAAAGGTATGAACCCATGATAATGGCCATCGAGCATTCGGAAATTGAAATTAAAACAGATTCCATTAAGGCAAAGCTGTTGGATATGTAGTTCGGTGAAAACTCAACGGGAGGCGCTTTCATCGGCAAAACATCGAAGTTTTAGAATTCAAAAAATAAACAAGAGAATGGCGGAACGAATACGAATCAAGAGCGATCCGACGTTAAATGTTATCGGTGTAAACAGTTTGGGAATTTTAAAAACAAGTGTCCAAACAACTCAAGTGATCAAACTGGTAAGAATAATGCTCAAAAACAAAATGCTTCTAATGCAGTATTTTTAAGTGGTCAGTTTCCTCACACCGATTGGTATATCGATTCGGGGGCCAGTGCGTATTTAACTGCAAGAAAGGGTTGGCTAGAAAATGTGCATGATGAACCAAGAATTTCAGAAATAATGGTGGCAAACAGAGCAGCAATACCAGTAATTCTTGCAGGTGAAAGTAATGTTACTACTCTTGTCGGTAAGCAGATACATAGTATCAAAATTCGGGATGTTTTATTCCTACCACAACTGACAACGAATCTGTTAAGTGTAAGCCAGATTATAAAAAATGACAATAATGTATGTTTTGATGGAAATAGTTGAAAGACAAAACCAGTTGATTGCAGTGGCTGATTTAATTAGGAATGTGGACAGGTTACACATTGAAATATCAGAAAAATGTTTAATAGCAACCTCGATAGCGACAGATGTAGTGTGGCATCGTAGATTTGGACATTTAAACTACGGTGACTTAAAACTCATGAAAGACGGTGCTGTGGAAGGCATGAATAGCAGAGGTGATTTTAGGAGCAACAGTATTTGTCAACTGTGTTGTAAAGGCAAACAGTGCACACTACCTTTTAAACATAAGGGAAAGAGAGCTACTTCTTGCCTAGAAGTTATTTATGCAGATCTATGCGGGCCCATGGAGGTAAATTCGATTGGCGCGGCCGGTCAAGATATTTCCTGGTGTTCGAAGATGATTTTAGTCTGATAACCTTCGTGTATTTTCTGAAGACCAAGGATGAAGTAATTAACTATTTTAAGAATTTCAAAAACCTGGTAGAAAATCAAGAGAATGTTCAAATTAAAAAGCTCATAACAGACAACGGTGGTGAGTTTTGCAAACACGATTTAGAAAATTTTCTTAGGCAAAGTGGTATAGTTCATCAGAAAACTTATCCGTACACTCCGGAGCAGAATAGAATGCTGGAAAGGCTGAACAGAACCTTGGTTAAAAAAGCAAGATGTTTACAGTTTGAGGCTAAGTTAAATAAACGTTTTTGGGCAGAGGCTGTAAACTGTGCTGTCTACTTAAGAAATAAATCTGTCGTGAGTGGGCTAAAATGAAAAACACCTTATGAAATGTGGACAAGCTTAAAACCTGACGTGAGTAACATTAGAGTTTTTGGAAGTAAGGATATGGTACACATACCAAAACAAAAACGCAATAAATGGGTTTACAAGGCAGAAAGAATGATTTTGATCGGTTTTGGTGAAGATCCAAAAGGATATAGGTTTTACGATCCAAGTCGGAGCAGTGTTATAACAAGTATAAATGTGCTAATAATTGAAAACACATTTGAAAAGATTGACATTGTAGTTACCGATACTAACAAAGACACGAACAAAACTGAGAGAAATGACTCAGATTCAGTGGGGGTAGATCAAACCCCAGAAGAGCTCGATGAACAGGATGAAATAATTCAAGGAAGTGAAGAGGATTCCAGTAGCACCGTAGAAGAGACGACGGATAATGATTTTCAACCACCATTAGAATAGAAACTCCAGTAACAGCTCGAAGATCAGGAAGAGAAGTAAAACCTAGAAACTTTGAAGATTATGTGACATATATGTGTGTTGATAAATCAGTTTTAAACGATCCTCTAACAGTTTAAGAAGCTCTGTCAAGGACTGATGGAAATAAGTGGAGACGAGCAATGTTGGAAGAAATGAAAAGTTTTGAAGAAAACCAAGCATGGGATTTAACAGATTTGCCAGAAAATGGAAAAGTGGTCAAGTGCAAGTGGGTGTTTAAACGGAAGCGTGACAGTGAAAATCAAGTGCGGTACAGAGCGCGTCTAGTGGCTAAAGGGTTCACGCAGAGGGTAGGTATCGACTATGATAAAACGTTTGCTCCAGTAGTGCGACACTCAACTTTACGTTTGCTGATAGGTTTATCTGTTAAGTGCGTTCTAAAAATTACCCATCTTAATGTCACAACCGCTTTTTTAAACGGGCATTTAAAAGAAAATGTGTATATGGAACAACCGGAAGGTTTTATAAAGACAGGTACCGAACAAGTATGCAAATTAAAGAGAGCAATTATTTATGTCTTAAACAGGCTTCAAGAGCTTGGAATAAACGCGTTGACGAGGTTTTATTAGGTTTAGGTTATAAACGGTCAGATTCCGAGCCTTGTGTTTATGTTAAAAGAAATAATTACTTTATTACTGTTGTAGCTTTGTATGTCGACGACTTTTTTGTGTTTTCTAACGATTCTGAAAGTACCAATTTTTTGAAATGTTATTTAATTCAATGTTTAAATAAAAGATCTAGGCGAGGCTAAACAGATCTTGAGTATGCGAATCAGAAGAGATCACAATGGCTATAGTGTTACATTAGATCAAGAACAGTATGTAAATTAGGTCTTGAAAAGATTTAATATGTCAGACTGTAAAAGTGTTAATACTCCCTTGAAGTGTAATAAAAATATTGTTGATCAGAATGTAAAAATATGTGATGAAAATTTGCCTTATCAGAAATTAATCGGTAGTTTAATGTACCTGGCTGTACGAACTCGTCCTGACATAGCATTTGCCTTTAGTTATTTAAGCCAGTTTAATAACTGTTATACTCAATATCATTGGCAGCAGGCAAAAAGAGTATTGCAGGGTATAAAAAGTTTAGGTTTAGGATTTAAAAAAGAAAATGTGGACCTAGAGGGTTTTGTCGATGCCGATTGGGCAAGCAATAATAATGATAGAAAATCCTACATAGGATATGTTTTTAAATTCTCTGGTTCTGCAGTTTCATGGGAAAGCAATACACAAAAAACTGTAGCGGTGAGTAGCATGAAAGCTGAATATATGGCTTTGACTGAAGCTTACAAGGAAGCTATATATTTAAGAAATTTATTAAAGGAATTAACCGGTAGGATTAATTGCATTACTTTGCATAATAAATCCTATTCATCATAAAAGATCTAAACACATAGATATTAAGCATAATTTTGTTCGTAAAGTCATATCTAATAATTATAAAGAAGTCAAATATCTTTGTACAGATGAAATGACTGCTGATATTCTAACGAAGGGTTTGAATACTGTAAAGCATGTCAAATTCACGAAGAACTTAGGTTTAGCTCCATTATAATATTTTTTAATATAGTGGGGGTATTGAAATTATATCTAAAAACTATGTTGTTAACGCCATCTGTTGAAGGCTACTTGTAACCAGCCATAATGGAAATTACTCAGTTGTTAAGTATAAAGAATAAAAATAGTCTGTGCTAAAAACTCAACCGCAGTGGTTTCATTTTCTAATACAGTAGACATTTTGAAGACCATAATCAACAGAGAACAATACGAAAAATTATAATAATAAAGGTGTAAACAATAAGAAAGCAATAAAGTGTCAAGTGTGCTTTTCCCAGAATCTCACAATGACTACTTTGTGCATGTAGCCGACGATTTATTAGGAAATATTCCCTAATCAAAGTACACCCAGAACGTTTAACTAAGGAAATTCCCAATAAATAATGAACAATCACTTTTCTTACATGCCGTTGAAGAATCCGCCATGCAAAAGGCATTAAAATGTCAAAATTACTAGACCTATGTAATCAATCGGTTTATATTTACAAAGATAAAGTTTTATGTTTATATGCTCCAATAGCTCATATTGCAAACATCGTATTAAACACGAGCATATTTCCTAATAAATTAAATACATACATACATAATCTTAAGCCTTTCTCCTGTGAAGTGTAAGGCTTGAAGTCGATTGGGTTGTTGTCACTCTTTGTCGATTGGTGTTTTTTTGGCACCACTTTTTCCACTCCTTTTGATCTTGCGCTATTTGTCTCAATGTATTCCATTCTAGTCCTCTCTGTTCCGCTACTAGTTTTACCCCTTTTGTCTATGTCTTCCTTAGTCTTCTCACTCTGTTCTTTCCTTCTGGTCTTGCTTCCAGTGCTTACTTCAGTGTTTACATTCCAAATTCAATCAACGCTCACGATTTTGAAGGAGTTAAATAGAAAATCTGTTCAAGTGAGGAATTCTTGAAATGGGTATTTAGAAGAGAGCATGGTGGTTATACATTTACTGCTTATTATGGTAGAGGGTCTGATTTACAATTTATTTTAAAATATTTTGTAGACACTACTATTAAACCGTTTATAATATATCCTGCGTTTTAAAAACCCATTTAGGGTAGGCCTTGGAATGAATATATCACATTTAATTTAATTCTACTCAAATTAACTTGAGAGTGTTTTAAAAAGTACTCACTTTGAGGAAGCTATGATTAAACTGAAGGTACTATCTATCCAAGGCGTACCCTAAATACACGAAGTAATAATGTAAAAATTAATGTTTTTAAAAATAAAACAGCTAAATGTGAGTATAGTAGACAGTAATAATGTTATACTAGAACCATTACATTTTTTATTCGTTAATAATTCAAATGATGCTCGTATTCGCCGATAATATTTATCACCAGTTTGGTCCGCGTGCTGCAAGGACATAAGTTTCAGGCTGTTGGCTCCCTTTGTAAAAGCCACTCAAAGCACCTTCCTGTATTTTTCTTCAATTCCATTTTACGAACTTGTGGAAACTCGCTTCCCGCGATTTATCACGGTCGCCAATATGTCGCATCCAGCACTATGCAACCGCGTCGTAAAGTGGTAGACGGTTCGAATTAGAAATCAAAAATACTCACTATTTTTATGCATTTAATTTGTTACGCGGATACAGTAGACGATAGTACAAACATTCAAAACAGCCTGAGTCACCTTTTGTGGCCAACGAACTTCCACGAACTACTCTATCACACAACTAAAAACATGACCATTCTGGACCAAATTCTGACGCAGTGTTGCCGCGTTGTGCACCAACCCTTCAGCCAATGGTTTCCGTCATAGGTAACCGAGATTTTCGGTAAGAATAGTGGCCTACATACTGTTTCCTCTAGAAAGTATAGTCTGTTTTTTTGCTTTATGATTCAGAGCAGGCTTTGAATGTGCATTTTTGTAACAGTGTAGGTTGTTAGTGACAAAGGAAAAAACACTAGTTATGTCAAAAACCATTAGAACTGTCAATGTCTTAACTTATAAGCACTATTATACTTAATAAGAGCTAAAATTACTGAACCATTGACATTAAATAAGGTATTGATTTATTTTAAATACGTTTATTTAAGCGTGATTGATATCTAACTGTACAGAAACGTCATAAAATTTCTAGACATCTATCTTTTATGTACTAATGTAAAAATAAATATATTATTAATCATTTGCTGATGATTTTTGTTTGTAGAACTGTGTTGTACAAGTTATTATTTATGCTACACATATAACAGGCATTTCAAAATAAAGAGATAATACAAAATACTCTGGTAGAACCATTTTCAGAGATATAATTTACCAGAATTTAGATGGATACACTTCAGGATAATCATCCAGGATCTGATTCAGAAGAAGAATACAACTCGTCTTCCGATGCTGTATCAGATTCTTCCAACCTAAT
Organism: Agriotes lineatus; assembly: GCA_940337035.1. Taxonomy (NCBI): domain Eukaryota; kingdom Metazoa; phylum Arthropoda; class Insecta; order Coleoptera; family Elateridae; genus Agriotes; species Agriotes lineatus. Next base: position 359,290 of record CALNHX010000246.1, on the reverse strand, counting down.
AATAACAGGAGGTATATCATCCACACCAATTTATCAATGTGCTTTGCCCAGTCACTTTATATTAGTAGTTCACAGTGTTCAACGTTTTTTTCCATATGTTTGCTGTACACAGTGATAGAGATTTAAGCCATAAATTAGCAATTATGTCTTTTGAGGGAGGCTGAGAATTTATGTCCTTATTATAATAGTTCTTACATAAACTCCATGCCAATTTAATTGGATTGTATTGACAGTGGTATGGAGGTAATCTAAGAATTTCATGCCCATGTCGTTTTTTGTCAATTAAGTATTGCTTTTGGTCAATATGTAAAGTAAAATTAAACTCCCATAATTGTTGCTTTATTATTTTGTCATCAAATTGTACGTCACTTTTAATTAACCATCCTGTATTTGTAGTTTATTGGACGAGAAATTGGGTGGTTTATCGATAAGAACCGAATTATATGGTGCATTATCCATAATTAACACACATTTTCCATTCAATTTGGCCAAAGCAGGGATTAACTGTTTTTCAACATAGTCTAAAAATGTCACCATTGATACACTTATGATAGCCCCCGTCATTATTGTCCGAGTTCAACAGTAAGTCACATCCTAGTAAAGTTTCATCCAAAAACATGAATATACATTTTTCACTATAATTTCGAAATTGTAAATATTTCCTTTAAAAGGCAATCCGCCGAAATGATATGACTCTTCTCACACAATTTTCTTCCATTCACAATTTTGTATTTATATCCCATATTTGTTAATGTGTAGTATAATTTTAAACGACTCCCAGTATAATTCAGTTCCTCCCTTGCACACAGCAATAAATTATCGAAAGTAAAAAATTCCAAATTTTCTTCCTAATATCTTCCCTGAAACTCTGTTCCTCCCAAGTTAGAAATTACTTTTCTTTATTCATATTATCATTCGGTTATTGCTGGAGTTGTGATTTTGCTTTGTTTCGATTTCTGTGTTGCATTCGAAATCTAGCATTATAAGAAATTGTTAGAAATGTTATATCTGTTTAATCCTTAATACTTACATCGAAGATTTGACCAATTCTTCCAATGATGGCTGTTTTACTTAAGTTACCATTGATATCTTTTATATTAGTAGAACGGCGTTTTATAGCCTCTTTGCTTTTACTATTACCTAATACTGCTTTTTCGTGGCATTTTATTAAGATTTGCTGAAGTGTCAACTTGACAATCTCGGCGACCTGGATTTATGACATTAGTTATATTTTGTAACTAAACTGTTGTACACTGCTAAAATAATATAAATGCAAAGCCTGCTCTGAATCATAAAGCAAAAAAATAGACTATAGTATGTTTTAACCTTCAAGTGGTACAACTTAACGTTTAAATTTTGCACTTGTGCACTTACTTGTGGTAATAAGAACAGTGCTTCGTATTTTATGGGTAGGTATTTTGAGAAAACTTGTTGTTTATTGACAATGTGACGGTTAAACGACTAGTTTTATTGTTTTTGTTTGGACAAACAGTCAAATATATGTCTTTCCAAAAACGTTTTAAATAAAATATTCTCGAGAACATCATAGTACCTTATGGCGATTTTGTTGGGGGTCATACTGTATACTACAGTAGTTCTTTTGAATTTAATTTGATTTAAACGATATTGCCAGAGTGTAATGGCCGTTCATGAAGGTTGTGTAGTAATTTAATGTTGTCTTTGTTGCTAGCTCATCCTCTAAACGAGTTACTTTTTAAAATTTCGTGTTTATCCATGTAAGACTCAGAATAGGAAGCTTGTTGTAATATTTTTTAAATAAGCATGTCCAACTTCACCGAACCCAACTTCGTTGGAATTACGTTGTATTTTCAGATATTGCATTTATTACAGACGGATTCCTCATAATAATGGACGTGGAACATGAATCAGTTGTATATAATTTGCCTAATGCAGTAGCCAGCGTGTTACATGAACCACTGACAAGAAATGAAAGTGAAGTAGTCGCAAAGTTACATGTTCAGCAACAGTTAGTTCAAGATACTGTCGACAGCACAACTTATCACGAATTGGATATTAAACAGGAAGAAGTTGAGATAAAGGATGAATTGCTTGATTCGTGTGCAGCAAGTGGAAGTTTATTTGAAGAACAATTACTTTGCAGGGTTTGTGAATATGAAGCAAAAGATGAGAGTAATTTCTTGGAACATATGATGACACATACGGAACAATTCCATACAGTTACCATTTATGAAGATAAAACTGCAGAGAAAAGTGAGTTATTTAACCATGTGGTGATCTGCACAATTGAAAAATCTTTTTATTTTGTAGGTAATTTATCGAACCGTACAAAGAGGCATACAGGAGAAAAACCTTACTCATGTTCTATTTGTGGATATAAAGCAGCATATAAAAGTCATTTAGTCATACATATGAAAACGCATACAGGAGAAAGACCTTATGCATGTGCTATGTGCAAGTATAAAGCAGCACAAAAAGGTTCTCTAGTTCAACATATGAAAACGCATACAGGAGAAAGACCCTATTCATGTTCTATTTGCAAGTATAAAGCAGCCCAAAAACGTTCTGTAGTTCAACATATGAAAACACATACAGGAGAAAGACCTTATTCATGTTCTATTTGCAAATATAAATCAGCATATAAAACTCACTTAGTTATACATATGAAAAATCATACAGGAGAAAGACCTTATTCATGTGCTATTTGCAAGTATAAAACAGCACAAAAAGGTTCTCTAGTTCAACATATGAAAACGCATACAGAAGAAAGACCCTATTCATGTTCTATTTGCAAGTATAAAGCAGCACAAAAAGGTTCTCTACTTCAACATCTGAAAACGCATACAGGAGAAAAACCTTATTCATGTTCTATTTGCAAGTATAAAGGAGCACAAAAGCGTTCTTTAGTTCAACATATGAAAACGCATACAGGCGAAAGACCTTACTCATGTTCTATTTGCAATTATAAAGCAGCACACAAAGGCTCTCTAGTTCAACATATGAAAACGCATACAGGAGAAAGACCTTATTCCTGTGCTATTTGCAAGTATAAAGCAGTACAAAAAGGTTTTTTAGTTCAACATATGACAACACATACAGCGAAAAACCTTATGCATGTTCTATCTGCAATTATAAAGCAGCAGAAAGAAGAAATTTTGTAAAACATATGAACACCCATACAGGTGTAAAACGTTATTCGTGTTCTATTTGCTAGATTAAAGCAGTACAAAAAGGTTCTTTAGTTCAACATATGAAAACACATGCTAGAGGAAAACGGTAATTATGTTCTATTTGTGTCTACAAAGCAGCAACAAAATCTACATTAGTTAAACATACAGAAACATACTGGAGAAACACTTTAGAATTTGAAGCTCTGGTGTCGTTTACTAAAAGCTTGACTGCTTTAAACATGGCCTTCTAGATTAATGCGAGACTGACGTCTCTACGTGGCCTGATACATTTGTATAATTTTTGTGATTCTGAGGCCAACGTACTTTGGCGCCATCTGTAGGGTTTTGGTAAATTATATGTGGAGTAGGCACGACCTCCTGGATTAATATTAATCATACGTCATACGAAATCATTTGAAAAAGAGATAATGTCGAACCTACAGGTTTTGCATTTTGTAAAACGTATTAGAATGAAAGGCACTAAAATTAAGTTAAAATAGAAAAGTTGTAATCATTAATTTAAAATTAAACTCTCCTTTAATTGTAAATTATGTAATATTTTTTATTGACAATAAAATCTTAATGTTTGTTGTAAATATTTTGTACGGTACTGCATATTTATAGTTGTTATTTTACAGTATCACTTAAAGTAAGTATAGAAATAAATTTTCACATTTTAATTCTCATAAAGTTTGCATTCAGCTTTCCTAAAGTAAACACGAGCTCTGTTATCTCCAGAAGTTTAGTGCCACACGCCCGATAATTTTATTGGAAAACAACAAATTCGAATAAATTTCCAAAAATCGTACGTACATCTAAATTGCTTTACTTTTAAATGTAAACACTTCCAAAATCATGTTTCCGATTGGAAACGGATACGGCTTCGGCCCGTCAGGTCCATTCGCAACAAATCAAGTCACCCCCGAAAATTACGGTTTCCCTTTTAACTTTCCACCTGTCCAAGGATATCAATACACTCAGCAACCATTCCAATCTAACCCGCAGTTTTCACAAGTATCCCACAACCAATCAATGACAATCCCTTATCTGCTGCAATCCAATTCAATCCCATTATCACAGACAATGCAAACCAATTCACTTCAACTAAACACGGGAGGTGCAAGAAACGATAGTCTTACAGACACACACGCGAGTATGATTATAAATGACGAAGACTCGAACGTAACCGATTTGAATAGTGATGAGCCAACAGATTCTATAACTTCGAAACACGACTGGCAATCAGTAAAAAAAAAGAAGCGAACACTCCGCAAACACAATTCACCCTGATTGCTCATAGCCCCCCCAACACGTCTAATAGATACGAAACCTCCACCAATTTATATTCACGGAGTTAACAACTACGACCAGATGGTTGAAAACCTGACTAAAGTCTTAAAGAAAGAACAATACTATACATCGGCGACGTCAAATAACACCATCAAAATTAATACACAAACTTTGGACTCTTACAGGAAATTAACGAAACACCTCAAAGATGAGGATATTATTCACCACACTTACCAGCTTAAGGAGGAAAGGGCATATCGAGTGGCTATTCGAAATTTACACCATTCCATCCACATAATCGTCATCAAGGACGAGCTAGCTGCCCAAGGTCACAAAGTTCGTAACGTAATAAACATACCCCACAGAGTTACTAAACTTCTCCCCCTGTTTATGGTTGACCTCCAACCAAACGAAAACAAAAAAAAATTCGAGGTCAAGCACATCAGCAATATAATTGTCTCGATTGAACCTCCCAGCAAAAAAATAACATACCTCAATGCATTCGATGCCAAGACTACGGCCATACTAAAACGTACTGCTACAAACCTTACGCTTGTGTCAAATGCGGCGGTGAACATCCAACCTCAACTTGTACAAAAGACCCAAATAAACCTGCTACATGCGCTTTATGCAATGAGAGCCATCCGGCTAACTACAAAGGTTGCACAGTCTATCAAGACATTCTAAGAGCACGAAATGCACCATTCAGAGGGCAAGCAAATAAACCACGCCCTCACCAACTGTTTCCTAACATGGACGCATTTCCTCCCTTACCGAATCGAGCTAATATCCTCAACTTCGAACAGCAAGGAGTCCCACAAAATGCACCTCACCTTCCACAGGCTTATGCAAGAAGACATGACCCCCCAATCCACCATCAACAGCAGTCCATTGATGATATGTTCTCAACCTTCCTTCAAGAATTTAACGCTATGTTTACTCAACTAATAAGTCAAAACAGCATGATTCTGAATCTGCTTAACACCGTAATAACCAAAACCAACTAAAAATGGCTTATTCACTACGAATTGCTCTTTGGAACGCCAACGGAATTGCAAATCACATCCCAGAGGTACTAACCTTTCTGCACCTACAAAAAATCTATATTTTATTAGTGTCGGAAACATATTCAACTCTTAGAACTGTATTAAAGATCCCAGTTTACACTATTTACCACACTAAGCATCCCGATGGAACAGCTCACGGAGGCACAGCTGTAATACTTAAAACCACAATAAATCATCATGAGTTACCACCATACCAAACAGAAAAAATCCAAAGCACAAGTATCAACGTACAGGCCCTACCTTATCAACTCACGTTCGCAGCAGTCTACAGCCCACCTAGCAGGAGAAGATTGGAACGCGAAACACACAGGGGCTCGTGACTGATTAACCCAAAAGGACGTAACCTTCTAGGGGCACTCCAAAGAAACAATCTCAGTTACCTAGCAACGGGAGAACCTACCTACTGGCCCAGTGACACAAACAAAACACCCGATTTACTGGATTTCGCGGTCACCAGCGGCATAGCACATGCATACACTAAAGTAGAGTCTGTTACCGTATCAAACGGTTCTTACGACGCCTGCCGATGGGCAGGCACCGATCGCTAGACGAATCCGGGAAATGTGGTAGGCTCACCCTGGAAGATCGATAAAACAGGCTAAAGGCCCCAGCTGAAATGCGCTCAGGGAGATGGGCGGGTTTAACACCGATACGCCTCAGGGCGAACGTCACTTAATACGTGTTGATGGTTATCAAAGAATGGGCGCCACCAGCTCTGACTCGGGATCTCCACGTTCTGCCGGAACTGGACGGCGGAACGGGGCGGGGTTACAATCAAGTACTACTTCAGGTAGCACCTGAATAGCTATTTCGAGAAAATCCGCGAATAACTATTTCGAGAAAATACGCGAATAACTATGTCGAGAAAATACGCGAATAACTATTTCGAGAAAATGCGCGAAATACTATTTCGAGAAAATCGCCGTACAATGCCAGCCGCAACCACATACCTGGGAGGCCTACCCTCCGCGTCTGGTCCTCGCCTCACAGCTGTAGTGGCACAGCGACACAGTCGCCCTGTAATATGTATACACCAACACAATAGTGTCAAGAAGAAACAAAACGGCGATAACATTAATATGTTTATTGGATCCCTGGGGGGTGATCTAAATACATACCTATATACACAGGTTACAAAACATCATGGTTTTTAAAAGGAACTTAATGGTTACGCCCAGCTGGGGAAAAGCGCTTAATGCCTAAGGGGTTGGCGTACAGTCGAGTCGGGTACCTCATCCAGGCGAGGTGTAATGGGTAAACGTGGGCTTAAACCCAACGGCCGGTCGCCGTTACGCGTGCAAACAAAACCTGAATTCGGGCCCGAAACCTCTGAACACCCTGTACTAGGTCGTGATAAAATTTGCCTGGCTGCACAAACCAACGATAGTTAATCTTAAATTTAGGCGCTGACGGCCCTGTCGATTAAGTGGGCTAACGGCGCGCGAACTGACGCACACCACTGGATTTTTCAGCAGAGTGTACTTTCACTGCACTCTATCACACAAACTGTTCGGCCCACAACGTGCGATTATGATTGGCACCGCAATGCAGCAATTTGTATGCGAGAAGCGGTACTCACGAAATTAGTTGAACAAAGCAAGCGTCAGTACGCACAAATGCTATTTTTACACGGAGTGTACCACGCTCTGGCTTCGCATTGCAGCAATTTGTATGCGAGATGCGGTACTCCCAAAATTAGTTGATCAAAGCAAGCGTCAGTACGCACAAATGTTATTTTTCAAGCGTTACCTGGCTAGCTCGGCCATCTTGCAAATGGGGAAACTTCCCTGGCAGCAAATGGTATGCGGGACTTGGCATTGCGGCGAAGCTCAAAGGATGCGGAAGGCGAAAAGGGCTGGCTTACTAACGAGTCCCCTTGTCGGGAGAAGTCTGCGACGACCTACCTAGGTTATGCAGAACTTGAGGACATCGCCGTTGCAATAAATGGACACAGCGATTATTATCCCGCACGCTTACTCAAAGAACTGCGGTTATTAAGCTAATAAATCGGCATGTTGCTGTGTTCCTGAGACGACTTGTTGCACCGAGAGCACCAACTGTTTCACACGTGTAGCCTGTTTAGCGAGCCCCTGCCGACTACCGCGATAATCGCGTGCGTCCGGTGCCCCTGAGCTTCATGGGAAAACGCTCCAGCCAATCCTAACACAGAAATTTCTAGAACGCGACTTTTGGCTCGAGAATGGGCACTACCCCTCCTTGTCGCACAAGCAGCGTAATTTCTAGAAGGTTCGAAAATCTTGCGAGCGTTAACACACGGCTATCAAAGCACCAACAAAGGGGTGCCCCAGATGACGAGAAATACTGCGCTTGGAGGCCAAATATGTCGAAAATCATTATTATGGAATTATGCGATGAAGCCAAATAAGTAACTAAAAGGGTTTAACATACTGGCATGCTGCCCTAAAGCCTAAGTGGCTAATTAAATTACGGTTGGGTGCCAAAATGACCTGACAAGTCTAATCAAGACCACTCTCCAGTCATAATCACCATAAGTACAAATATAATCGTTAAAGAAACGCCCATAAAACTCTGTAGCAAAAACACGGACTGGCATCTTTTCCGTTCTCTTCTAGATGAAAATCTCAGGCTAAATATAAGGATAAAAAATCCCCATGTACTCGACGAAGCCACTCACTATCTGACAACTATGCTTCAGACACACCTATAACAAAAAATACATCGCCTGCAACTACTAACATTCCTCTACATGTAAGAGACCTCATCGCTGAGAAGCGTAGAACTCGAAAAAAGTGGCAAATAACAAGAACAAGACAAGATAAAACTGCCTACAATAGACTAACCCATCAACTCCACGACACTCTTGCAAAAGCACGCAACGAAACATTTCAAGAATATCTCATGAATCTCTCTGCCGATGATCACTCCATACGGAAAGCGAAGAAGAAATCCAAGAGGCCAGTAATTGGAATTCTATCACTCAAAAAAAAACAGATGGAAGCTGGGCCAGAACAGACATAGACAAAGCTAATAAATTCGCTGAACATCTAGCTAATGTATTCACGCCTCCCCCTCAACGCAACAATCAAACTGATAATGATATTGAAGACTCTTTTTGTCAACTTTCGCCGCCAATCAAGCCCTTTTCACCATCCGAAGTTCGCCAACAAATCCAACATGCAAATGCTAGAAAGGCCCCTGGGTACGATCTGTTCGTAGGAGACCTCCTACATAATCTTCCACGGAAGGCATTAGTGCTGCTTACAACCATCTATAACAGCATCCTCCGACTGACCTACTTCCCTCTACTTTGGAAATATGCCCGGATCATTCTGTTTGTCAAGCCTGGGAAACCACCCACCCAACCCTCTTCCTACCGCCCAATCAGCCTCTTACCCCTCCTGTCCAGGGTCTTGGAAAAACTCTTCCTCAAACGTCTAAAAGGAACCGTAGACTTCGACAATATTATTCCATCCTACCAGTTTGGATTTCGTGAAGCCCACTCCACGTTACATCAAGGTCATCGCATCGTAACCAACATTCTGAAAAGTTTCGAAACAAAAAAGATCTGTGCGGCCGCATTTAGATTTCCAACAAGCATTCGATAAGGTATGGCACACAGGGCTTTTATATAAAATCAAATTATATCTTCCATGTACATTCTATTTAGTACTAAAATCCTACCTGACGGAAAGAAACTTTCAAGTTACAATAAATAATGCAACCTCGAACTACCATCCAATACTAGCCGGAATCCCCCAATGTAGTGTCTTGCGGCCTCTGCTATATCTCATCTACTCTTGTGATTTGCCGACTACCGAGAACACTCTAATTGCTATGTTCGCGGACGATACAGCCTTGCTTTCGACCAATGATACACCTGAAGTAGCTGCAGATCACCTACAGCATCATCTAGATCTCCTACTGGAATAGACAACGACAAGTCTGGGCAAGTAACCTTCGCAACCAGACGATTAGCATGCCCACAAGTCAGCTTCAACAATGACCCAATACCAATTAAGACCGAAATTAAATATCTTGGGTTACACCTCGATGAGAAACTTACCTGGAGAGCGCACATCCGAGCTAAACCAAAAGAACTCGATCTGAAAACCAAACAAATGTAGTGGCTCATTGGACGACAATCTCAACTCTCTCTACCAAATAAACTCCTTCTCTACAAAATCATCTTGAAGCCCATATGGAGCTATGGGATCCACTTATGGGGCTGCACAAAGGCTTCACACACAAAAATCATCCAACGCTTTCAGTGAAAAACCCTCCGATTGATAACTAATGCGCCCTGGTACATCAGTAACTACACGCTCCACAACGATTTGAATGTCCCGTACGTAGCCACCGAAATTGCAAGATTTACTACAGCTTATACCGACAGGCTCGCAGGACACCGAAACAACCTTGTTGAGAACCTCGCTAATCCGCCTGCTGTCACACGTCGATTGAAGCGGACATGGCCACAATATATAGTCCAACAACCAGTTTGAATTAATATTTACTTTCGAAACTATAGCACTGGCATGGTTCCCCTCATGTTCTGTTTAACTTAATCACATTTACCTATTACTCACTTATTAGAGTAGATTGTAAATATGCACTGTATTAACAAAAAAAAAATCTCATAAAGTTGTATCATTTATATTAAATTTTTTGTCGGCATCATACTGTTGCATAACTTTTATAGTAAAAAAGATTAACTACTAATTTCATACAATATTGGTACAGGGGAATTCAACCATTTAATAAACATGATATGTATTACTTTCCTTAGTATCACATTTTAAACAAGCTCTTCTTTCAACTTTCTCAAAGTCACTATACTAGAGTATAATTGAATTATTTCTAATATAAAAGTACGTTTTCCTTGAAGCAACTACAGCGATCATCGCGGAGGACTTGTGTCCCTTCCAGCCCATTTGGCTCCAGCTAAAACTCAATTGAGGGGGGTGTGAACGATTGGGCACAGTTCAGGGCTAGGTACCACGATAGGGGTAGTTGGCTTAAAGAAAAATTGACGGCGGCCACGACTTTTGGGAATGGAGATGTAAAAAGCCGAAATCCAATCGCCGTTGCGTCGCGTTGTTACTCCCAGGAGGCGCTCCACAGCTGTAGAAGTTTACACCTACTTTTGGGTGTCCCTCTTGCAGTTGTTTAGACCCTGTACAGAGGAGTATACACAACATGACAAGAATCCCAGTTCCTGTCACTTTAAATGAACACACACAAATAAAGTACAAGCATTGAATTAAAATATGGTGCTCTATTAACTCAATATTTACACACATATGAGTTTGGACATGTAGTATGTAGTGAAATCGGGGTTAGTCAACGTTTTTACAATGATTAACTAATGTAATACGGGGACAGCACTAAATTTGTTGGTACCTGAATCCAAGAACGACTAGTATAAAATGTCAATTTAGGCTTTCCTCGGTACTTGGAGTCAAATTACCACAGTATTTTTGAGCAAAGCTTCGTAAAGTCAAAGCGGACGGTACCTAGCTAATCTAGTAAGGTACAATATAGCATGCATTGTTCAACGAATGTCTAAAATGCGCAAAACACTATAGAACAAGTAGAACGACAGTTTACAATACCTTTTTGTTGGCGTAGGGGCTCAACAACTACATTTCCTATGTTAACAGGCGGAGAGGGCCTCACCTAGGGATACTCTGCGATGTTGCCTGATGATACTATCGCATAGCATAGGGTATGTTTTAACGTACAACAACCACGACGACGGGGTGGCCGACCAACTTAGCCGGAAAAGTGTAGATATGCTTGGAAACGCGCTCCCTGTTTGCAGGGTAAGCACGTAATTAACGGCACTGACTCAACGAAGCGCGTAGCCTGTGGCTTTACAAACACTCCCGGGAAGGGCACGACACACCCCTCTTAACGATAAGGGATGTTATTCAATGAGTGCTACAGAACCATACGTTCAGTTTGAAGGCGTAAATCGGACTCTCCTAAAGGGACGCTATTACGCGCGTTACCGCCGAGATTTCGTCATGCAGGAAAATTCCTACTCCGTTCATTTAGCTTCCACTTATTTAAACTCTATCTGCGATGCTTGGGATTGCATCACCTTAACTCAACGCAGCGAATATGTCCGGGACTCCCTGGTCTGAAAACATCGGCAAGCAGGCGCGGCCGGGTAATTTGATATATCGCTTTTCTTTCATTTGAAATCGGCTGAATGCGAATCTCATGAGTGGGCAGTTCGGTAAACTAATTAGCGGGACCTATTCAATATGGTAACGAATTGCAAAATTCACTCCTGTAATATGAAAAGGTGCCTTCCAGCAAAGCTAGGGCAACATATGTCGTAACCTGTCTTGCAATCAATCACGGGACCTAGAAAGTCTGAGAATGGGCCCGATAGAGGAGTATTTAGTTCCAAGACACGGCGCAGGAATGCGGAGCTTAATTTTGTTCAGCTAAACGTCGGGAGTCTTAACACTCCCCTGACTTAAAGAGATTGACCCCGGAAGTCTCTTGAGTGATATATATAATCTAGACAACCCTGGTTCTAAATAAAACAAGTCACTTGTGTAAAAATTAGGCGAAAGCCTAAAGAAACGCAAGAACGCACCTGAAAGCGCACCAATAAGGCTGGAACCCAAAAATGAAAATAAAACGTCAAAACTCCACGGCAGAGAATGATGTTGAGAATTACTAATTTATAAAATATACATAAAGAAAAAATAGATGATGCCCAGGGGACGGGTAAGATTAACTGAAACTTGCTACTGTGAATATGCCTGTCACCACCGGTGAAGTTACAGAAAACCGAAAGAGAAACAACACATGCGGCGTGACCTAAAGGGCAGACAACTGATAACTGGCAGCGGTCGGTTATTTAAAAAAACAACATGGGGGTTGGCACAGCCACACTCCTACTCGCGCTTGAGCCGATCCGATAGCGACCTGTACGATTCGGGCAAACTAAAATCGGCGACCAATGCCAAGCGGGGTCGAAAAAAACCCATGGAGTAAGGTACCTCCAAGATCTAAGGGTACACGCGAAACCAAAAAAAGGGTACGAAAAGCGAGAAATCGCTAAAAATATAGCACAAGGTGCGAAATGTACCTCCCACGAAAGAGCTGCTATTTCGCTCAATCGTCGTGGTGGACACCACATACTACCACCCTCGGAAAATAGAACTATACCAGCAGAGGGCGTTGAACCCAATGGGCACCAACATGCAATGGAACCGATAGAGACAGAGTTGTACCCCCAAAAGAATTATGCGCTTTGGCTATTAGATAGGGTGCAAAAGGTGTGATGCGAGAAGAGGAAGAAGAAAGACCGAATACGTCGGTAGAAAATACTTAAATTTGGTTCGCAGAACGCTAGCACTCACTCCCTGGACCACGAAAGAAGGGCGACATTAAACAGGATGTCCCAAACGGCGTGGTACTCCACCGAGGGTCTACTAAGCTACCAAAGTTTGGCGTCACCACTTGCCCTAGGATTCTCGAGAACATACTAATAGCCACGGCTGAATAAGCTCAGGGAGATGGATGTAGTCCTACGAACGGGACTCCGTAGGGACAAGCCTGACGACATATACAGGGTGTTACAAAATAATAGGGCGCCACGGGATTCGGAATTTGAGCCCACGTCTGACAGAAACCCGAAAGCTAAGCGGGGTAGAGAATGGGTGCAACCTCAGGACTCTTTGAAACCGGCAGTTGGAGCTCACAAATCTACCTTGACGCTCATAAATTCGTCCAAGATTTGCTTTACACCAATCTTACACCAGCCGCCAATCAGGCGACGACACTACAGATTGCTTACATTGAAACTCAACATGCAACACAAAGAAAATACAGCAGAAGCGTTCGAAAAATAGGTCTATTGTGCTTCAAACACATACGGTACACAGATAAGGCACACAAATTTTAGTTATTACGCAAAGCGTAACGAAAAAGGGTGTGGAAAAAGGCCCTGTACATTGAATCTGTATTCGCACTGCTTAATGAAAAAGGGGTGATATAACAAACGTTAGATTGTGCACGCTTATGATTAGCGAGGAAAGCTTAAGCCTAGCACAGTACCTCCACACAACTTTACCTGTGGCGGTCGAAGCGGGGTCTAGCTTGCGGTTCCGCGTTGTCCCAAAGTCTGCGAAATAGAGTAAAGAGTTCCAACAAGCTTGAAGTGTAGGCGTTGATAGTGCAGTCCCTCATATGAGATTCCTAAACAGAAGATAACAATGCGACCAGAATAATCGACCGAACTCGCACGTAAAAGTCGACCAAAGGTAAACGCTCTCAATTTGATCCCACCTACACATAAGTGCTTAATGGCAAGACAGCCCGGCCTATTCGACGACACATAAAAAGCGCCTGGCACTTCGATAAGAAATCAACACTTTGCGACCGACTGACTCGCTTCCAGCTCACGAACACACAACATAAAACAATAGAGAAAAACAATCTCGCAAGCGCCAAGCTAATGTCAACCCCGAAGGGAAGGACGCCGATGGGCGTGCACCTCGAAGACTCGACTTCCTCTTTCACGTGCCTGATGTCAACTCCCAACTGACAAAACAACACGCCACTCAGCCACAGCGCTGCCAAAGCCGGGCGGGGGAAAGCGTGTCCGTGTCTCGAACGAAACACGTGCAACCATCGACAAGGCGACTGCAAACTTGCAGTCTCGCTCTCACTCACTGGCGATTAATGTGCAGAATATTCGAGAAATGCGTCTGCATACTAAATCGATATTAGAACCTAGCATACCAACAAATATGAGCAAAAACACGAAATAAGCTCCTTTCAGATTCTACCGCGGTGGGCGCAGCTCGATACGCTGTAAGTTATTAACTGCTTGCTTGAAATTCGATAAGTTTGACTTAATAAGTGGAATAATATGAAAAAGACTATATACAAGTGAGGTCGTAATTTTAGAAAAATACTCTAATAGCCGTACATTTGCCCAATTTAAAAATGTCCTGACAAGTTATCGCCGGGACACGGTTGATAGAACTGGGAGAAGAAAATAAAGGTAAGGATAGTACACAGAGAAGAAGAATATGACCTAATAGGGTCGTTTGGGTTGAACCAAACTTAATGCTTGCAGCATTTGTCGCAATTTGGTAAAATGATAGAAAAGTCTTACACCTGCATACGTTTCCGACCAACCTACCAATCGAACACAGGGAAATGTTTGTAAAAATAGAAAGCATAGAAAAAGAAAAGGGGAAGGATATATGAGAGCCTAAGATTCCGTCCACGGGTTACCTGGAGAGGTCACGCTGGGCGTCACGATATCGGCGCATTGTGGGAATCCCACAGCAGATATAACTACTCGTGAGCAAAGAAAGAACGACCCAGTTGGGGGGGGGATGACCTTGGGTCACGATTATTAGGACCACGAAGGCAAAAAAAAATAAAACGAACGACAGGGGTCTAGTCGTCCGGTGGATTAGGTTTTAATTATTTAGCATGCCAGACGCATTTAAGAGCGCCAGTTTGATCCGATAATTAGTATGTGGCAAGCGAAACTTTTCGTCGATTATAAAAGGGTCCTACAAATTTAGGAGCTAACTTAGCGTTAAAGTGTTTAGACGCATCGGAAAGTACGTAATTGCGACGCCACACGGTATCACCAACGTTAAAAACGCGAGACGCCTATGTAGATCGTACGCTAGTTTAGCGGCCTTGTGCTCGTTATCTTGGCTCTTCACGATGTCCTCACAAAAAGACTTTAACGGCGGAGCACGTTGCACTAGGAACTACTTCCTTCCAACTGTATTTCCCTACCAAAATTTGTAAAATATGGAGTCAGTTCGGTAACTTCATGTATAGCGGCACGTACAGCGCAAGCAACTTTAGAAACTTATTTGTTCCAATCTCGATGGTGGTCCTTCACATAATATGACAGCATTGTTCTCAACACCCGGTTAACGCGTTCTACCGGATTACATGTGCAGGATAGCAGGCGTTAGAAATGAGTTTTGACTTCTAAGTGCCGCTAGATGTCGGAATTTCTTAGTGCAGAATTGGACACCGTTATCGACCAATACGAACTGAGGGGCTCCAAAGAGTAAAAAGACATCGTCTTCGATTATTCGTGACACTGTAGCTGCTGTTACGCTCATTTTGTCGTTTTGCATGCAATATTTGAAATAATTAATTAGATTTCGCAATTCACATCTATTTCGTAAATATACAATACATTTTCCAGAAATGGTTAGGCAACCCTATTAACACCATTCTCAATTTTGAATAAGGTACAGCTCTGTCTTTATCAGCTTGAGCCACACTTTGCATTCCTCAGTTTTTCTGATGCCCACCTTCAAATTTTTAACTTTGATAAGTTGAATTAGACTGCTTTTGGGCAATTTTTCGGCTATTTTTTGGCTAGTCTTGTTTCATGTAAGGTGGATCACTCCGCTTTTATATTTATGTTGAGACATGCTTTGGAGTTTATTTAATTGGTTTAAGATTTGAGCACTATCTAGGCGATTACGTAAGCATCTAGCGCCCTTCTGGCTAGCCTTGAATTACATAGCACTATCCGTTGTTTTATGGGTCAACATGGGATATTTATTGATGTTAAATATGTATTGGTTGTGATATTTACTGTTGTTAATTATGTATTGGCTGTGATAGGTTTATATTGTTGGTTGATTTGTTTCATATGTATATGTATATTAGTGGTATGTGTCTTGTATGAGTTTGTCGTTATTGCACTATAGAACCAATCCTGAATATATACTGTCACTAGTTTGCTTTGCTATTATTTGGTTTGCTGGGTTTATCTCTTACCTTGGGGAGGTCCAATCTAAGGATTTGTCGACGTCGATTTCCTGGCGCTCTCTCCCATTGCTTATTTTGCATCTATGCTGGAACCCCGACCCTACCCGACGAGTTAGTCTGCTTAGGCCGATAATTACCAGCCAGCAAAATACCAAATATAACTTTTTCCACCAGGTAAGGCCGACCCTGAATCCTTCGTCACACTGCTGTAACGGTACGCATAGGAAAGAATCGCTTGAATTTCGTGAAATAATCAGCGACCGATAGGCTAACCAAATGGCGCCTAAAAGTCAATGAAAATAAATCGACTCATGTCACTTTTACTACAAAATGTGCAACATGCCCTGCAATTACTCTTAACCAGAAAACCATACCTCAAGCTAATGCAGTCGGGTATCTGGGTATTAAACTTGGACAGACGATTGACTTGGAAGACACATGTCACTAAGAAGCGAAAAGACATGGATCTAAAACTGAAGAGTACGTACTCGCTTACAGGAAAAGGATTAGCCCTCACGCTGGAAAACAAACTACTGCTGTCCAAATGTATAATTCGTGCTATTTGGACCTATGGGTGCAAACTGTGGAAAAGTACTATTGTGAACTATTGATATCATACAGAAATTCCAATCTAAGACACTTAGGATACTATCTAATGCCCCATGGTTCGTATGAAACCAAACATTGCATACTGACCTTAATATACTGTTTGTGACAGAAGTAATTAAAGAAAAAACCAGGAAACACCACGACACACTAGAAAGACATCCCAATACCACAGTCATCCCTATAAGTGAACAACAGTAAACTAGAAGAATAAAAAGACGATGGTCGATAGATTTAACAATATAAAATAGGAGTAATACCAATGGGTGTCTTCTTCTTCATGTTGTATTTAAACATACTAGAGATGGGCGCGTGAGTGAGTTTTCGCTCACGTCTCGTGCGTTGGGACCTGGACATATCGCCGAATGGACAAAACGCCGAATCTTATTTTAATGCCCAAAACGCCGAATCGTGCCCAAATCGCCGAATTCGTTAGCGTGGACAAAACGCCGAAAATGCCCAAAACGCCGAATGCTGCCGGTGGACAGATCGCCGAAATAGTTACAATGGACAAAACGCCGAAAATGCCAAAACGCCGAATTCTCTCGGTGGACATATTGCCGAAAATGGACAAATCGCCGAATTAGTTATGGTGGACAAAACGCCGAAAATGCCCAAAACGCCGAATTCTGTCTGTGGACATATAGCCGAAGATGGCCAAATCGCCGAACCGTGTAAAATGACGCCACATTGATCGGAAAGTTGGCGTCACTCGATTTTGTTCAAAACGCTGATTTATGTCAGTGGACATATCGCCGAAAATTGACAAATCGCCGAATTAGTTAGCGTGGACAAAACGCCGAAAATGCCCAAAACGCCGAATGCTGTCGGTGGACATATCGCCGAAAATGGACAAATCGCCGAATTAGTTGCCGTTGACAAAACGCCGAAAATGCCCAAAACGCCGAATTCTCTCGGTGGACATATCACCAAAAATGGACAAATCGCCGAATTAGTTATAGTGAACAAAACTCCGAAAATGCCCAAAACGCCGAATTCTGTCTGTGGACATATCGCCGAAAATGGACAAATCGCCGATTTAGTTAGCCTGGACAAAACGCCGAATCCTGTGAGCTGGCATATCGCCGAAAATGCCCAAAAGCCGAATTAGTTGGCTTGGACAAAACGCCAATAACGCCCAAATCACCGAATCTTGTGGTGGATATGGTCAAAATTAAGGTTGCGGAATATCTATTTAAGGCCAAACAAATCGCGAGAATTGTTTTGAAGTTGTTAAGTTTTGTTGTAATTATTTTTAAATTACAACAACAATAAATTTAACCAGCAATTGCTGCCACCATTAATAGCATACCGTTAATCTAATAGTGGATGTTCTAACTACAACTTTTTATACCTCGTGCGCATTTTTGTGATTTAGTATTAGGGGTGGTCTCGTTTTGTTCCGTATTCTGGGACCCGCGACTGGAATGAGGGAGGGGGCTATTTGGGGATAACGTATTATTTTAAAATATAAATAAAATAAATATGTTTTAAAAACCAGAATGTCTATTTTCACGTTCTATATCGCTCATATACAGTGCCCGCCAAAACGTCGGCATCAAATGGGAAAAATGTTTATTTTTTATTTTTCGGAAACCTTTACGGCAATAATTTGTGCTTCTTTGAACACCTGTTTATCTCTTATCAGATATACCATGTGATTTGTAATTAGTAAGAAAATGGCGTTTTTCGAAATTGTCAAAATTCGAAAGTGCAATTTTTTGGAAATTGAGAAGATTTCAATGAGATTTTTTAGTGTGTGTTAGTTTTAGCTAACTGAACAACCGCAAGGATAAATTTTTTTTGTTTAACTTGCGCAAAAAATAAATGTTTAAATTTTTTAAATATTTTTTAAGATTGCACATACCAAGACTTAATTTTAAAATTTAAATCTGTTAAGTGACGATTTATAATTTGAAAAAATAAAAGAACATGTTAATTATTCCTTTAGATTTTTATTAATTACCTTAAAGTTATATATTCGCATAATTTTTAGGTTTTTAATGCAAGGCGCGTTTTAGAAAAAATATTTTTCAATGATAATTAATATCTAGGTACTTAAATTGCTTCTAAAAACTCTAATCTGTCCTTGTTAATGAATTACTGTTACAAGAATCCTGTAAATGTTCTTTTACGATTTTCTTACATGTGAGCAAACGAAAGCGAAATCAAGCATAGATTTGAAAATTGAAACATATGTCGATTATTAATTCACACTAGATTGATGTTTAAGAACATACATACATAACCTAAACCACTGAATAACTGCCAAGTCTAAGTTTTATTTGAAAATTAATATGAAAGCTAACACTTAAAACAGTGTTACATAAATAAATACGTAATAAGTTATAAGAACTGCTAAAAATGTTTATTGATTAAACATGCTTAATTCAAATTTGATAATTTAAATGACTTGATGCTTCTACTACTACAATAACTGTTATATTTGAATTAAAAACATCAGAAATAATAAAGCAGATGACTTAATTTTTCTACGCCAAGCTTGATTTCGTTTTTATTTGCTAATATGCTATATCCAGTTTACATGTTCTAAAAATTTATTATATTTTCTTTAAAATTTTCAGCCACAATTTTGTATTTCTATAGAAAATCGCATTTTAAACAAACTTTTCTTGTATTTTTTTCTCTATCTTGGCTAACAAATGCATTTTTCTCAAAAATATAAAATTTGGCAGATAACGAACTGTCACGTGACAACTTTTGTTGGCCTAATTAGAATATTTTTCACTCACCTCCGATTGCCAGGGTTTCCAAAAACCTCTAAATAATAATGTTTCCCATTTGATTCCAACTGTTTGGCGACCACTGTATATACTGCAAGTTAAAATCTAATAAAATAGAGTAATAATTAACCGCGATTGAATACAAAATGGTGGACTTTAATTTTTTTATTAAAAAACTAAAACATGATTTTGTTGGGTATCAAATTAAAGGTAATCGATTATACAAAACAAATAGCAAACTTACTAAATGTTTAAATGCCATAAAAAATCATTAAGGTAGTGGCGGTATTTATGGCCCAGTATGCTTACATGTTTGAAATAATTCCGGAAATAATCTACCCACCTTGCTGTTTCCTTCCCTAAGGTGCTAAACCAAAAAGTTCAACTATTACTGTTGATGTTCCGCCATCAAATAAGACGCGTTCTCTAACAGAAGCTGTAACGTAAAACACAATATGGTTGCTACGTGGAATAGCTATTTTAAGTCAAATCAAGTGCCATTAACTCTGTCCACTCGTTCATGGTATATAATAGCAAACACAAAACACACATATCTGTTGCAATTATTTCCTGCACCACCAACTGAAACTTTTGTTCAGTACCTACTTTGTATTGAAGGCAGTTGGAAAAAGCTAACTAAAATATTAGGAGTGGTCTTTTTCTACATTTATTAGAAGGAAAACGTGTACAGCTCATACCACAATTTTGCCTATGTTATTTACTGCGTTTACAAAAGAGTTCTTGACGACGCGACGTATGAAATCTTCAAGGAAAAATGTCAAATTATTAAATAATTTTTTTGTAACTTGCAGAGCCTGTTCACGAAAATAAGTTTGGGTCCGCTTAGTAAAATAATTTGCTAATTCTTGTAATTGACAGGAGGTCCCAGGTGTCTTATGACGATTTCTGGATTTCCACCCATTGGGTTTTCCGTCGGAATTTTAGTGTTAGCATTGTTCTCCCGCAAAAGGCATGTTGGGTTGAAATCACAGAATTAGTTTTTACGAATGGTTAACACAATAACACGCTGTTACCTGGGCCAATGGCCGTGTTATTGCGACTATTTTTTCCATTGATCGTTTATTTATAGGTTTAATTAATGTATAGAAAATTGTCTATTAATGATTTTTATTAATGAATGATTTTTATTAATGAACGATTTTTAAATTTTTTTTATTAATAACCCCTATTAATGAATGACTTTTTATTAATAGGCGATTTTGTTATAGGTAATCAAAGATAGATACCATTAATGTCAAAACTTTGAGTGTCAAATTCTTTTCATGGAATAAAATTAGATCTTTACAATTAAAATGTCTCGATCATTAATCGCTCTCATTAACATACTTGTTTGTTAAATAACTACAGTGCCTTCAGAAATGATCGAAAGTTTTTGATGATCATGGTTCTACAACGTTGGTGGCACTGTAAGTCTATGTCAAATTCGAGGTTATCAGGTTAGGTTTTGCGTCAGTCTGTGTCAAAAACTGACGCAAAACCTAACCTGCTAACCTCGAATTTGACATAGCCATACAGTGCCACCAACATTTTATTCATATGTTCTATAACCATGACATTCAAAAACGTTCGATTATTTCTGAAGATACTTTATTAACGGTGGACTACAAACGGTACAGGTAACACCTACATATTAAAAATTACTAAAGTCAAAATGACAAATTAATATTAATTGTCAAAGTCAAATAAGCAGATTACAAGTTATAACTGAATATTTATTAACGCAAAAACTCTTCATTGCAATTTTAAATAACGAAAATGTAAACAGCTGTACCAAGGAGTGATACAGTATAAAAAATAAAATGATAATATGATAATAAACATGCTACATGTACAAATTTGGAAAAGTAAAATTAGGAAATATTTTAATTAAAAAGAAGTTCAGGCAGTTATTGCTACACTAACCATGAAAAATACAGCACATTTACTTCCCACCACTACCAACTTCTGACATATAGAGAATATACACACCTAATACAAACATGATACGTATACAAGTTTCACTAAAGATATAAGTAACATGTGAGCAAACGAAAATGAAATCAAGCTTGGCTTTGAAGGTTTAAACATATGTCGATTATTAGTTCACATTATGTTGATGTTCTAGAATAAAATACACATACATAACCTAAACCATTGCATAACAGTCTCCGAATGTCATGTAAAAATTTTATTTGAAAATTAACATAAAACCCAACACTTAAGACAACATTACATCTGCTACATCAATCATTTCGATTACAAACACTTTTTGTTCTTGATTAAACATATGTAATTTAGACAACCCTTCCTACTATTATCATAACTGTCATATTTAAATTAAAAACATCAGAAGTAATACAGCACATGGCTTAATTGTTTCAAAGCCAAGCTTGCTTACCGATAAACTGTCTGCAAATATTGCATAAGTGCGATTTGAACTTCGGTTTTGTAATTTCAAATAGCAATGACAACCTGTGTTAAATATTTGAATTTGACATTTTGACTTTCGTAATTTTTAATAACTACGATAAGATACACCGTTAAATTAATTTCAAATATGGTCTGCTCTGAATTCTAAAATTTAGATTTGATACGAGTCGGTTTTTCAAACAAAATCAATGCACATATGTGCTAAAACGCTTCGCTGTGTCCAGTCAAGAAGCAATACGCATTTAGAGTCAGGTAAACAAAGAAACCTCTATTCATGCGTCGCTGCACGGATTTACCCCGTGTAAGAACTTTTTAGAAACAGAAAAATGTAAGCCAACAGGCGGAAGGAAAGGAAAAATCCAAACCGCAAAAATCACCAAAAGCGCTCCTTTTTAAGAAAAACAAAATCCAAATTCATACCGCTGCCAAGCAGAATTAGACCGACAGACCCATAATTAAAATCACGAATTTAGAACAATTGCTCGACCATAATTTCTATTAAGCTGGGGCAGGCTAATAAAGGTTCGAGGACAGGATCATCATAAAGAAACCCGCGCCGGCAAACAACAGCAAGCCGGCAAATATAAGAACTTTTCCAGGATTCCTGATATTTTAAATAACTTTTTCCAACGGCAGTACAAAGTTTTAGTTGGTGATGCAGAAAATAGTGGAAAAACAGATATGTGTGTTTTGTGTTTGCTCTCACATACCATGAAATCGTGGGCAGACATAGTTAATAGCATTTCTGATTGGAAACATAAGTCCGACTTAAATTAGCCATTCCGCCTAGTAACCATATTATGTCTTACGTTACCGCTTCTGTTAGAGAATGTATCTTATTTGATGACGGAACATCAACAGTCATAGTTAAACTGATTGATTTAGCACCCTTTGGATGGAAACAGTGGGTAGAGTGTTTCCGGAAATGTTGTAGACATTTAAGCACACTGGTTCATAAATATCGCCACTACCTTAATTACTTTTTATTGCACTTAAACATTTTTTAAGTTTGCTATTTGTTTTGTATAATCGATTACCTTTAATTTGATACCCAACAAGATCATGTTTAGTTTCTTTAATTAAAAAATAATAAAGTCCGCCATTTTCGATTCAATGAGGGTTAATTATCACTTAATTTTATTAGATTATAACTTGCAGTATACACAGTGATCGCCAAACAGTTGGCATCAAATGGGAAACCGTTTTATTAGAGTTTTTGGAAAATCAAGACCCTGTCGATCGGAGGTTGTTAAAAAACATTACAAATGAACCAAACAAAAGTTGCCACGTGACTTCCGTTATCTGTCAAATTTTAGATTTTTAAAAAAATAATTGCAACAGTTGCATATACTAGTCAAGATAGAAATTACAGCAAATTTATTTAAAATGTGCTTTTCTATCTAAATACAATATTATGGCTCGAAATTTTGAAGAAAAAATAATAAATGTTGAGAACACTAGATAAAGAAAAATTTTATTATAAATAATTTTTTTCTAAAGTTAAAGTTAGGTCAAACTAACACACGCTAAAAAAATCTCATTGGAATCTTACTCAATTTCCAAAAAATATCACTTTTTGGATTTTGACAATTTCGAAAAACTCCATTTTCTAACTATGTAAAAATAAATCGGTATATCTGATAGGAGAAAAATAGGTTTTCAAAGAAGCACAAATTTGCCATAAAAAGTTTTTGAAAAATCAAAAATAAATTTTTTTCCCGTTTGATGCCGGCTTTTTGGTGGTCACTGTATATGAGCGACATAGATTATGAAAATAGACATTCTGGTTAAAACATACTTGTTTTATTTGTATTTTAAAATAATACTTTATCCCCAAATTGCCCTTCCGTCATCCCAGTCGTGGGTGCCAGTATAAGGATCAAAATGAGACCAGCCCTATTACTGAATCACAAAAATGCGCACGAGATATAGAGAATTGTAAAGAGAGTCAAATTTAGAGTGACCCTATTTTAACAGGTAATAAAAATAACCTGGAATACATTATACGTTTTCCTTTGTTGGAAATTAAAGAATGGACCTTCAAGTTTTATTCTTATTTATTTTGAACTTGAAAACGTAAAAATTACATGGACCACATGACCTCCATTGCGTGAACGTGCGATGCAATAATGAGCCCATTACACGCTGACACATTTCATTTTTTAAGTCTTCCAAAGTTTCAGGTCGGTTCTGGTACACTTTTGACTTAACATAGCCCCACAAAAAGTAATCTGGAGCCCATAAATCAGTAGAGCTGGCAGGCCACGACTGATCTTCACGTTGAGATATCAGACGACTCGGAAACATCCCTCGCAGTATTCCCATAGATAAATTTGATACATGAGGCCTTGCACCGTCTTGTTGAAATCATGTAGCATCTAGTGGTAACTGGAGTTGATTGATGGCATCCACTAAAAACGTTTGCAACATTGCCACATATCGTTCACTGTTAACGACTACTGGAATTTTCATTTGAAATTCGAAAAAAATATGGGCCCAAGGTTCCAGCTGAGCAGATGCCGCACCAGGCAGTTACCTTTTGAGAATGCAACTCTTGTTCGTATATAACGTCCGGATTTTCAGCAGACCAATAACGTAAATTCTGCTTATTTCTCTCGCCATGAAGTTGAAAATGTAATTCGTCGCTCATAATAATGTTATCAGCCCCTCCATCAAAAATCCAGCGACAGAATTCTAAATGTGTTTCGGTCAATCGGAAGAAGTTTTTGAGTTTTCTTCCACTTATAGAGACGAAACTGTAAATCTTTCTTTAATATTGTTCTTATGGACTCGCGTGAAATTTCTATTTGTTGGGATAAGCAACGCAAGGATACATTCGAATTTTCTTCAATTAAATTTCTAACTTGTAAGATACTCCCGTCCGTTCTTATTATCTTTACTTTCTCCAAAGGTTTAAAATCTTCAACTGATCCCCTATGGCGATAGTTTGTGGCCCATCTTCTAATAATTGTCTTGCGAGATGGAGTCACTGCAACATTAAATTCTTGCCGGAACTGTCGCTGTGTTTGAATAATTGAAACAGCTCTTAAAACGTGTTCTACATAGAATATTCTTTGAGCAGTCCGCCAGCGCTCCATATTTAACAAAATTTGAGATATGACAAAACATTGTATAGTTACAATCATTGCAACTTGATTTTCAACATTTTTGTAATTAACGATTCAAATGGGATCACTCTAAATTTGACACCCTTTAGTTAGAACATCCACTATTAGATTATCGGTGTGTTATTTATGCTGGCAGCAATTGCTGGCTAAATTTATTATTGTCGTAATTTAAAAATAATTACAACAAAACTTAAGAACTTCAAAACAATTCTCGTGATTTGTTTGGCCGTAAATAAATATTCCCCAACCTTAATTTTTACCATATCAACCACAGGATTACGTAATTTGGGCTTTTTCGGGCTTTTTGTCCAAGTCAACTAATTCGGCTTTTGGGCATTTTCGGAGATATGTCCACTCACAGGATTTGGCGTTTTGTCCAAGCTAACTCATTCGGCGATTTGTCCATTTTCGGCGATATGTCCACCGAGAGAATTCGGCGTTTTGGGCATTTTAGGCGTTTTGTCCACGGCAACTAATTCGGCGATTTGTCCATTTTCGGCGATATGTCCACCGACAGCATTCGGCGTTTTGGGCATTTTCGGCGTTTTGTCCAAGCTAACTAATTCGGCGATTTGTCCATTTTCGGCGATATGTCCACCGACTCAAACCGGCGTTTTGAACAAACTCGAACGACCCTAACTTTGCGATCAATGTGGTGTCATTTTACACGGTTCGGCGATTTGTCCATTTTCGGCGATATGTCCATCGGCAGAATTCGGCGTTTTGGGCATTTTCGGCGATATGTCCACCGAGAGAATTCGGCGTTTTGGACATTTTCGGCGTTTTGTCCACGGTAACTATTTCGGCGATTTGTCCATTTTCGGCGATCTGTCCACCAACAGCATTCGGCGTTTTGGGCATTGTCGGCGTTGTGTCCACGCTAACGAATTCGGCGATTTGGGAACGATTCGGCGTTTTAGCCATTAAAATAAGATTCGGTGTTTTGTCCATTCGGCGATATGTCCTAGACCCGCACGTTTCACGCTTGCTTTAAATACTCACGTTCACGATCGCTTTCACTCACGTTCACGGCGTGACACGACACTCACGACGTGACACGCAGCTTTTATTTGAAAATTTAAATTCAGATAGAACAGAATGTTCAAATTTAAAACCAATGAAAAAAACCTTAAAGAGAACTAAAAATATGTTGTGCACGTGAAATAATTTACGTGATATGTTGCAATAAGAATAGTTGACATAAAAAGAAAAAAAAAGAAAATTGACTACAATAACTTACGAGAAGGAATAAACACTGATTTATCGCAAATGCATTTCTTGCAGCTGTATTCAAATACATTACTTTTAATACCAAAAGCTGTCATTGGAATTGACGTTTCCTTTATTGGTATGAGTACAGAAGGTATATGTTGCTAAGCAACACTTTTAATTTGTAGGTTTAAAAGTACTTTAAATACAAGGATCAACATTTTCAGCGTTAAGGCGAGTATACAAAACAAAACATTACTTTTATTAAAATAATAAGTTTATCTACACAATAAATTGGTTTAAAAATAAAACATAAGCAACATTTTCACCGTTAAGCCGAGTATAAAAAACAAAACATTACTTTTATTAAAATAATAAGTTTATCTACACAATAAATTACTTTTGTGGTAGTCGTGAGTTTATGTAAAAATAAAACATAAGCAACATTTTCAGCGTTAAGCCGAGTATAAAAAACAAAACATTACTTTTACTAAAATAATAAGTTTATCTACACAATAAATTGGTTTAAAAATAAAACATAAGCAACATTTTCAGCGTTAAGTCGAGTATAAAAAACAAAATATTACTTTTATTAAAATAATAAGTTTATCTACCCAATAAATTGGTTTAAAAATAAAACATAAGCAACATTTTCAGCGTTAAGCCGAGTATAAAAAACAAAACATTACTTTTATTAAAATAATAAGTTTATCTACACAATAAATCGGTTTAAAAATAAAACATAAGCAACATTTTCAGCGTTAAGAAGAGTATACAAAACAAAACATTACTTTTATTAAAATAATAAGTTTATCTACACAATAAATTGGTTTAAAAATAAAACATAAGCAACATTTTCAGCGTTAAGCCGAGTATAAAAAATAAAACATTACTTTTACTAAAATAATAAGTTTATCTACAAAATAAATTGGTTTAAAAATAAAACATAAGCAACATTTTCAGCGTTAAGCCGAGTATAAAAAACCAAACATTACTTTTATTAAAATAATAAGTTTATCTACACAATAAATTGGTTTAAAAATAAAACATAAGCAACATTTTCAGCGTTAAGCCGAGTATAAAAAACAAAACATTACTTTTATTAAAATAATAAGTTTATCTACACAATAAATTGGTTTAAAAATAAAACATAAGCAACATTTTCAGCGTTAAGCCGAGTATCAAAAACAAAACATTACTTTTATTAAAATAATAAGTTTATCTACACAATAAATTGGTTTAAAAATAAAACATAAGCAACATTTTCCGCGTTAAGCCGAGTCTAAAAAACAAAACATTACTTTTACTAAAATAATAAGTTTATCTACACAATAAATTGGTTTAAAAATAAAACATAAGCAACATTTTCAGCGTTAAGCCGAGTATAAGAAACAAAACATTACTTTTATTAAAATAATAAGTTTATCTACACAATAAATTGGTTTCAAAATAAAACATAAGCAACATTTTCAGCGTTAAGCCGAGTATAAAAAAAACATTACTTTTATTAAAATAATAAGTTTATCTACACAATAAATTGGTTTAAAAATAAAACATAAGCAACATTTTCAGCATTAAGCCGAGTATAAAAAACAAAACATTACTTTTATTAAAATAATAAGTTTATCTACACAATAAATTGGTTTAAAAATAAAACATAAGCAACATTTTTAGCGTTAAGCCGAGTATAAAAAACAAAACATTACTTTTATTAAAATAATAAGTTTATCTACACAATAAATTGGTTTAAAAATAAAACATAAGCAACATTTTCAGCGTTAAGCCAAGTATAAAAAACAAAACATTACTTTTATTAAAATAATAAGCTTATCTACACAATAAATTGGGTTAAAAATAAAACATAAGGAACATTTTCAGCGTTAAGAAGAGTATACAAAACAAAACATTACTTTTATTAAAATAATAAGTTTATCTACACAATAAATTGGTTTAAAAACAAAACATAAGCAACATTTTCAGCGTTAAGCCGAGTATAAAAAACAAAACATTACTTTTACTAAAATAATAAGTTTATCTACACAATAAATTGGTTTAAAAATAAAACATAAGCAACATTTTCAGCGTTAAGCCGAGTATATAAAACAAAACATTACTTTTATTAAAATAATAAGTTTATCTACACAATAAATTGGTTTCAAAATAAAACATAAGCAACATTTTCAGCGTTAAACCGAGTATAAAAAACAAAACATTACTTTTATTAAAATAATAAGTTTATCTACACACTAAATTGGTTTAAAAATAAAACATAAGCAACATTTTCAGCGTTAAGCCGCGTATAAAAAACACAACAATACTTTTATTAAAATAATAAGTTTATCTACACAATAAATTGGTTTAAAAATAAAACATAAGCAACATTTTCAGCGTTAAGCCGAGTATAAAAAACAAAACATTACTTTTATTAAAATAATAAGTTTATCTACACAATAAATTACTTTTGTGGTAATAGTGAGTTTCTGTAAAAATAAAACATAAGCAACATTTTCAGCGTTAAGTCGAGTATAAAAAACAAAACATTACTTTTACTAAAATAATAAGTTTATCTACACAATAAATTGGTTTAAAAATAAAACATAAGCAACATTTTTAGCGTTAAGCCGAGTATAAATAACAAAACATTACTTTTATTAAAATAATAAGTTTATCTACACAATAAATTGGTTTAAAAATAAAACATAAGCAACATTTTCAGCGTTAAGCCAAGTATACAAAACAAAACATTATTTTTATTAAAATAATAAGTTTATCTACACAATAAATTGGTTTAAAAATAAAACATAAGCAACATTTTCAGCGTTAAGCCGAGTATAAAAAACAAAACATTACTTTTACTAAAATAATAAGTTTATCTACACAATAAATTGGTTTAAAAATAAAACATAAGCAACATTTTCAACGTTAAGCCGAGTATAAAAAACAAAACATTACTTTTACTAAAATAATAAGTTTATCTACACAATAATTTGGTTTAAAAATAAAACACAAGCAACATTTTCAGCGTTAAGCCGAGTATAAAAAACAAAACATTACTTTTATTAAAATAATAAGTTTATCTACACAATTAATTGGTTTAAAAATAAAACATAAGCAACATTTTCAGCGTTAAGCCGAGTATAAAAAACAAAACATTACTTTTATTAAAATAATAAGTTTATCTACACAATAAATTGGTTTAAACATAAAACATAAGCAAAATTTTCAGCGTTAAGATGAGTATAAAAAAACATTACTTTTATTAAAATAATAAGTTTATCTACACAATAAATTGGTTTAAAAATAAAACATAAGCAACATTTTCAGCGTTAAGCCGAGTATAAAAACAAAACATTATTTTTATTAAAATAATAAGTTTATCTACACAATAAATTGGTTTAAAAATAAAACATAAGCTACATTTTCAGCGTTAAGCCGAGTATAAAAAACAAAACATTACTTTTATTAAAATAATAAGTTTATCTACACAATAAATTGGTTTAAAAATAAAACATAAGCAACATTTGCAGCGTTAAGAAGAGTATACAAAACAAAACATTACTTTTATTAAAATAATAAGTTTATCTACACAATAAATTGGTTTAAAAATAAAACATAAGCAACATTTTCAGCGTTAAGCCGAGTATAAAAAACAAAACATTACTTTTATTAAAATAATAAGTTTATCTACACAATAAATTGGTTTAAAAATAAAACATAAGCAACATTTTCAGCGTTAAGCCGAGTATAAAAAACAAAACATTACTTTTATTAAAATAATAAGTTTATCTACACAATAAATTGGTTTAAAAATAAAACATAAGCGACATTTTCAGCGTTAAGAAGAGTATACAAAACAAAACATTACTTTTATTAAAATAATAAGTTTATCTACACAATAAATTGGTTTATAAATAAAACATAAGCAACATTTTCAGCGTTAAGCCGAGTATATAAAACAAAACATTACTTTTATTAAAATAATAAGTTTATCTACACAATAAATTGGTTTAAAAATGAAACATAAGCAACATTTTCAGCGTTAAGCCGAGTATATAAAACAAAACATTACTTTTATTAAAATAATAAGTTTATCTACACAATAAATTGGTTTAAAAATAAAACATAAGCAACATTTTCAGCGTTAAGCCGAGTATATAAAACAAAACATTACTTTTATTAAAATAATAAGTTTATCTACACAATAAATTGGTTTAAAAATAAAACATAAGCAACATTTTCAGCGTTAAGCCGAGTATAAAAAACAAAACATTACTTTTATTAAAATAATAAGTTTATCTACACAATAAATTGGTTTAAAAATAAAACATAAGCAACATTTTTAGCGTTAATAAGAGTATACAAAACAAAACATTACTTTTATTAAAATAATAAGTTTATCTACACAATAAATTGGTTTAAAAATAAAACATAAGCAACATTTTCAGCGTTAAGCCGAGTATAAAAAACAAAACATTATTTTTATTAAAATAATAAGTTTATCTACACAATAAATTGGTTTAAAAATAAAACATAAGCAACATTTTCAGCGTTAAGCCGAGTATAAAAAACAAAACATTACTTTTACTAAAATAATAAGTTTATCTACACAATAAATTGGTTTAAAAATAAAACATAAGCAACATTTTCAACGTTAAGCCGAGTATAAAAAACAAAACATTACTTTTACTAAAATAATAAGTTTATCTACACAATAATTTGGTTTAAAAATAAAACACAAGCAACATTTTCAGCGTTAAGCCGAGTATAAAAAACAAAACATTACTTTTATTAAAATAATAAGTTTATCTACACAATAAATTGGTTAAAAAATAAAACATAAGCAAAATTTTCAGCGTTAAGACGAGTATAAAAAAACATTACATTTATTAAAATAATAAGTTTATCTACACAATAAATTGGTTTAAAAATAAAACATAAGCAACATTTTCAGCGTTAAGCCGAGTATAAAAACAAAACATTACTTTTATTAAAATAATAAGTTTATCTACACAATAAATTGGTTTAAAAATAAAACATAAGCAACATTTTCAGCGTTAAGAAGAGTATACAAAACAAAACATTACTTTTATTAAAATAATAAGTTTATCTAC
This sequence comes from Agriotes lineatus, assembly GCA_940337035.1. Lineage (NCBI taxonomy): Eukaryota > Metazoa > Arthropoda > Insecta > Coleoptera > Elateridae > Agriotes > Agriotes lineatus. Next base: position 327,786 of record CALNHX010000246.1, on the reverse strand, counting down.
ACAATAAATTGGTTTAAAAATAAAACATAAGAAACATTTTCAGCGTTAAGCCGAGTATAAAAAACAAAACATTACTTTTACTAAAATAATAAGTTTATCTACACAATAAATTGGTTTAAAAATAAAACATAAGCAAAACTTTCAGCGTTAAGCCGAGTATAAAAAACAAAACATTACTTTTATTAAAATAATAAGTTTATCTACACAAGAAATTACTTTAAAAATAAAACATAAGCAACATTTTCAGCGTTAAGCCGAGTATAAAAAACAAAACATTACTTTTATTAAAATAATAAGTTTATCTACACAATAAATTGGTTTAAAAATAAAACATAAGCAACATTTTCAGCGTTAAGAAGAGTATACAAAACAAAACATTACTTTTATTAAAATAATAAATTTATCTACACAATAAATTGGTTTAAAAATAAAACATAAGCAACATTTTCAGCGTTAAGCCGAGTATAAAAAACAAAACATTACTTTTATTAGAATAGTAAGTTCATCTACACATCTACACATTAAAATTTTGATTTAAAAATAAAATGTATATTTCATTCGCGATCTTTCTGGATGAAGGTTGGCAATGGAATTTAGACAGTTTTGTCAGTGTGATTGGTGTTTAAGGAGTTGAATTATTGGTATGCACCGCCAACGTGAGTAGATGTGGTCGTGCTGTTGTTCCTAAACTAAGAGGTTTATTTAGTTTATTAAAGTTACTTATTTGTGGTTAGCATATTTAAAAATGGTATTTACACAAAACCAACAAGCTGACATTAAGAACTGTGCAAAAAGTGCAATCGAGGAGTATTTCAAGGATGGAGCCGTTCTCGAAACGTTTGCGAAAAATCTAGCAGGTGTTCTGATGAAAAACTTGGAAGAAAAATTCCACACATTAATTGACACAAACAAAAAGCTAGAAGCTCGTGTTGAGGAACTCGAGAAACAAAACTTATATAATTCAAAGAAACTGGATTCGCTAGAACAGTACACCAGGCGAAATAGTTTGCGGCTATTTGGAGTAACCGAAAATAGAGATGAAAAGTTGGAAATCTTAGTGTTAGAACTGCTTAATAACCATATGGGTGTCCCTATATCAGCTGACCACATTGATCGTTGCCACCGTGTAGGAGCTTACAAAGTGGAGAAAACTAGAGGGATTATAATAAAATTCACAAGCTATCGTTATCGAGACATGGTTTTCAAAAACAAAAAGAAACTCAAAGGCACCAAAACGGTAATCAAAGAGGACCTAACGCGAAACCGGCTGGAATTACTAAATGGAGCTGTCGACATTTATAGATACAAGGACGTGTGGTCTAAAGACGGAACTATCATTGTCAACAAAAATGGGAAAAAGTTTTCGTTACAGTGTATGGAAGATCTGGAAAAATTATCTTCGTAAGCACATTTACATTTACACATATTTTTTACAATCACATATAATATGTATACGTGATATGGTTTTATATGCTATCTCAATTATTGGTTGAATTGAAGTCAATTGCGATTTACTATTTCTTTTGATTATTATAGTTACTATAATTTAAGTTTCATGAATAACACTTTTTAGTTTTAATAAATTCCTATTATTTAAAAGTTTAATTCGGCAAATATTTAAAATGCTTTTTAATGTAAATATTTATATTTATGTACCATAAAAAAGGGAACAACTTGCACGTGTACATTGATTACTTTTAGCTTATAGTTTTACCCAAATTTAAGTTAAACTTTATTTAATTTTATAACTTATTAAAACAAGAAAATACTTAATCATATCTATTCCTTTTGCTTGGCGATTGTTTTATTTTGTTTTTTACTTTATTGTCTTTTGCATGGATACGGAACATCTAGACGGTTACGGTTATTGTGAAAAAAAAATATGTTGATGATATAGAAGAATTAAGGTTGTGTTCTGGCCCGCAAGCCGAACAAATCAGAATTTGCCACTTTAACATAAGAAGTATCAATAAAAATTTTGAGGAGTTATTAATTATTCTGCAAGATACAAATATTGAATTTGATGCAATTGTTCTCTCAGAAACATGAAATGTAGTTGACTTAAATGATTTTCAAATTCGTAATTATAAAATCTACTATAATAACTCGCATTTTAACCAAAATGATGGAACCATAGTATACATTCACGATAAGTTGGAACACGAAATGCAGATAATAAAAATTAATGATGGTAGTTTTATTAGATTCAATTGCACTTATAAAAATTTATCTTTTGGCATCACATCTAATTATAGGTCTTATGCATCTAATATTGACAATTATTTAAATAGCTTAGCAGAATTTCTACCAGCCACATGTAATAAACAACTTGAATTTTTTCTAGGTGATGTAAATATTGACATCGCTGATACAGCAAACTCTAATGAAAAAGACGATTATCTAAATATACTGAATGAATATGGTTTTATTGCATATTCAAATCTTCCCACTAAAGTAAATAAATATTCTGAAACGTGTTTGGATCATATATTTGCAAAATACTCTGAAATAAATATTAAAAAACTTACCGTACTTGTAATGAAATCGGACTTCACAGATCACTTTCCTCTGTTTGTATTTGGTGATATTAAATTATTAAACACTAATTCAAGACTGTCAGAAAAAATCAAAATCTTACATAAGAAAATTGAATATGACAAACTTGTTAATAGAATTAATAATGAATCTTGGGACGAGATCTATAATTCTAGTAATGTAAACGAGGCGCTGGATAAATTTCTGGCTGTACTAAAAAACATATAGCAGACTCTACTACTGTATCCGAAAAAAAAGTTAGTTCAAAATTTAGAAGAATAAAACCTTGGATCACCAATGGTATTATCAATTCTATTCGGTATAGGAACAAACTAAAAAAAATCATCACAAAAAATAATAACTACAACGAAAACCTTAAAAACTATTATAAAAATTATAGAAACCGATTAACTAATACAATAAGGCAAGCAAAAGAAATTTATTATCAGCAACTGCTAAACCAATCATCTCATGATATGAAAAAAACTTGGAAAGTTATTAACGATATTACGAATAAAAGTAAGACTTCAGTAAATGAAATTAAATCTATAGTAGATGCTGACGGGAATGCTGTAAGTGATCCAATAAATAAAAAAAAATAGTAAAACAGTGAAACAAACAATATATCTTAATCCCATTACTGAAAATGAAATAAAAAATCATATTTTACAGTTAAAAGATACTTGTGCTTCTGGTCCTGATGACTTAGCAAACAAAACTATCAAATTATTATGCAATTCTATTGTAAAACCCTTAACTTTTGTATATAATTTGGCTTTTACTACTGCAACATTTCCAACTAGTTTCAAACAGGGCACTGTTGTACCCGTATATAAAGGTGGGGATAGAAAGGCTACCACAAATTATAGGCCAATTACACTAACAAATAGTTTAGCAAAAATATTTGAAAAGTGTATTAAAACCAGGCTAGTTAATTTTTTTAATAAGCATGAGGTACTATCTCAAAACCAATTCAGATTCAGAGAAAGTAGAAGTACAGATGATGCCATTTTTAACGTTACTAATGAAATAATTACATCACTTGATAATAACTTAAAGGTCGTAGCTGTGTATTTAGATTTGGCGAAAGCGTTTGATACGGTTTCCCATGTTAATCTTTACGAGAAACTGGAGAGATATGACATTCGTGGTTCAGCACTAGATCTTATCAAATCCTATATGTTAAACAGACAACAAAGAGTAAAAATAGGCAACGAAATTAGTGATGCATGCGAAATAAAATTTGGAGTGCCGCAGGGTACAGTTCTGGGATCAATCCTGTTTTTAGTGTATATTAATGAACTACTTAATACTGCAGTCAACGGTAATTTTTTTTCATTTGCCGATGACACTGCGATAGTTACTTGCGGAGAGACATGGGATGCTGCTTTTAAATACGTCGAATCGGATATGACCATCATTAAAAGTGTATTAGACACCGACCTATTATCACTTAACATTAAAAAAACGAAAGCAATGTTATATACCTTACAAGAAAAGTCACTACCTAATTTAAAAGCCATCAATATACAGAGCACTGCAACAATTTAAATAGTGAAATATGTGCATGTAGTAGAATAGAAATTGTAAATAAAACTAAATATTTAGGTATAATTATCGATAACAAACTTAAATGGTCCAAACACGTAGAACAATTAAATAATAAATTAAGAAAAATGATCTATAAATTTAAGATGTTAAGTAACATATTATCAACAAAAAACAAAAAAATTGTTTACGATGCCCTTGTACAGTCCCTACTACAATATGGTATTATAGGTTGGGGAGGTTTATATTAAGCTTCTCTTAATTCTTTGGAAATAACACAAAAATATTTGTTAAAAATACTCTACAAAAAGAACCGCAGATATCCAACTAGCAGTTTATTTAAAGATACGGGCGCTATGACAATCAAGCAGCTATATTCTAAAGTGTCCCTAATATTTGTACATTCTCATAGTAATATTAAAAATGAAATTTCACACAGACATGAAACAAGAGCTAAAACTAATTTGAATATTGTTATTCCCAAGTTTGACAGAGCCATTTCTCAAAGACACTCTTTATATACTGGCATAGACCTATATAATAGATTGCCACTTGAATTTAAAAAAATTGTATCTAAAGGTAAATTTACTTCAAAAATTAAAAAATGGGTCCTCGTTGAGTGTTGATTTGCGGGTTAAGTTTAAGTTAAATTAGATTATCTGTATCTCGTTTTTACTCTAATATAACCAAAAGCATGTATCCGTATTGATGTAAAGACAATACCTAATCAATGCTTCAAAAATAAAGCGTATTGCCAAACACAAGCTTTGCTTAACTGGCAATACAAAAATGGTGTATTTTTAATTTTTAATTATTAATGTTTATTTATTTATTAATAATGTATTATTAGTATTATCTATTCTATTTATTTCTTTTCAAATGTAATTATCAAATTAAAATCAATTAAAATCAACTAAAATCAACAACTAATTGTGACTTTAATATTTGACGTTCGATAATTTTATCTTAAGGTTATGTTTTCTATCATTTATCGTTTGCGCCATTGCAAGCGCTTCCTCTGTATCTTAACGCAAAAGATTTTATAAATCTAAATTTTTATTAAACTAATCACATGTTTTTTACAAGTAGCAGAAAATTGTTAGAATTTTAATTGTCTTCCTCTGTGTTTTAGCGTATTTTTCGACGATATTGACAACACGTCTTTTATTTTCATGTTATAGTAGGTACCTCGGTTAATCCCTTCTTTACAATAAGCGCCTAAACGAGCTGAAGGAGAAACATGAAGTTAAGCTACTGTTCCGTAGAGTACCTGAAAAATGCTATAATTTCAACCATGCACAGAGAATATAATATGAACTACCGCACTATGCTGTGCTTTGTTTCGACTGCACTTTCGCTGCATCCACTCAGGGGGTTTGATCTTCTTCAATTTTCTTGTTCACTGGGCATTGCTATATGATTGCTCCAACGTTCCCGTAGTAGTGTACAGGTATAATAGACGCCTCTGTTGCTTAAATAATTCTTTCTGGTTACTTACGTCTAAATTACTGATGACTGCCTTTTTGGCTTGTTTGGCAGCTTTTTTTTGCCACGTTTGCAATAACTGCGTTTTTGCTCTTGAATATTTACTGAAATTTTGAACCGAAATGATAGAATTTTTTATTCCACTTCCATTACTTCACTAAGAGATTTTGACTCCGATTCTGACTGTGATTCAGAATCAGATTCTGCTAGTGTAATAATGATGGGATATTTTCAAACGAAAGGTTACCCATATGTTTTGTCCAGTCTGCCGAAATAAGTTCCTAGCAAAGCTTACAATAATTTTGCCACATGTCTGGTGAACATTTTAAAAGAGCTTCAGACCATAAATTTGTAACCCTATCCTTAGATGGTGGCCGCAAATTTATATGTTTGTTATAATAGGTCTTACAAAACCCCCATGCCATTTCGATAGGGTTGTATTGACAATGGTAGGGGAGGGGGGGGGGTAATCTAAGAACCTCATTACCTTTCTCTTTTCAAAGTTTGTCGACTGCATAGCGCTTGCTGTGATTTTCTCTAAAAGGTTTAATTAACTGCCAAAGTTGTTTTTTTGTATAGTTATCAGAAAACTTTACACTGTGTTTAACTGGCCATTCCTGCATTTCGCCATTTTTGGTGGAAAATGTGGGCGTTTTGTCCAACTGCACAGAATGATAAGGAGCGTTGTCCATAATTACCACACATTTATCATTAATCTTAGCTAAAGCAGGGATAAGCTGATTAATTACCCAATTTTGAAATACAGTTGCGGTCATGGTCTTGTGATAATCTCTGTCGTTGTTTTTTGAATCCAATAAAAAATGGCATCCTTCCAAAAACCCAAATTTAGTTCCAGCATGCAAAATTGTGAATCGTTTTCCCTCCCCCCTGAATTTAGATGGATTACTTTTACTATCATCTTCGTGAAGCCAACGACGAATCGTAGATCCATTTTGGTAGGTCCAATTTCATCAAGGTACACGAAGATGATATTTTCATCGGAATTTTTAAAATGTAGATATTTTCGCAAGAAACTAATTTTGGATGTAACAACGTGCTTTTGTTCACATAAAATTTTGCGTCCATTAGTAAGTTTATACTTATATCCCATAGATTTTAGAATTTCGTATAGCAATGTTCTCCCTCCCGTAAACCCACACTGTTTCTTAACATCAACCAATAAATCACTTACCTACTGTAAAAAACCTATTTTCGGAATTATATTGCCAAATCAGTTGTTGCAAGTCCTTCCTAAAAAATGATTTTGATATAAACTAGATTTAGAGGGTACACCAACGACAGAAGACTGCAACTCTTTAGGCTGTTGTTTTATAATAATTTCTATTGTCGACTTCCCAAACTAAAAATTAATGCGTTAGTAGGTAAGTATACAAACCATGTATGTAATTATTTTTACCCCAAAAATATTGCAAACGCTGTTTACCAGACAATCATGGGTTAAATCAGGCCGCATATTTCGTAGGGTTTCAAAACATTTTTTAATGTGCACTTTGGTTTCTTTTGATATCGTTTTGGGCATCTTCTTGCTGCGTTCATTCAACTTTAATTCAAACTGACACGAGCTTGACATGAACAACTGAGATCTTTTTAAAATCGCTAAATTTAAATTTGGCAGCACCGTAAAACGTAGTTTTTAATAACATGAAAACCTAAAGGAAACAAAAAATATAATAAAGAAAGTAACTTGATAAAACGAAAACATGGCCAACACTCATCCAGAAAGATCGCGAATGCAATATAATCAACATTTTCAGCGTTAAGTCGAGTTCTGAAATTTTGATTTAAAAAACATATGTAATCAACATTTTCAGCGTTAAGTCGAGTTCTGCGCTCTTCTAAAATTCGCCCAGCTATAGAAAATACTCTTTCGCTTGTAGCGGAACTTGCCGGTATGTTTAAAATTTCTCGAGCAAATTTTTTTAAAAGTGGCGTATTTACACTGTTTCTCCAAAATCTTAAATGTCATCTACATATCCGCATTTTAATTTAACATAGTAATTTAGTTCTGTTTCGACATCATCATAATTAGATATGTCATCGTCAGAGCTATCTCTAAGTGTAGAAAAATAAGAATCTGATGCTGGTTTACCAGTTTTGAGTCGTTTGCTATGTATTTCATCATTACCATCTGTAGTTTTATTTGCATCGTTTATTTGAATTTGCTCTAGCATTTTCTTTACAATAGAACGAATATCTTCTCTTTTATGTGAAGGTATGAACTTTAAAGGATTTATAACTATGGCCCAAAAATAAAGCCACATAATGTAACTTGTTTGGCACAATTCGTGATTTAATGACGTTTAAAAGTTGCTGCACCCTGCAGTTTTTTATTCGTTACTAAATATTTAACCTGAAATTAACGTGAAACGTGAATCACTCCTTGAAAATTTTCACGCACATCCACGTCACGATTTTCAAATATTAGTAGCGTTCACGACGTGACACGCCGTGACACGAAGTGACACGACTGTTTTCATGTCACGCGCCCATTCCTATTACATACCATTGGCTCATAGAATATTGTTGTAAAAATTTTTGTGATTGCTAATAAAGCTTAGAGAGGAAAAAACTTCGTTGGCCGTACAAAAAGATTTTTGTTGAAGTCATGTATTTATACAAACACTAACCTACTTTATATTATAAATATTTTCTGCTTAAAGATTTGTTATGTGGCGGCAATTTTTTAATTTAGTTAGTTTCTTGTAAATGAAGTATTGACAACCGGTTTAACAATTGCCCTTTTGCGTTTAAAATTGTTCAAAATTGAAGATAATGGAATTTTTCATCAAAACAAGATACAATAAAATTTATCGATTAATGGCGGTCATAGAAGAGGTGGCATTATATCGTATTCTTAGTATACCTGTAACTCAGTGAAGTTTAAAACAAAAGATCCTCCTGTTCAAGCTAGTATAGTAAAGCAACTTATTTTAATAACGTACGTACATGGCAGCAGGTAGTAGTGTAGGTATATTACTTAATAATAATAATAATAATAATAATATACTTTCTTCAATAAAGAAAAGCTCAATTGCAGAGTAAAGGAAAGTATAATATCAAAACACCAATATAAACAAAATCAATTGAATACAAGTACAACTAAATTAAATTAATAAAATAAATTCATGGCTCACAATTCTAGCATTAAATTAAAGTCCCTGAGATTTAAGGTATTTCAAGTTTTAAACTGATTCACATTCAGGTGAAATATGCCCAGATCTATGGGAAGTCGGCTATAAAATTAACACATTAACACTTTTCCTATGGAGGACTACCTGCAGTTCTTGTTGGTTTTGCAGGGGCCTATTAACTTTTCATGCCATAATTGTAAATACCGGTTACAGAATCTAGATTGAAACGCGGTGAAAATCGAAACTAATGTTGAAATCTAGTAATTTCCAAGTTTCGTATTGGTAACGTTTTTACATCTATCATATTGGCATTAAATTGTTAACCCCATTTAATATAAGCTAAATGACAAAATAAATCAGAGGCGTACGCGACATTGCGGTATGGTGTATTATCAGTTATTGAATGTTAAAAGGATTGCGAAAATAATGGTGTTAAGTTGAACAACCTAAGGTCACTATATCAATAAGGTACCGCCATTAGTGATTTTCTATATCTATCCTTGTCGCACAATTTTCTCCAACTGGGGATAAAAACACATAACCTAACAGATTCCTCACTTTACAAGTGCCATTACACCAAAACGAAAATCACCAAAAAGTAGTGTCTTCCCTATTGCACTTGGGAAATTTGTATTTGTTATCCTTATCTCACAATTTTCTCACATTCTCACTCGAGGAATGAAATGGCGGTACCTTATTGATATAGTGACCTTAGAACAACCAGGCTCTGCTAAACCTTCTATTACAGCAACAGCAATTTTCACACTTTAAAAACACAAAGAATCTGTCATATGACGTTAGTCACTGCGCAAACGGAATCCCTCTACCCACCGTTACTGATTACTTGTCATTTAAAATGTAAGCAAACTTTTATGTTTGACAACTTTCCACATATTGCCAATTCATCAAATATGATCACAGCGCCTTTCATGACCTACCTTGAGACTCAATCTAGATATTCTTCTTAACATGGAATTTCGGCTTAGACCGCGTAGTATTTGTATATGAACACCCAGCAGTTTCTGGCTTAATGTGCCTTGCACCTTGTGAAGTCGAGCAAAAACCCGCGCGATGGTCATGCTCTTTGGTGGCTCGTGTTGTTTGAGTACTTTAAGAAAAAAGTAAATATAAATAGAATACTATTAAGAGATCAAACAAGGATGAATATAATAAACAACTAATGACAAATTTCAAAAGGGATCAGGGGGAAAAGCAACGAGGATATTAAGGATCAAATGCCAGAATTTCAAAAATCATAAAAAACAACAATGAGAGAAAAAACATGAAAAACTTTCATCGAAAACCAAAGATATGCTGGAGAAAAAAAGGAAATTAATAAAAAGTGAGAAAATAAATTCTATTGAATATGTAGAACTAAACGAAGCAGTTCGAAAGTCAGCAAGAAGTGACATCACCAAATACCGCACGCAACAAGTTGAGTAAATTATTGATAATAACAGAAGATTCAACATATTTAGGAAAAAGAACGCACTGAAGAAGGAAATTTATAAAATCAAAGACGAACAAGAATATATAATTACAGACAGTAATGAAATACTACAAATTGTCGAAAAGTTATATGTCAAGCTGTACAAAAAAACCACTCCAAACCGATCAGATATCCAGGAAAACAACAGCAAGTTGAAAGCTCGAATCACCAATGTTAACTCGGAGGAATTGCCAACAATAGTAAGCGAAGAAATAGAAATAGCATTGAAGAAGGTGAAAAATAATAAAGCTGGGGGAGAAAATGAAATATTACCCGAAATGCTTAAAGAAAGTGATTCATCAACCAAATTGGCACTTCAAAAACTTTGTAACAACTTCTTATCTCAAGGAGAAATACCAACAGCTTGGGAAAATTCCATCACAATGCTTATCTATAAAAAAGGTGACCCCACTGACCTCGAAAACTACCGACCCATAAGTCTCCTCTCTCAGATATACAAGTTGTTTATGAGGGTCATAACTAACACGCTAGAGAGAAAAATAGAACTATATCAACCAAAGGAACAAGCTGGATTTAGAAAAAATTACAGCACAACGGAACATCTACACGCTGTAGAGCAACTTGTAGAGAATAACAGAGAATATAACATACAATTATGGTTAGCTTTTACTATAGACTTTAAAAAAGCATTCGATACGATTGACATGGGGGCCATTGTTAGAGCAATTAGATATGCCAGACCAAAGATATATAGACCTAATAAAAAATATAAGTACTTATATAACAACGCTACTATGAAAATAAAACTTTATGAAATAACTATAAAATTGAATTACAGCGAGGAGTCAGACAAGAAGATATAATACTTATCGCCGAAGTTGTTCACTCTGATGCTGGAAGACATATTCAAGAACCTCCAGTGGGAAGAAAAAGGTGTCATGATACAAGGCGAAACATTTAATAACCTAAAATTTGCCGACGATATTGTAATTTTCGCACATAATGTGTAATTCCAATTGAAAGAAAATGTTTCGTTTCGTTCCTTATCCCTCCTCTCGAGGAGGCTGGCAAATCTGTCTTTATTTCCTTTATTTGAATCTTTTGTATTTGTTGTGTCACTTACAACTTTCTGCACCAGCCTGTCTGAAGTTTCCGAAGGTGAGTTTCTGAAAATGCATTTGAACTGCTGGCCCAAGCTTTCAGGATTTTTTATACCACCAATCAATATACCTACTCTTTTCACGAGTCGATGATGTCATTATAGTTTCCTATTGCTTACAACAATCTATTCAGAGACCACTACCTCGAAACTGGTGGAAAAGCAAATTATGAGTTTGACACAGCTCAAGACCTACCAGTTGAAAATCTGAATGGCTTAGCAGGGACTCGTGGATTTGCAAATCAAGAAGGATTTTCAGTGAGAAATTCATTTACAAAAAAATTTTCTAGAGAGGGCAGTGTGAGGTGGCAGAGCCGTCAAGTGAACTGAAGAGACAATAATTAATTAATTAAATTACTATAGCGACTGTACTATACTGTATATATTAAAATAAACTACAGATTCGGCATTTGATTGTTTTTCACCTTTCACCTGATCTTTCCACATATTCTGCAATCTCTTTCCAAATATTGTCCTTCACTCGCGTATCACGGTAAAATGCATGTTGCACATCATAGTTATAATGCTGGATGTTTACTCGCTGACTCTGTGAGCCTTTCGTCCTTTTCAGCGGAAAATGCAACTTGCCGTTCTGGGAAGACAATTTCACAAAATGGACACTTGCACAATTCACAAAAGAAAGCTAGCTACTGCGATTGTGACTCCTCTAAGAGCAGGTGACTACAGTTGCCCCACGATCGACGCTAGCGATCATCACGGGGATGAAAATGATAACAAACTGTAGTACAGTGACTTTTGAGAAAGTTGAAAGAAGAGCTTGTTTAAAACGTGATGCTAAGGAAGGTAATAGATATCATGTTTATTAAATAGTTGATTTCCCCTGTACCAATATTGTATGAAATTAGTAGCTAAACTTTTTAACCATAAAAGTTATGCAACAGCATGATCCTGAAGCAAAATGAAATATAAATGATACAACTTTACGAGAACTAAAATATGAAAATCTATTTCTATACTTACTTAAGGGCGGTGTTTACTTAAAGCTAACTTCTAATTCTTGTATATTGAGTTGCCTAACGACCAAATATAATTTTGTTGGCTGTTTTAGACGTACAGGTAGGTACCATGTGGCGTAAGCGGATTATATTTAAATCAGTCCGCTGATGTTCAAATATTTCTTACTTATTTATTTGTTGTGGTTTCTGAACTTTTGAAAATGTACTTATCTAAACGTTCTGAACTATTTTCTTTTATCAGTATTATATTAGGGTTAGCGTAAAAAGTAACAAAACCAAATCGTAACAAAGTATTAAACCAATGATAAATGTCTTTATTTATTTTACTTGCTAGCATCGCTAGCAATATTGATTTAGTATAACATAATTTGAAATTACAATATATCTAGGTATTCCATTGTTCTCTATCGAAAATTTAAACCCCTTTATGTTAGTGATGAATCTATGAATCTACAAGTTGTAGACAGTACTAATTCAAAACTGAACGTAAACCCTTGGAAATATCACTCCCCGAATATTAAGTATTACCTTTTACAATGTTCATTTGCGATACAAGCAGACAGATTTAAGATCAATTATAGCTTTATGTTGTTTATTTATTTATTTACATGTGGGGAAGACTTCAAGTTCTTCATTTACATTTATTACTAAAAATAGCGATGCAAAAATCTTTATTATATGCACGCAAAATAGGCGTTAATTAATTAATGTCAACTAACTGAAAAACTTTCAATTCGTGTACATTTTCAATCGTATCCTAAGATATGCGTAAATTGCAGAATATGCAATTTGCATAAATTCCGTTCTCTAATTATACTTATAAGTATGTGAGTAATCTACTATTTTACCTCTAAATCGTAGTGAGGTTGTATGTTTTACTCCTCTATCGAAATACAAATATTGGACTATTTTTTATTAATATTAAATAAAATGCATCCACCCAAACACGCCCCTGGATTAAATAAGCGAAATGTAATAACATAAAAAACAGCCCATATTACTAGCATTCAACCTGCCAATTATTAATTAAATTTGAAATATTAATAATTATTAAAAGTAAATTAATGAAAAAATTAACGCCCTGGATCTCGGTAACGAAACGTTTCCGGACACAAGTTTATAGGACATTGTTTGTTTATTTTTAACCAAAGAATCTGTCTTTAATTTTTTTTGCAATATTAAAAAATCACCCTGTATATAACATCTTATAATTTTCTTACGTTTTGTCCCCAAAATTTGATCATTCGTATTATTTATTTTTAATCCGGCCCTGATTTCAGTAAAATTCAACTAATTTTATCGAAATAGATTTAATATGATAGTTTACTCGTATAACATTTTTGTAACGTCGAAAGAGATCCCAGTGGTGAGCATCGAATTGTGGACACCCTGTACATTATGTTTAATTTTTTTTCATAGTTAGTTATTATTGTGTACATAATTAGTAAGTTATTATTGACAGTATTTTTATTAGCCGTACTATCACACTGTTGGACAAATGTACGATTATCCTAAAATACAGCTTATTTTGATTGAGTGAGTCTATCAGTAATATTATAAATAAATATGTGTTACCGGAAGGTATTGATTCTCGGAAAAATAGAACCCGTGAATTGCGAGATTAATATACTTACTTAATTACTATAGTCAATAATAGATTACTTCCTTATAAGAAAACACAAACTCGCACTTATAAAAGATGTGAAAGTAAAAAGGCAAGCAGAAATTGGGAGCGACGACTACATGCTAGTGATGGATATGAAAACCCAAACAGAAAAAACATCGGAAAAAAGATGAAAGATAGTAAAAGAATAAATTAAAAGCTTCAAACTAAAAGAAGAGAAATGCAGGAAGAAATGCCAAGAGAGTACAGATAGGAAATTCAGAGAACAAAGAGAAGAAACGGGAATAGAAGAAAAAATGGAAGACGTTTAAGGAAACCGTATTAAAAACAGCAAAAGAATGTTGCGCTATATCAAAAATAACAAATGCAGATATGAAAAGAACAGAATGGTGGACCGGTGATTTGAAGCGAAAAATAAAATAGAAGAAAGAAGCATGGAAAATAGACTTAAATAAGAAGCGGCCAGAAGACTAAGAAAAGTATAAGGAAACAAGAAAAGAGGTAAAAGCAGAAATAAAGAAAGCAGAAGAAGAGTCATGGATAAGATTTGGAGAGAAAATGACAAAGAATTGTAAAGAAAATCAAAAATTATTTTATGGAACATTAAAACAACTAAAGAAAAAGAAAGAGTACAATATGGTGAATATAAAAGATAAAGACGGAAAAATAATTACAGAAGAAAATGCAATATTGGAGAGATGGAGACAACATTTTGAGGAACTAACAGAGAACAGTGCAAAAACAAAGGAGGCAACAAACCATAGTAGCAACAAGCAAGAAATGGAAGAAATCAGCTAGAAAGAAGTGATATAAGCAATAAAAAAAATAAAAATAGGCAAAGCTCCAGGAAAAGATGACATAACACCCGAAATGATGAAATATTTAGGCCAGGGCTGTCCAACATGTGGCCCGCGGGCCGCATGCGGCCCTCCAAGATATTTTTGCGGCCCGCGGATCGATAGATACTATACTTTCAGGAAACATGAATCTAGAATATACATTATAAATAATTGAAAATAATTTAAAATATGTACAAAAACATATCATTATTAAACGATTTTTCACTTTATCATTTAACATTGTGTTAGGAAACAGTCCAGCCCACTACCGATGTAAGGCTTGTCTTGTCCGTTGTCCTCAGTCTGGCAGTTGCCACGCGAATGGTACTGTAGCGATCAGACACCTGTTTTTGATTGTTGTTTAGTAGTGTTTAGTTCTTCTCGTTGTTAATTGTTGTTAACTAATGATTACTTTGTCAGTTTTTACTTATCAACAAATGTCATTTAATCTTACTTATCTCTGTAACGCTTGCTCCTGTATAAAATTTTTATTATACATAAAATGTATTTAAATTAGATACATCGCCTAATCAAGCGCTGCATCAATTCTACGCGTGAACTGGCGATAAGAAATCCTATCCGCGAAGTATGAATGATCGCGTCGTTCCCTCTCCAGTGGAAGCTAGTACAAGTACCCCGATAACGCGGCAGAAAAGGTATAAAAGAAGATTGCACTGCCAGTTCCAGTAACTTGAGAAAATTTTCCCTTGAGTCCACCAGTTCTGATCCTGTCCTCTCCTTTCCTACTTGGGCCCTCCAATCTGACACGCTGAACTGTCTAACGGAGTAGACCTCCAACCCTTACGAGACCAGGCTTCAAGGGAGATGATGTGTTGTACTGTCAGCCCGAGAAGTTCATTTTCCGCAAGAGCAAGACCGCTAGAATTCGATTTTACCTTGATTGTTGAACTTTCTTGGGAAATCGAATCCCTGAGGCTTTAACCTTGTCTTAATACACTGTACTGTCTTGCAGGGCTAACTGCTTAAAAGTCATTTTCGACCGCCTAATTTTTAAACGCAAATCCCGGCGCCCTGAGAGGTGAAATACTCCTCATAACCTCATTTTACTAATAATTAAACCTTTCACCTGTAGGAATCTAGGAATCGCAGCCTCTACCCCGCTTGTGAACGGCTAGGTCCTGTAGCCGCCCTTCATAAACTCACCTTTTTGGTCATTAGAAGGCGAATTCATGGACTTCAATGTTCGATTCCGCAGCCCGCAAATTCCCTGCCGGGGGAATGTCAACATTATTTCCCGGCTCAAGGACAATAAATTCCATCTGCAGGATTTGACACCGCGTTCGCTCCAAGAACAACGCCTATCTGTCGTAAGGTATCAGCAACCTCTGGTTGGATTTAGGCACTAACGCCCCCCCCCTCCAGGTAACCCTTAAAATCGCTAAATTTACCTGAAAATTACAGCTTAAAATCACTGCTGAGTGGAAGGTCCAGTTTGCAGGAACAAAAGACCTACTCAGCCCATTTCCCGAAGAATCGTCGAGCGTACCGGCGGACTACCAATAACCCGTAACACTCGCCGGTGCATTGGGTTTGCAGCTCGACTCACAAAACCAGACACCGTTCCAGAAGAACATGTTCATTTTAAATAATGTACAACTCAGAGTTATTTTTAATTAATCATTGTAACTAGCTAAAAACATTATATTTGTTTTTGGTAATTATCTGGTGTTTTACCTAATCGAATATATATTTGAGTGAACGTATTTCCCCGATTTGAGCTTAACCCAAGGGGTAAATCTTTGACGCCCTTAGTAAGGGGATGAAACGTCACATCTCTATACGTAAATTTACATTAAATGATGTAATTTTTTTCTTTTGTCGGTATCTCAAGAACGGAAAGGAATTAACCTAAAGTGAACATATGGTGTAAGTTTCTCGGTTACCTCAGGAAACACCCTGTATATATCTGTTATGTTTCAACGCTTTTTGTAATGTAACCTAAGCTTCTCGAATAAATAAAAATTAGTATTGAAATATACACGTTTTATATTTATTACAAATCACTCACAAAGTCGCATACGACACATTTTATGATGCGGCCCTAATAACCTTCAAATGTTTTACAGTGGCCCTTGAGTCCCTTGAAGTTGGACAGCCCTGATTTAGGCGAAGAGGGAATTAAGAAAATAACAGAAATTTTTAACGAAATAGCCAAAAGGAAAATGACACCAAATGACTGGAATATAGGTATAATACTACCAATCTACAAGAATGGCGACAAGCGAAACTGCAATAACTATAGAGGGATAACTCTATCAAGCATTCCAGGCAAAATAATAGAGAAAAGAATAAGGGACAAGATCGAAAACACGTTAGAAGACACACAATGTGGATTTAGAGGAGGCAGGAGCCCCCAAGACCTATTATTCATGTTAAGACAAGTGAGTGAGAAAATAATAAATAAAAACAAGGAAATACATGTATGCTACATTGATTTGAAAAAAGCGTTTGACAAAATAAGAAGGGACGATATATGGAAAGCTTTAGAATGAAGGGGGATAAGAAGTGGAATAATCGAGGTATTAAAAGCGATGTATAAGAATAATAAAAATATAGTAAGAACAAACAATGAAGAATCAAGGGAGTTCAGAACAGAAATAGGAGTCAAACAAGGATGTGTACTCAGCCCACTACTATTTACAATCGTGATTGACGCAGAAGTGAAAGAAGCAAAGAAAAGGATGAAGCAAGTAAAAATAGAAAACTGGAAAATGGAGGAAATCTACCTAACGGAACTAATGTTTGCAGACGATATGACAATCTTTGCCGAATCGGAAATAAAACTACAATACAACCTAGATATACTGAACCAGGAACTGCAAAAGATTAATATGGAAATAAACACAGACAAGACAAAAAGTATGATAATATCAAGCGAAGAAAAAATACACAATATACACTTAAACGGACACAAAATAGAACAAGTGACGAGTTTCAAGTACCTGGGATCAATAATCGAACATAATGGAAAGCTATATAAAGAAATAAATGAAAGAATAGGAAAAATAGGAAGAGTATTCAACATAATGAAAACTACTTTTCTAGGCAAAAGGGAAATACTTAAACGCATAAAAAACAGAAGTAGTAACAAGAGTAGTCAGACCAGCAATCTTATATGGGAGTGAAGCATGGACAGTCACGGACAAGCACAAATCAAGAATAAATGCTATAGATATAAGGTTTCTGAGAAAAATAGAGAACAAAACAAGAAGAGACAGAATAAGAAACGAAACACATAGACAACAACTCAAGATAACACCTATATATGACAAAATGATAGAAGGTCAACTAAGATGGTTTGAACATATATGCCGTATGAGTGAAGATAGACTTACAAGAAAAATATATAAAGCGAAAACACAAGGAAAAAACAAAAAAGGAAGACCGAGGAAAAACGAAAACATGGAATGACGGGATAAGAGAAGAAGCAGAGAAAAAAAAATAGCATGGGAAGGAATAAAACAAAAAACAGAAGACAGAAAGAAATGAAGGGAAATATGCAGAAAGCAAGAGTAAAACTACACTCGCCTTACACCTAACGGTAAAACAAGGCTTATGATTAAGAAGAAGAATATTTAAAAACTTGTAATATTGTGTACCTATAGTATATTTTTTAATGTGAATATAGTATTCTAGTAAATAAAGCTTTATTTTGAATCCGTTGGTTAAGCATTGTTATAAATAGTTAGTGTATGTTCCCAAAACTTATTTATCTGCATAAAGTAAAACCTGAACGCATAATTTAACAATATAAGTACCAAAGGATTACAAGAGAAAGCAAAGTTCCGTAACTGCTTAATCCGCTTCGCGGTCGCAGAACGTGTTGCCTACATTCATTGCTTGTGTCATTCCCACGTTGGTAAAAATGCAAATTCTTGTCAAAACCATTTCCAAAATTTTAGGATCAATTCAGAAGATGAAAATTTTCTCGATCCTGATTATGATAGATTTATCATGTATCTATCTGCTGACGCGTTCTTTTTTTATTTTTTTCAATATTTCATCATTTTATTAGCATTTATTTGTTGTAAACACATCTAAAGTTTTTTAATCATAACATAAGCATAATTCCGAAATTCAAAAATTCCTCTGCGTCAGCAGATAGTCAAGATATGTAAGAATTACATACAATTTTGACCAGGTCTCCATCTTTAGTCTTGGTTTCATAAAAATTTAAATAAATTAGCTCTATATGCGATAAATTGCCAACTGTAAACGCGACCCTTAAGTGACACTGTAAAATAACAAATAACTTATAAATACGCAGTAGCATACTAAATATTTATACCAAACATTAAGATTTTATTGTCAATAAAAAAATATTACATAATTTACAATTAAAGGAATGTTTAAATTTAAATTAATGATTACAAATTAGATCTAGAGGGATATTCATGCACTACAGAATGTATGCCTTAGTAGGCCCTTGCTTGTTAAAATGAAGATATAATGATTTTACGTTAAAAGCCGGTCCCAAGCAGATCATTAATATCACCATGTATGATTATATAGAAGTATATTAATTCTTAATCCTGAGCCCCCACACAACTTGTAACACCTCATTTAAGTATGACTGTACAATTGTTGGTAATGTTATTAGAGTAAAGGAAAAATACGAGAACAGATGAGCTGGTGAGAACATAGTGAGTGCTTGTAAGTGTGCACACGACAAATCAGTATCACAACTATCTTTATTTGTGAATATTCATGATGTGTCTGAGACCTGCTTTTAAAACATCATTGTTCAATTTTTGCACTGTTGATTAATTCTTATATTATTTCATAACTCGTATCATTCCAAAGTTATCTTTGCTATTTTAACTTAATTTCAATGCCTTTCATTCTAACATTACATTTACAAAATCCAAAATCTGTAGGTTCGACATTAATATCCCGTTTTCGAGTGATTTCGCTGGTTTAAATTCACATACAAGCAAATAGTATTTTGCTCTTTATTGTCATGATATGTAGGTACTGCTTTATATTTACTGATAGAACCCTAATAAAACTATTCATACTACCAGTGTCTTCTATGGCTATCTAAGTATTATTTTTTGGTAACTTTAAGGTAGTCAAGCTTTTGGTAAACGACACCAGAGCTTCAAATATGGTGTTTCTCTATATGTTTAACTAATGTAGATTTTGTTGCTGCTTTGTAGACACAAGTGGCACATGATTCCTGTTTTTCTCCTGCATGCGTTTTCATGTTGAACTAAAGAACCTTTTTGTGCTGCTTTATACTCGCATATACAACAGGAATAAGGTTTTACACCTGTATGCGTGTTCATATGTTTTACAAAATTACTTCTTTCTGCTGCTTTCTAATTGCAGATAGAACATGCATAAGGTTTTTCGCTGTATGCGTTATCATATGTTGAACTAAAGAACCTTTTTGTGTTGCTTTATACTTGCAAATACCACAGGAATAAGGTCTTTCTCCTGTGTGCGTTTTCATATGTATGACTAAACTAGTTTTATGTGCCGTTTTATATTTGCAAATAGAACATGCATAAGGTTTTTCTCCTGTATGTGTTTTCAAATGTTTAACTAAAGAACCTTTTTGTGCTGTTTTATACTTGCAAATTGTACATGAGAAAGGTTTTTCTTCTATATGCGCTTTCATATGTTTACCTAAATCACTTTTTTGAGCTGCTTTATATCCACAAATCAAACATGAGTGAGGTTTTTCTCCTGTATGCGTTTTCATATGTTTAACTAAATTACCTTTTTGTGCTGCTTTATACTTACAAATAGCACATGAATAAGGTCTTTCTCTTGTATGCGTTTTCATATGTATGACTAAATGACTTTTATATGCTGCTTTATACCCACAAAAAGAACATAGGTGAGGTTTTTCTCCTGTATGCGTTTTCATATGTATGACTAAACTAGTTTTATGTGCTGCTTTATATTTGCAAATAGAACATGTATAAGGTTTTTCTCCTGTATGCGTTTTCATATGTTTAACTAAAGAACCTTTTTGTGCTGTTTTATACTTGCAAATAGCACATGAATAAGGTCTTTCCCTTGTATGCGTTTTCATATGTATGACTAAATGACTTTTATATGCTGCTTTACACCCACAAATAGAACATGCATAAGGTTTTTCTCCTGTATGCGTTTTCATATGTTTAACTAAAGAACCTTTTTGTGCTGCTTTATACCCACAAATAGAACATGAGTAAGGGTTTTCTCCTGTATGCCTCTTTATACGGTTCGATAAATCACCTAGAAAATAAATAAGATTTTTTAATTGTGCAGATCACCACATGGTTAAATAACTCACATTTGTCTGCAGTTTTATCTTCATAAATGGTAACTGTATAAAATTGTTCCCTATGTGTCATCATATGTTCCAAGAAATTACTCTCATATTTTGCTTCATATTTACAAACCCTGCAAAGTAATTGTTCTTCAAATAAACTTCCACTTGCTGCACACGAATCGAGCAATTCATCCTTTATCTCAACTTCTTCCTGTTTAATATCCAATTCGTGATAAGTTGTGCTGTCGACAGTATCTTGAACTAACTGTTGCTGAACATGTAACTTTGCGACTACTTCACTTTCATTTCTTGTCAGTAGTGGTTCATGTAACACGCTGGCTACTGCATTAGGCAAATTATATACAACTGATTCATGTTCCACGTCCATTATTATGAGAAATTCGGGTGTAATAAATGCAATATCTGAAAATACCACGTAAGAACAACGAAGTTGGGTTAGGTGAAGTTGGTCATACTTAATTAAAAAATATTACAAGCTTCCCATTAGGAGTCTTACATGGATAAACAGGAAATTTTAAAAAATAACTCGTTTAGAGGATGAGCTAGCAACAAAGACAACATTGAATTACTACACAACCACCACCGCCGGCCATTACAATCACAATTCACAAAACAATAACTAATATTACAATCTGGCAAAATCGTTTAAATCAATTATATTCAATAGAACTACTGTGGTATATACGAAGGAGATTGTAATTTTACCTGCATTTTAATTTTTTCTGAACATAATTGAAAAAATTTGGTGTGATACACTCACACAACTTCCTTTTACAGTGATCTTAGATAAATTAGCCAAAAATTTTATTTATAATTTTTAAGCATTTGTCAAAATTTTCAAAAATTACAAATTCTACAAAAACGGTACAAAATAGAGCGTTAGTTAAAGAGACAAATTTTCTCCAAAATTTTAAGCTGAATTCAAAAATGCAATAATATGACGGGTGTTCTATTTAAAATAGGAGTCAATAAAAAAATAGGAAAAAAACCAAAAGAAACCCTTTTTAGAAGTATTTAACTGGAAAATCACCTGCCTCGCGTCAATACACATTAAAAATGAATAAAACTGTAAGTTTGAAAAAAATCGTTAAAGATGTTTTTGATAAAATCGAAAAGAAACTGAAAAATCATAAGAGTAAACACCTACTTCCGGTTATGCGATTTTCTTCAAAAGCTTGCTGTCTCATCCACATAGTACAACAAACTTATATATGAAGTTTCACCGTCACACCTCTTTACGGTTTTGAGATATTCTGTTCACAGACAGACAGGCTCACACACAGACATACAGACAGATCAATGAACAAAAACCTGTTTTTTTGGGTTCAGGGGACTCGTAAACGTGAAGATATGTTGAAAACTCAATTTCGAATTTTTGGGGTGAATCCAATACTTCCTTTATCGTAAAAGGAAGTAAAAATACTGCAAAGCGGTTTTATATTCAGTTGTAATATAACAAGTAGAATGATTATTATCCATGATTTTTTTTCCGAGTTAAAACCGGAACTTAAATTTAACGAGTGCGTAGCACGAGCTAAATTTGCTGTTTCAGTTTTAACGAGTAAATAACAATCGATCATTAATCATTACACGAATTATATTTGGAAAGAAAATATATTGAATGAAATGCAAAATATCAAATATTTATTTTTTTTCTTAGGTTGGCACTGTTAATGTTGGTTACCCTACTGTCAGTTTTAAGTCTATGCCCAATTCGAGGTTAGCAGGTTGGGTTTTGTGCATATATGAATTACTTACTATATTGCTAGCCGGTATGAGTGGAGATATCACGAAGAAAGTGAGACAGACAGCCAACCCTTCAATGTATATGGTGAGCTATGCGCAAGCGCGTCGGCGTCGTCCGGCCGGTGGGGAGAGTGAACTTCCTAGTCAAGTTTAAAATTTGCTTCTAAAGGCGGAGTTTGAATGTTCTTTTAATTTAATATGATTAATTAAATAAATGATTAAAAACTACCTGGCAAATATTGTATTTCTAAGACGATTAAAAGGTGTTGTAATTTACTAACTCGTTGAAATAAATGGTTATATGCCTTGTTGCTATTTTATTTATCTGCAAGTATTAACAATTATTATGGTTAGCTCAAATTTCGGTAAAGCATTTACTCTTTCTCTCGGTTAGGTTCAATTGGGCTGAATGTATAATTCTTAATTTAACTTGATACGGTTCTGTACTTCGTTTTCGTACTACTGCGCACAAGCAAATACTTGAAAGTAGGTCATACGTTAAATTAAAAATGATTTCCTCTGGCAAAGTGCGATAGTGAATTTAAAAAACAAAGTGAAAGTTTATCACAGTTTCACCGGTAAATATTTTAATTAAGCTGTTTCGCGGCATTAACCTCATTTGTTTTTCTAGCATTTGTTAAAGGAGGGCCACATCAATGTACCAATTGTTTTACTTGGTGTCGTTTTAGGACCTAACTGTCACATAACCCCAAATTATGGAGGATTAATTTTACAGCGATGAATATGGCTTGTATTGCCTTGGGTAAGACTCTTGGTGCACATGCATAAACTTCCCGGTGCTCACTTAGCAAAATTTTAGGGGTAGGCAGTACCTGTTGTTGCCGAACTTATATCGGGGCTCGAAGGCGACGCTGGTCTCGTTGTCGGACTGCTATGGGCCTGATGCTGCTACCACTACTCGATCACGTCCACCACGGACTGCTTTAAGCACAGGTGTCTTTCCCTTTGGGCTGTCTCGACTCGTAGGCCTCCACGCAGAGATCGTAACGGGCTGCTTCCCAAATTAGGTTATGATCATTCGGGCTCGGAGAACCTTACAACTTATGGTGTTGGATTTTGATGCAAATAACACCACACGACCACAAAATTGCACTGAATTGACTAAAAAAGTAAGCCGACCGCCTTGCTTTGATGAACTAATTCAGTCTATTGAGGGAACACTACTTTTTTACAGAGAAGAAAAGTTGAAAGGCACGAGATTTGTATTGACCAATCGACTGAATCAAGATGCCCTTGAAAAGCTATTTTCAATATATAGACAGAAGGGAGGTTATAATCGGAATCCCACTGCAAGAATTAGCAGGACTCTTTTTCGCCATTAACTCGCTTATGAAACCGTCCAGCTCGTCAAATTGTGAAGCCGATCAAGACGTCATATTAGATTTCGATCCCGAAGACACTTGCCTTGCAGGCAAAGACAATTTTGAAAATGGTGATGTTTCTAGTGTACCAAACGATTTTGAATACAGTATGGATGTTGTTGAGACTTCAAATCAGTCTGGGAAATTCAGGGCACAAACATTATAAAATTGCGCTATAATGTATTTTGCGGGATACTAGAAACTAGAAAAATTTAATTATGATGTATGTTCATTATTAATAATACAAAGTTCCATTCTAGACGACAAACATGAAATGCTGTTGTTGCATCACACATATAGTAATATTTTAGAAATAGATAGCACACGAGGGCTAAAGGCGCCAACTACCAAGTTTACTCAACTTTATATTTTGATGAACATGTTAAATCCAAAATAATAAATATTATAGACACTTCAACAAAAGAACTGTGTAAATCTATTAATGTAAATTGATGTGATCATAAATTATTTATTTTTAACTTATGGGTTACTTGCAAACTTTTAAAAAAAATTAAGTCCTTAGTCCAACAAAAGGAACAAACACCGTCAAAACCAAAAATGAACCAAAAATTAAGAGTTTTACTGCACAAATAGTGATGACACAGTCACTGATTAAATATTTCTATTATGGAAACTACTTTAGGATTAAAAAGGATTACCTGCCTGGCGGCGTTATTTTTCTACCTGCTGCCAAGAATTCTGCTGCATATCCTACCTGCTTTCTCTAAGCATTGCACTCTGTTGGTAGTTAGTAATACCTTTTACTTTGTTGGGAAATTCCACAACTTAAACCCACTGTGTATTTTTGTTTCACCCCAAGCTATGCTTATGATAATTTTAAGGTCACTATATCAATAAGGTACCGCCATTCCATTCCTGGCGTGAGAATGTGAGAAAATTGTGAGATAAGGATAACAAATACAAATTTCCCAAGTGCAATAGGGAAGACACTAGTTTTTGGGGATTTTCTTTTTGGTGTAATGGCACTTGTAAAGTGAGGAATCTGTTAGGTTATGTGTTTTTATCCCCAGTTGGAGAAAATTGTGCGACAAGGATAGATATAAAAAATCACTAATGGCGGTACCTTATTGATATAGTGACCTTAGATAATTTTGTATTACTATGCCATCTACCGGTTCTTTAACTAATTAAAAAATAATTCCCATATACTACTATTGCAATAAGCATTCTGAGTCTGGATATTCAATGGTAGTAGCAGAACCACCTTAACTTACAAGCCGTAGCATAGGTACACTGGCAACGTCGCGTCGGGGGCCGAAAACCATTCAAGCATTTATGGTTCATTCATTTAAGGAAGTTGTGGCACTTTTTTATGTAGTAAATTTGACAGGGGAATATCTTGGAGAACTGACTAAGAATGTTTTAAGTTTGATTCACAGCAGCGGACTAACAGTAATTTGCATTTGTCTGATGGTAACCGAGTTAACGTAAATATGTTCGAATTATTATACAAATATTTGAGTCCAGGCGGTGCTAATGATGGTAACTGTTTCAAAGTTACTAATCCATACGTTTCAAATATACCATTTTTTTTGTATGATACGGTATACATGTTTTTAAAAATATAAGAAATAACTGGTTAAATCAAAAAGATGGGGATAAAACATTTATACGTATTTCCTTCTTTTGACAATATTGATGATTGTGATTTACAGAAAGCTTACTTCAGTGATCTCCGTAACCTTTATGGAAAACATGGTATTGCTACTAAATTAATTGCGACTGCTCCTAAATTAAATTACAAAACTGTATATCCAAATAAATTTGGGAAGCAAAAGGTTAACCTAGTAGAAAATGTTTTTCATGAAACAACAATTGCATCTTTACAAAGTAGCAGTCTAGATAAAAATAGTACAGTTACATTTTTTAAAATTATAAATAAACGGTGGAGAATTATTAATATAAAAAGTAAAATAAAGGGGTTATGTAAACGAGATAGCAATCATTTGCCATTTATCAGCACTGATGATCCACGGTTTGAGTTTCTAAACAAATTTGTGGTCTGGTTGGAAAAATGTTGGAAAACCCTGGGTATTAACAGCATAACATTAGATACTTTTAAAGCCATAATTCAGAGCACCCGGGTATTAATCGAAGTATTACAATTTCTCCTTGTTACAGTAAAAATAAGTTTATGTTCTGACAGGCAAATTTCAATCTGATTGTATAGAACGCCGGTTCGGTAGATATCACCAACTTTCTGGTTGTAGCTATAAAGTGTCTGTACAGATGGTTATGGAGTCAGCAGAAAAATACGCTTAAAGAGTGTTTTTGATTTACATTCTTCTCGGTATGGCAAAGTATTATTCAATCCATATTTGCTTGTTAATACGAACTCGGATATGGATTATAGTAAGTGTGGGCTCGATATTGATATAAAAATGTTCAGTGATATTACTTCTATGAACATTTCGAACAACTTTGATTTGTCAGCAATAATATATGTTGCGGGTTATACTCTAGAAAAGCATTAAAACAAGTAGATTGTAGTATGTGCCGTAGCTTACTTTCTGATGACACTGAAATAAATGATAGCTACTTTAACGATCTACAAAGAGGTGGTCTTGTGATTCCATCTGAATTAGTTATGAATTTAGCTCTTGTGGCATTAAATATATTTTTCTGCCTAATTAGCTCTAAATATGAAGATTTATTTATTCGATGTGGTGAAAATCATAAACTACTGTTAGTTATTCTAGTGACAAGATTTGCTGAAGGAGATGATTATGCACAAATTTGGTTTTTAGAAAAGCCATGTACACATCAATCGTTTCCTTTATTTAAAAAACTTATTTAGATTTTTTCTAATATGATCCTAAACAACTACACCATATAAAGGAAAAGTCTAAAAGATGCACATTCTAATGTCAACAAAAAAACAATTCAAAACCTACAGGGACAAAGATAAAGAAATATCTGAATAAATCTGATTCTAAAAAGAATAGAAAGCTATCTACATATCAATAGTTTAATATTTATGTATTAATTTCTGTTTTCCTAACAATTAATATTTCTTTTTATTGTACCCTATACGTATAATTGTTAAAATAAATATATATAAACTTACTTGTTCATATATTTTACTTACTGATTTTATAGAAATTATTCGTTTCTCTCACATTTAACAAGTACGAGTTTGCATTCGCGTCATTTTCTAGGCCCCCCAATAGCGCGAAGTGCGACGTTGCCATTTCAATGCTCCGGCTTGTAAGTTAAGGTGGTTCTGGTAGTAGTTAAGAAACGTGATGGTTCGCTTCGCTTATGTTTAGATGCACGCAGAATCAACAAATAACAAAGTCACAATATGAATCTCCACAAACTATTGATGGATTGTTAAGTAGAATATGGGATAAAAATATACTTACAAAGTTATATTTAAAGAAATCGTTTTGGCTTATTCCATTGCACGAAGAGTCGAGGAAGTATACAGGTTTCAGTATTGATGGGGAGATTTTTCAATTGAAAATGGTACCATTTGGTGCAGACAATTTTGAACCAATTTGAGGTTTTTGTGTGCATTATATTGATGATATCTTATTGTTTTCTGTAAATAAGCAACAGCATTTAAAGCATTTAGAAACTGTAATAGAAATATTAAATGGGTTAAAATTGAATTTATTAAAATTTGAATTTATGCAAGAAATCTAACATTCTTAGGATATGAAATAAGTAAGAATGGAGTCACCTTAAATGAGAAACGTTTTGAGGAAATTAAGAATTTACCTCGTCCGAAGAATTTAAAGAAGTTAAGAGGTTTATTAGGGGTTTTAAATTATTATAAAAGGTTTATAAATAACTACTCAGAGTTAACGTTACCTTTGGTACAATTATTAAGGAAGGATGTTAAATGGATATGGAACGAAGAACAAGAAAAAGCATTAAATACGATCAAATAGAGGTTTCATGAAGTATTATTGTTAAAATATCCGAACTTTAAAGAAAAGTTTGTACTTTGCATGGACGCTTCCGATCAAGCAATTGCAGCTGAACTAATACAAATTCAAGAAGGGATAGAGGT
The DNA here is from genome assembly GCA_940337035.1 of Agriotes lineatus. Taxonomy (NCBI): domain Eukaryota; kingdom Metazoa; phylum Arthropoda; class Insecta; order Coleoptera; family Elateridae; genus Agriotes; species Agriotes lineatus. The sequence continues at coordinate 299,543 of CALNHX010000246.1, read as the reverse complement.
ACCAATAGGATACTAAAAGGGTATGAAATTAGATACAATATAGCTGAGCAAGAAATGTTGGCCATCATATTTGCAATTAACAAACTTAAATTTTATTTAACTGGAAACAAATTTGACATTGAAACGGATAATTCAGCAATTTCTTTCCTGAAAAATAAAACTTTTCATAATGATAGGTTATACAGATGGGCATTGTACTTACAACAATATGAATTTGAAATTAAACATAAACCAGGAAGATTAAATGTAGTTGCAGACCTCTTAAATAGAAAAGAATTACCAAACTATGAAAAACCAAAACAAATCTTAATTGGAATTGAGAAAAATTATGAGGAAGGAAAAATGTCAAGACAAGAAATTTTAAATAAGCAGACGTTAGAAGAAATTCAAGACTTAAGAAATTTAGTATTGCAAAGCCAAGAAAATAATTATAAAGGGTATCAAATTAAAGGGAACTTGTTAGTAAAGGTTATGGAAAATAAAGAATTGATGGTTTTAAGTAGAGAAGACATGTTGGAAGTTGTTAAGGAAATACATACAATATTTGGACATTATGGGACAAAAAAAACTTGGTTAATGTTTCGTGAATGTTTTTATAGGAAAAACGACATTAAATTAATTAAACAATTAGTACAGAGTTGTCAAATTTTTCTGTTTGCGAAGGAAAAGAATTTTAAAAATCAGAATATTGTTAAAAGTATAAGAGTACACGAACCGATGGAACTGGTAGCTACTGATTACTTGGGAAATTTAGTTACAGGACAGTATGGGTACAAGCATATTCTGATTATGGTAGATGTATTTTTGAAATTTATAAAATTATATCCAGCAAAACGCAGTAATACAAAACATGTTATAAAATCAACTGAACATTTTCAAGAATAAGTAGGTAAACCAAGCAGAATATTGGCAGACAATGCAACATATTTCAGAAATGCAAGATTAATCAATAATTTGGATAGGAAGGGAATAAAGGTTGGTTTTTGTAGAACGAGGGTTGCTATTTATGTATTGAGAATGAATAACAAAAACAATTATTGGGGTGTAGAAACTTATTTATTGTTTTTCAAAATACTCTTCTTTAAGATCTACACATTTTCCATTCGATTACAACAATTGGTATAGCAGTTTTTCCACTCCGAAGTAGGTATCCCCAAAACATGGTTTTTGAATGAATTAACAAATTCTTGTGGCGTCGAATAGCGTTGTCCACGTAGTTTGTTTTTCACTTGAGGGAACAAATAGAAATCATTGGGTGCCAAATCAGGGCTGTATGGCGGATGACCCATCAATTCGGCGTTTTGAGTGCTCAAATAACCGGCTGTTAGAGCCGATGTGTGTGAGCTCGCATTGTCGTGATGGAAAATGATCCTTCGTCGGCGGTTCGTTTTCCTTATTTCACTGACTACTTCTGGCGAACAAATGATTGTGTACCATTCAGAGTTGACCGTTCTACGTCTCTCTAAAAGCCCGGCTGCCACATGACCATTTATACCGAAGAAACAGGCCACCATTTGCTTCAAAGTGCTGCGACACGAACAACTTTTGTTGGATTTCGCTCATCTTAGAAGACTCATACAGTTGACTGCTGTTTAGTTTCGGGTTCATAACAATAAATCTAAGATTCATCACCTGTGTATATGTTATACACTGCATTTGATGCACCGCGGTTGTATTTTTTCATAATTTCCTTGCACCAATTCACACGACTCTTTTTTTTATCGATTGTTAAATTGTGCGAAATCCATCACGAACAAATCTTTTTGACAGCTAAATGTTCATGCAATATCTTATGTATGCTTGTCATACTAATGCCCAGGGATGCCTCAATCTCACGATAGGTCACATAACGATCTTGCATTATCAGTTCGCACACAGCATCAATGTTTTCTGGCACAACGAACGATTTTGGACGACCTTCTTTAACTTCGTCTGCCAGCGAAGTACGTCCACGATTGAATTCACTAAACCATCGGTATATTGTGGCCTTGGATGGTGCTTCATCACCAAAAGTCAAAATAAGTTGATCGGCACACTGTTGTTGGGATAATCCATGTCGAAAATCGTAAAAAATCATCGCACGAAAATGTTCACGATTCAAATCCATTTTTTGGCCGAGATAAACTTTTGAAGTCAATGATAACAATACAAATAGCGTCTGTATAACAACGTTCTGAGTACGTATATTGTCAAAAATATCAAATTTTACGATGGCGCAGTCGAATCGCACCTAGCAACACCAGTGTTGCCAATTCTCAATACATACGTAGCAACCCCCTATAAGACATCCTCAAAGCAATATTACAGAAAGATACATTAAAGAGGTGATCAAATATTTAAGAATACTAACACATGAAAATCATAATAAATGGGTACAATATTTGCCAGAAGTGTAAAGTGTTATAAATAATGTTCCGAATACAACAACGGAGATTAGTCCAATTACTTTGTGTAAACAAGTAATACCAGCTAGACCTTGGAGAAAAGAACAGAATAATGTTGAAATAATGCAATTGTTAGAAAGAACTAGAAGAAGGTTAAAGACAATTCAAGACAGATATGAGAAGAAGCAAAATAAAAAGATATTAAAACGGGTGCAATTTCAAATAGAGGACTTGGTAATTGTAAAAAAACTTAGAGTAGCAAACAGGAAAGACAAAATATGTGCAAAACCTTTATATGCATATGAAGGACCTTATAAAATTCAGAAAATATTTAATAATGGCAATACTTATGAATTAATAAATGAGAGAGAAGGAGGAATAAGAGGGAGATTCCATATAACAATGTTATATCCATATATCGCATAAAAGAAGACAATAGAGAATGTAAAAGTTGTTGTTTGTTAAAGAAGTTAAGAATGTTTTATTGAATTGAAAATAAGTTTTAATTATTATAAAGTTCTTTAAAGCAAAATATTAAGAGTTATTTGTTTGTTTGTATTAAAAGGAAAATTAAGAATACAATTAAAAATAAAGGAAATTTATTTTAAATATTTTTTTAATTTGAGGAAAATATTTTATGGTACACTATGCGTTGGTTGTGGCTTAATTCTGAACGCATAAAAGAAATTGGAATGTTAATACAAGCTATTTTGACCCATTTAAAAGGTTGAGAATGTTTATAAAGTTTATTGAATGGATCTGAATTTGAGCAAAATATTAGTGAAATGATAGCTATTGAACGTTACAGGTGTTTTGGAATATAAAAGGGATAGTTGGGAGATGGTAGTATCAGTAATGACAAATGCAGATTCTGATAAGAATTTAATTTATTAAAATAGGTAAAGATAATATTATAAAGTAGAAGGCATTAATAATGAAATACAGGGTGTTAATTAAGTACGTAGACAAACTTTAAGAGGCGATTCCTTGATCAATTCTAAGATAAAAAGTTCATACAAACATGGGGCCTAAACGGCTTCCTTTTCAAGATACAGGGTGTTGAAATTTAAACAAAAATTACTTTTTTTTCAAAAATCTGGAAAACGCCTAGAGGTATTGTAATGAAACTTGGTGTATATTAGTATTTCATAAAGTGGCATTGTTTGGTCAAAATAAATGTAATTTATTTCCACCAGTGGCGTGCATCGGGGCCACCGCAGCTACCTTATTTCAAAAAAATCTGGTACGCCACTGTTTTTTAGTCAATACGACAAGTTTTTTAGCTTTATCCATTGAAACTATACAAAAGATGTATCTTTTATTTTTTTGATAGTATAAACATTTTGCGAGAAAAATGGAAAAATCTGTAACAGCAATTTCGTACATTGGACGTTAATGGGACCTAAACGGCTTCGTTTTCAAAATACAGTTTAAGGAAGCTTTTAAAAAATGTTATTTAATAAAACACAATCTTACAATAGCTACAAAACTTTTTTCTACAAAACAGTGGCGTATCAGACTTTTCTAAAATAATGTAACTGAGATCGCCCCGATGCACGCCACTGGTGGAAATAAATTAAATTTATTTTGACTGAACAATGCCACTTTCTGAAATACTAACCTACACCAAGTTTCATTAGAATACCTCTATCCGTTTTCCAAATTTTTGAAAAAAACTGTTTTTGTTTAAACTTCAACACCCTGTATCTCGAAAACGAAGCCGTTTAGGTCCCATGTTTGTAGGAACTTTTTATCTTAGAATTGATCAAGGAATCACCCCTTAAAGTTTGTCTACGTACTTAATTAACACCCTGTATATGGTAGTTAAGTAATTTTGTTCCAATAATAAGAAAATAACAACTCGAGAAACATGTAATTTAAAATTTTGGTTTTAACCCTTCAGTACCCGTTTACGGTCTGTGAGACCGAGCAAACACATGATGCATTATATTACTTAATGTGCTAGCGTTAGTTTACCGCCCATTTCAGTATCTTCCTATACAGGGTGTTAATTAAGTACGTAGACAAACTTTAAGGGGTGATTCCTTGATCAATTCTAAGATAAAAAGTTCATACAAACATGGGGCCTAAACGGCTTCGTTTTCGAGATACAGGGTGTTGAAGTTTAAACAAAAACAGTTTTTTTCAAAAATTTGGAAAACGGATAGAGGTATTCTAATGAAACTTGGTGTAGGTTAGTATTTCAGAAAGTGGCATTGTTCAGTCAAAATAAATTTAATTTATTTCCACCAGTGGCGTGCATCGGGGCGATCTCAGTTACATTATTTTAGAAAAATCTGATACGCCACTGTTTTGTAGCTATTGTAAGATTGTGTTTTATTAAATAACATTTTTTAAAAGCTTCCTTAAACTGTATTTTGAAAACGAAGCCGTTTAGGTCCCATTAACGTCCAATGTACGAAATTGCTGTTACAGATTTTTCCATTTTTCTCGCAAAATGTTTATACTATCAAAAAAATAAAAGATACATCTTTTGTATAGTTTCAATGGATAAAGCTAAAAAACTTGTCGTATTGACTAAAAAACAGTGGCGTACCAGATTTTTTTGAAATAAGGTAGCTGCGGTGGCCCCGATGCACGCCACTGGTGGAAATAAATTACATTTATTTTGACCAAACAATGCCACTTTATGAAATACTAATATACACCAAGTTTCATTACAATACCTCTAGGCGTTTTCCAGATTTTTAAAAAAAAAGTAATTTTTGTTTAAATTTCAACACCCTGTATCTTGAAAAGGAAGCCGTTTAGGCCCCATGTTTGTATGAACTTTTTATCTTAGAATTGATCAAGGAATCGCCTCTTAAAGTTTGTCTACGTACTTAATTAACACCCTGTATATTGCCATTGAAGATCCGTATGCAGTTTTGAGTTCGTGCGTGCAGTGGTTTAAAAGTTATTTATAATTTCAGTTTCAGAGACCGAAGCGGGTACCCGAGTTGTTTTTATTTTTACCTTTGATATACGACCAATGTGAGGAGAAGGAAGTACTATTTGCATTTTTAGTAACACTGTTATACTAAAACATTATTATAGTCATGGCAGATTTTATGAGAAAGAACAGGCGCGACTAGAACAGACGATGCGAGATATAATAGCGGAGGAGGATGTCGACAACGCGTTTTATGAAGATGTGCCATCGTCTGACGAAGATAATTTATTGGAAACTAGGGAAATGAACAGTGACACTGAACAGAAAATATCTGATTAGGAAGACGTTAGTAAACAAGAAACTAATGCCATAAGATATCTCATTATTTTTATGGAGGTGGAAGAGGGGTGTCGGACTGCGAGACCGGTGCGGGTACTGATGTCTCAGAATTTTGAACGGGTACTGGAGGGTTAATAAAAATGTGGAAATTTAAGTTTTACTTTAAAATGTTTGGATAATGTAAAAGGGGCAATAACTAAATCTAACTGGTGTGAAGAGAAGCGAAATATTAAACAAGTAAGACTACAAAAGAAAGAGTTACATAAGATGAATGGTACATGGTAAAACTAAGTAGATATTAGAATTGCTATAATTGATAAATAAGCAATCGATGAACCTAGACATGAGTTTATTTAGTAAATACACAAACGATTCAAGTACAGTACCATTCAAGCGTAACATCTGTACAGTTTAACAGCTAACCGGAAACCGATTTGTTAGGTTTATATTACACTTGCGTACCAACCGCATTAGAGAAAAAGTTACTACTGCTACCAACATAATTAAATGTTTTGTATATCTTAACACTTCCTCTCAAAATATTAATTACTACTAGCATAAACAGGAAATAGTAATGCAATCTAACTACAATTTCATACAATGAAATAGCCACATACAAGACAGCATTTTTTTTACATTACATTAAACAGTTCATGCCAAGCAAATTTCTTAACATCTGAAAACGCACACGAGTTAAAGGTTTCGTGAAGATGTCAGCAATTTGGTGTTCACTGTTAACGTGTTCAACATTAAACGCACCTTCACTATATTTCTCCCGCACAAAGTGAAACCGCACAGCTATGTGCTTTGAACGTTTATGAAATTCAGGATTCTTTGCCAGTTTAATTGCACTTGCATTATCTATCAGCAGCGTGGGAGTAACCTTTGACATTTTAAGTTCCGAAATTAAACGTTCCACCCAAACCAGCTCCTTGGCTCCTTCGCTTGAATCAACATATTCCGCTTTAGTAGTCGATAGCACAATGCATTTCTGCTTTTGGCTTATCCAGGTAATTGCCGCATTTGAATACAAACATACTACACCTGTTCTAGACCGGCGTGTTGTTGCATCACCAGCAAAATCTGCGTCGCTGTATGCCTCGATTTTGGCCTCATCTGGGTCATGTCGATACAGCAATCCGAAGTTCATGGTTCCCTTTAGGTACCGGAATATCCTCTTCACTGCAACCCAGTCCGCATTTTTCGGATCATCCAGATTTTGCGATACCATACTGACTGCATAAGATATATCCGGCCGCGTAGCCGTTGCCAGGTACATTAGCGATCCCACTGCCTGCCGGTATGGAACACCTTCGGCAATTTTATAATCGTGTTGTCCATTGCTGCACTCACATGGCGTTGACACAGGATTCGATTCTGCCATTCCAAATTTTTGTAGAATTCTTTTGGTGTAGGCTTCCTGTCCAATGAATATTGCACCATCGTCCTTCTGTGTGACTTGCATTCCTAGAAAACAATTTAATGAACTTAAAGTTACTTTAAATTCGAGTTCCAAATCACGCAAAAAAGGTCGAATCACATTATCGTCCGTGCCAGCCACCAGTCCATCGTCTACGTAAACTGCAACCAGTAATTTACACTGATCCTTCACACGTATGAATAAACACGGATCTGCAGAACTTTGAATAAAATCACGACTGCACATAAACGCAGCAAATCGCTTATTCCAGCAACGTGGAGCTTGCTTCAATCCATATAAACTGCGATTTAGTTTGCATACCCTTCCGGTTCCATCATTGTATCCCTCAGGCTGTTTCATATAAACTTCCTCTTGCAAGTCACCATATAGGAAGGCTGTGCTTACATCGAATTGAGCGAGACGAAGATTTTCGGACGCTGCTACAGCTAATACTGCTCTAACTGTATCGAAGCGGGCAACCGGACTGAACGTTTTATCATAATCAACTCCAGCCTTTTGTAAAAAGCCCTTGGCCACCAGTCTTGCCTTAAAACGGTTGACACTTCCATCTGTGTTGGTCTTTATGCGCAGGACCCATCGATTGGCGATGACTTTCTTGTCCGATGGTAGATCCACGAGATGCCAAGTGTTGTTTACTGCTAACGAATTGATTTCGTCGTCCATTGCCTCCTTCCATTATGCTGCTTTGTCTGAAATTATTGCAGCATTGTACGAGTCTGGTACAAAGTGCTCTGCAAAAAGAACATAATCGTTTAAGTAAGCTGGTTTTCGAACATTTCTTTTACTCGTAGTTTTCACAGTGAGCACTTCATTTTCTCGAGCTGCTTCCTTGGTATCCATGTCCTGTTGAACTTCTGACAGTTGTTCACCTGGTATTACCTCCTGTACGACATCACACTGAGTTGTCGAATCTTTTTTATTGATTGCCATTTTGACTGTTTGGTGTAAAATGTCTTCCCGTTTAAAAAAAACGTCACGACTAGTAACAACTTTGCTTTCAGTTTCAAGCCATACCCGGAAACCGTCTCGTTCACCACAGTACCCAACAAAACGACCGACAATACTTTTCTTGTCCCACTTTTGTCGGTGCTGTTTAGACACGTGAACGAAGCACTCTGTGCCGAAAACACGTAAATGTTCAATGTTGTAAACGTTCTTCCGAAACCACAATTGACAAGGTGTTTTATTGTCGATTATTGTAGGGCCAGTGCGATTCAACACATGCGTTGCGGTGTTTACTGCTTCAGCCCACAGCTTTGTCGGGAGACCCTTCGAATGAATCATCGAACGCGCACTCTCGACCAGTGTTCGGTTTTCACGTTCCGCTGCACCGTTCTGTTCCGGAGTATAGGGCATTGACATTCGACGGTTAATGCCCTTTGACTGCAGTATCGCTTGCACTTCTGCATTGTCAAATTCCTTGCCACCATCACTAAGGAATTCTTTAATCACATGCCCTGCCACACTTGCTTCATTTAGGAAAGTCTTTAAACTGTTTGCAACTTCCGACTTTGCCTTGAGGAAAAACACCCGGCGGAACTTGGAGAAATCGTCCTTAAAGCAAACAAAGTACCTTGCACCTCCAATAGATGGTTCTTGCATTGGACCACAAACGTCTGCATGGATTAATTCTCCCGGAGTTGTAGGACGAATTTTTCTTGCACTAAAGCCCTCCCGATGTTGTTTGCCAAACATGCACCCATCACAGAAATCTTTATCTGCCTGCACGTTTATTCCACGTCGTTTAAGCACTTTTCTTACTTGTTGCTTGTTTTGATGACACAAGCGCTCGTGCCACAACTGGAGAGTTTCAGCTTCCGATGCTTGGTAGACTTCTGCTGCTGCCTCGGGAATGTTAACTCACATTTCTCACACAAACAACCCCTTCGCAGTTCTTTTACCAGCAAGACGAACCACCCCAGCTTTCACAAACGTACAACCACTTTGCGTTGCACTGAACTGAAAACCCTTATCGATCGTCTGGCCTATGGAAAATAAGTTTCTGCTGATTTTCGGTACATACCATACATTAGTCAAGTGATTTTGCTGCCATTTGCCGTAGACCATCATTTCCACTTTTACTGTGCCAGATCCATATGCCAAGATGACATCACTATTGCCAATTTGCACCTGTTTAGGTATTGCAAATTCTTCGTATGTACAAAAATATTTTTCGTGCTTTGTCATATGCGCAGAAGCTCCAGAATCTGCCAACCACACGTTCACATCAGCTGCACGGGCGACCGTGCTTGTAAAAGCGCATCCGGACACATTTGAATTTCCCGCCGAACTCGAGGTTGTCGAACTTTTTGCACCTGCTGTCCCCTTTGATGGGCAAGCCTTCGCCCAGTGGCCGATTTTATGACACCTAAAACATTTTCCTTTTTTCTTTCCTTTGTTGCTCTCGTTGTGTGATTTCGCCACAAACGCCGTTGATTCGCTTCGCTGCTCGGGTAGTCGCATTTCTATTAGCCGCAGCCTCTCAGTCAGCTTGTTTACAGTTCTATCCTCCAGAGGAACGGACTCCCAGACACTCTTGAATTCGAAGTATTCGGACGGCAAGGTTGACATGATCCTGCTCATTAGCAACAGTTCATGCAATTCGGAATTAGCCAACTTTCTTAATTCAGCGTTCAAATCTCGGAAATTCCGCTGAAGACGAGCTACGTGTGTTGCGATTTCTTCGGTTGAAATTTTTTCACAACTAAAAAATTGCTCCATTAAACGATCTAGCCGCTGTCCAGAACTTTGCTCATATACTGAGAGTAACTTTTCCCAAATGGCTTTCGCTGTTTCGCACGTGGGGGTTAAGTCCACGTTAGCGCCATTCATGTTACCTACCAGTATTAGCTGTGCTTGGGCATCAATTTTCTGGAAATGCCTTAACTCGGTTTCATACGCTCTTAAAGCATCCTCTGTAGGTTCCCCGCTCGGTTTCACCGGCTCCAAGCACGTCCCATTAACGTAACCAAGTACCTCGTGGTGGCGACACAGCAACTCTATTTGCCTCCTTCACTTCGTCCAGTTTCCAGCACCTTCGAGCTTCTCCATCTGAACTTTGTAGAAATCCATTACGCGTTCAAATCAAACACCAAACCGAAAAACGTGTTTTTGCTCGTGCTGTTCAATGTTCCGTACGCGACTGCACTTATATCGCTAAAAATGTCTTTCATCCGCGCACTAAACGATCTGGGCCAATAACCAATTGATAAATAAGCAATCGATGAACCTAGACATGAGTTTATTTAATAAATACACAAACGATTCAAGTACAGTACCATTCAAGCGTAACATCTGTACAGTTTAACAGCTAACCGGAAACCGATTTGTTAGGTTTATATTACACTTGCGTACCAACCGCATTAGAGAAAAAGTTCCTACTGCTACCAACATAATTAAATGTTTTGTATATCTTAACAGCTATCTACAAGAGAAGAATTGAAGATTTACCTATATGGAAATAGATTTATTTTGAAACATACAATTTGACAAGTGATTACATTATAGTTTGGGTGTTGCTGAGTGCCGAGTTCCAGCAAGCATTCTGGAGACGCAGGAATCCATTTTAAAAGAGGGTAGCAGAGACAGGACTGGGTCTAAGGTGTGCTGTTGGTCACTGACAACAGAGGTTGGTGAATCTTGGAGCTACGGAAGAAGTATATCAATTGGAGTTTTATCTGTGGCAGCTAACTTGCCTTAGAGCTGTTAGAAGTAGGTGTTTCTGGTAGCAGATACGTGAGCAGAATGTAAAGCAGTCTGTCCTTATAGCAGCCGGTAGATCAGGATACATCAGTTGTAGTCAACGGGAGTAAGCATTTAGTTAGTGAGTGGTGATTTCAGCAGGATACAAACAGGGCCAAACTGCTCATTATAAGTGATTAAACAGATCGAGGGAGCATCAAGGAAGGAATAGGATCCATTCCAAAGTGAATAGCAGGTCCAGATCTGGTGTGGTACTGTAGGCTGCTTACTGCAGAGTTGCTTGAGGTTTGGAGAGTTGGAAGAGGTGTGACACTGGTGGATCATTTGTGACAGCTGCATAGCGGAGAGCTGTTTTTGAAGAGAGTCCGTTCCGGAAGATTACATAAACGAGAGCAGAGTGAGGCACAGTGTATGCTGATAGCTGCCAGGTGATCAAGATTCGTCAGTTGTGGTCAACAGGAGTGATCTGTCTGTTAGTGAGTGGTACATTACAGCAGGAACTAAAAAGAAGCCAAGCTACTGATTCAAGTAGATTGCCGTCTTGGAGGTAGTATAAGGACGATACAAGGTGGGTAATTCTTTAGATATTCCAATTCTAAAGTAAGTAATTAATTAGAAACAATAACTTATCGTTTTATATAAAGTTTTAATGTACAATTCTTAGAATTGGACATTTGTCATTCTGCATTTGAAAATAATTTGTTGACAACTGATTGACATTATAAGTGACAATTAATTTAAATGCATAGTTGAAAAATATTTGAAAGTCAAACTTTTCAGAGCAAAGCAACTAGATAATTGAACCCAAAACCCTGAAAGGGTCTCAAGCTCTATCATTTTTATAATTTTAAACTTTTGCATAACAGAAAAGTTACAATTTAATTAAAAATAGAGTAGGCAGTGCAATACCTACTCCCTTCACGAGTTGATGATGTCGTTATAGATTCCTATTGCTTACACAACCTGCTCAGAGACCACTCGAAACTCGTGGAAAAGCAAATTATGACTTTGACACAGCTCAAGACCTTCCAGTTGAAACTCTGATTGGCTTCGCAGGGACTTGTGGATTTGCAAATCAAGAAGGGTTTTCAGTGAGAAATTCATTTGCAAACTATTTTTCTAGCAAGGGCAGTGCGGGGTGGCAGAACTGTCATGTGAACCAAAGGAACAATAATTAATTAATTAAATTACTTTAGTGACTGTATTAAAATCAACTACTGATTCTGTATTTGATTATTTTTCACCTTTCACCTGATCTTTCCACATATTCTGAAATCTCTTTCCAAATATTGTCCTTCACTCGCGTATCACAGTAGAGTGCATGTTGCATATCATATAATGCTGGATGTTTTCTCACTGACTCTGTGAGCTTTTCATCCTCTTCAGCAGAAAAACGCAGCTTTGCATTCTGCAAAAACATTTTTCAAGAAATGGGTGCGTGCACAATTCACAAAAGAACGCTAGCGACTGCGATTATGGCTCCTCCAAGAGCAGGTAACTACAGTCGCCCAACGATCGACGCTAGCAATTATCACGGAGAGGAAAATGATAACAAACTCAGAAGAGGAATTCTCCACGATGATCGCTGTAGCTGCTTGTAGGAAAACAGACCTTTATATTAGAAAGAATTCGATTATGATGAATCAAGAGAGTTCAGAACAGAAATGGGAGTCAAACAAGGATGTGTACTCAGCCCACTACTATTTACAATCGTGATTGACGTAGTAGTGAATGAAGCAAAGAAAAGGATGAAGAAAGTAAAAATAGGAAACTGGAAAATGGAGGAAATCTACCTGACGGAACTAATGTTTGCAAACGATATGGCCATCTTTGCCGAATCGGAAATGAAACTACAATACAACCTAGATATACTGAACCAAGAACTGCAAAAGATTAATATGGAAATAAACACAGACAAGACCAAAAGTGTATCAAGCGAAAAAAAAATACACAATATACACTTAAACGGACACAAAATAGAACAAGTGACGAGTTTCAAGTACCTGTGATCAATAATCGAACAGAATGGAAAGCTAGATAAAGAAATAAATGAAAGAATAGGAAAAATAGGAAGAGTATTCAACATAATGAAAACTACCTTTCTAGGCAAAAGGGAAATACCTAAAAGCATAAAAACAGAAGTAGTAACAAGAGTAGTCAGACCGGCAATCTTATATGCGAGCGAAGCATGGACAGTCACGGACAAGCACAAATCAAGAATAAATGCTATAGATATGAGGTTTCTGAGAAAAATTGAGAACAAAACAAGAAGAGACAGAATAACAAACGAAACACATACACAACAACTTAAGATAACACCTATATATGACAAAATGATATAGGGTCAACTAAGATGGTTTGAACATATATGCCGTATGAGTGAAGATAGACTTACAAGAAAAATATATGAAGCGAAAACACAAGGAAAAAACAAAAAAGGAAGACCGAGTAAAACATGGAATGATGGGATAAGAGAAGAAGCAGAGAAAAAAGGAATAGCATGGGAAGGAATAAAACAAAAAACAGAAGACAGAAAGAAATGAAGGGAAATATGCAGAAAGCAAGAGTAAAACTACACTCGCCTTACACCTAACGGTAAACAAGGCTTGTGATTAAGAAGAAGAAGAATTCGATTATACTCTAGTATAGTGACTTTTGAGAAAGTTGAAAGGAGAGCTTGTTTAAAACGTGATACTAAGGAAGGTAATAGATATAATGTTTATTAAATAGCTGATTTCCCTGTACCAATATTGTATGAAATTAGTAATCTTTTTTACTATAAAAGTTATGCATAAATGATACTTTATGAGAACTAAAATGTAAAAATCTATTTCTATACTTACTTAAGTGATACTGTAAAATAACAAATAACTTATAAATATGCAGTACCGTACTAAATAGTTACACCAAACATCAAGATTTTATTGTCAATAAAAAATATTACATAATTTACAATTAAAGGAAAGTTTAATTTTAAATTAATGACTACAAATTAGATCGTTTTTCTCCTGCATGCGTTTTCATATGTTGAACTAAAGAACGTTTTTGTGCTGCTTTATACTCGCAAATAGAACATGAATAAGGTTTTACACCTGTATGCGTGTTCGTATGTATTACAAAATTACTGCTTTCTGCTGCTTTCTAATTGCAAGTAGAACATGCATAAGGTTTTTCGCTGTATGCGTTTTCATATGTTGAACTAAAGAACCTTTTTGTGCTGCTTTATACTTGCAAATAGAACATGAATAGGGTCTTTCTTCTGTATGCGTTTTCATATGTTGAACTAGAGAACCTTTTTGTGCTGTTTTATACTTGCAAATAGCACATGAATAAGGTCTTTCTCTTGTATGCGTTTTCATATGTCTAACTAAATTACCTTTCTGTACTGCTTTATATTCGCAAATAGAGCATGAATAAGGTCTTTCTCCTGTGTGCGTTTTCATTTCTTCTCCTGTATGCATTTTCATATGTCTAACTAAATTACCTTTCTGTACTGCTTTATATTTGCAAATAGAGCATGAATAAGGTTTTTCTCCAGTATGCGTTTTCATATGTTTAACTAAAAAACCTGTGTGTACTGTTTTATACTTGCAAATAGCACATGAATAAGGTCTTTCTCTTGTATGCGTTTTCATATGTCTAACTAAATGACCCTTTTGTGCTGCTTTATACTTGCAAATAGCACATGAATAAGGTCTTTCTCTTGTATGCGTTTTCATATGTATGACTAAATGACTTTTATATGCTGCTGTATATCCACAAATAGAACATGAATGAGGTTTTTCTCCTGTATGCGTTTTCATATGTATGACTAAACTAGTTTTATGTGCTGCTTTATATTTGCAAATAGAACATGAGTAAGGTTTTTCTCCTGTATGCGTTTTCATATGTTTAACTAAAAGACCTTTTTGTGTTGCTTTATACTTGCAAGTAGCACATGAATAAGGTCTTTCTCCTGTATGCGTTTTCATATGTACGACTAAATTACTTTTATATGCTGCTTTATACCCACAAATAGAACATGAGTAAGGGTTTTCTCCTGTATGCCTGTTTATACGGTTCGATAAATCACCTAGAAGATAGATAAGATTTTTCAATTGTGCACATCACCACATGGTTAAATAACTCACATTTGTCTGCAGTTTTACCTTCATAAATGGTAACTGTATAAAATTGTTCCCTATGTGTCGTCATATGTTCCAAGAAATTACTCTCATCTTTTGCTTCATATTCGCAAAACCTGCAAAGTAATTGTTCTTCAAAGAAACTTCCACTTGCTGCACATGAATCAAGCAATTCATCCTTTATCTCAACTTCCTCCTGTTTAATATCCAATTCCTGATAAGCCGTGTTGTCGATAGTATCTTGAACGATCTGTTGCTGAGCATGTAACTTTGCGACTACTTCACACTCATTTTTTGTCAGTGGTTCATGTAAAATGCTGGATACTGCATTAAACGAATTATATTCTACTGATTCATGTTCCACGTCCATTATTATGAGAAATTCGGGTGAAATAAATGCAATATCTAAAAACACCACATAAGTACAACGAAGTTGGGTTAGGTGAAATTGGTCATATTTAATTAAACTATATTACAAGCTTCCCATTCGGAATCTTACATGGATAAACAAGAAATTTTAAAAAGTAACTCGTTTAGAGGATGAGCTACCAACAAAGACAACATTGAAGTACTACACAACGACCACCGCCGGCCATTACAATCTGGCAAAATCGTTCAAATCAATGATATCAATGGAACTACTGAGGTATATACGAAGGAGATTCAAATTTTACCTGTATTTTATTTTTTTCTGAACATAATTGAAAAAATCTGGTGTGATACACTCACACAACTTTCTTTTGCAGTGATCTTAGGTAAATTAGCCAAAAATTTTATTTTTAATTTTTAAGAATTTGTCAAAATTTTCAAAAATTACAAATTCTACAAAAACGGTACAAAATAGAGCGTTAGTTGAAGAGACAAATTTTCTCTAAAATTTTAAGCTGAATTCAAAAATGCAATATATGACGGGTAATATTTAAAATAGGAGTCAATAAAAAATTGAAAAAAAAACAAAAAAAACCTTTTTTAGAAGTATTTAACTGGAAAATCACCTGCCTCGCATCAATACACATTAAAAATGTAATCAAACTGTAAAATTTAAAAAAAATCGTTAAAGCTGTTTTTGATAAAATCGAAAAGAAACTGAAAAATCACAAGAGTAAACATCTACTTTCGGTTATGCGATTTTCTTCAAAAGCTTGCTGTCTCATCTACATAGTACAAAAAACTTACATATGAAGTTTCACCGTCACACCTCTTTTCGGTTTTGAGATATTCTGTTCACAGACAGACAGACAGACAGACAGCCAGACAAACAGACAGGCACACAGACAGACAGACAGACACACACAGAGACATACAGACAGATCAATGAACAAAAACCTGTTTTTTGGGTTCAGGGGACTCGTAAACGTGAAGATATGTTGAAAACTCAATTTCGAATTTTTGGGGTGAATCCAATACGTCCTTTATCGTAAAAGCAAGTAAAAATACTGCAAAGCGGTTTTATATTCAGTTGTAATATAACAAGTAGAATGATTATTATCCATGATTTTTTTCCAAGTTAAAACCGGAATTTTAAATTTAACGAGTGCGTAGCACTAGTTAAATTTGCTTTTTCAGTTTTCGGCTTCGTCCGGCCGGTGGGGGGAGTGAACTTCCTAGTTAAGTTTAAAATTTGCTTCTAAAGGCGGAGTTTGAATTCTCACGCATGCGCACGAGACGCGTTATACTCAAAGTGAGATTATGTCGGCGCCGTAATGTTTTCGGCCGTTCCCAGGCCCTACTAGCAATATATTGATAAGGTTATGTTCTTTTAATTTAATATGATTAATTAAATAAATGATTAAAAACTACCTGGCAAATATTTTATTTCTAAGACGATTAAAAGAAGCTGTAATTTACTAACTCGTTGAAATAAATGGTTATATGCCTTGTTGCTATTTAATTTATCTGCAAGTATTAAAAATTATTATGGCTAGCTCAAATTTCGGTAAAGCATTTACTCTTTCTCTCGGTTAGGTTCAATTGGGCTGAATGTATAATTCTTAATTTAACTTGATACGGTTCTGTACTTCGTTTTCGTACTACTGCGCACAACCAAATACTTGAAAGTAGGTCATACGTTAAATTAAAAATGGTTTCTTCTGGCAAAGTGCGATAGTGAATTTAAAAAACAAAGTGAAAGTTTATTACAGTTCCACCGGTAAATATTTGAATTACGCTGGGTAAAAATTTGATATACGGTCCGCTGTATTGCGCACGCCCAAAAATGAGCCCGATTTCACGTATATGTCAGCGGTGGTTTGTCGCGCATGCGCAATAATGCGCCCATTTCACGTAAATGTCAGCGGTCCCAAAACAAAGTCGTTCAAGGCAAGTTTTGTTTACAAATAGGCAAAAAGCAAAACAAATGAAAGAGTACTTACAATCAAATTGACCCGCACAATGGTTGCCGCCAACGTTGCGTTTAACCGCCGCCCACGTGCCCTCGATGGTGTTGGTGTGGGCACCGGTCTCGGGGTCCTTAAACTGCACCGAGTGGTTCACGGTTAAGTGCTGGAAGCCCTCGTTTTTTAAACAATGATAGGACTTCCAGCAATCACTTATGATCGTTGTCCCCGGCAATATATACTTTTTTATGACATTCAACAACACATCCGTACTCCTTTCTTTCACCACACACATAAAACAATTATCCGTCCCTCTTTCAATTCCACCAAATACCCATCGCCCATCTACACGCCTTCCTCTGTGATACTTTCGCTTTCCAAACTTACTCTCATCTATTTCAACAACCTACACCTCCAATCATTTTTTCTTCTCTTACACACATTTCCATACACACCTCGCGACAAAAACTCTTCCAATCAACAACAACCTGGCTACCAACACCCAAATCTTCAATTATGCATTCATTCGTTATTTTCATGCACCACATATACGTAACAAGCAAAATTTCACGCATACTCAACTTGCTCTCATTAAACCAGGACCCCTTTCGCACACTCCTTTTACAGTCATGGGCATTCTCACCGAATTTTCTACAACGCCACATATACCCATCACTTACATCCTTTCGTACCACTAACTTCATGCTTTCACCACATTTTCCACACACGTAATCACTCGCAATCAACCCCGCATTCATCAACCACGTAACCAACCTTTCTTCCCCAGCCAACTCATGATGCAAAAACGAAAAATTAATTTTGGCATCCATCCCGTAGCACTACCGGAGACAAAGTAATCACCAACCACGAAGTGAACCGGAAACCCATCAGGGCGGGGGTGGGAGTAATGGTAAATTAATTACTAACCGTAACCGCCGAGAACGCAACAACATTGCTTTAAACATTACGAAAATCCGCGCGCGAGAATCCGCGCATGCGCAGTAGCGCACCGCAATCGTGCCAGGATGAAAATACATATTATTTTGAAAGTATCGCCATCATACTCTTTTCTCGTATTTTTCATCTAAAAAAAATTCATCAAGACCTAACAAGTAACCTAAACGCTAACGTGAACCACCGCCGAGAGCGCAACAACATTGCTTTAAAAATAACGAGACGATAGCGCGCACCCAACATTTTGACGTACGCTGATCGTACAATCTAGAGACCCTGTATATTAAGATTAGAGACGGGAAATACAGATGATCAATGCGGATTGGTTGGAACCATTTTCCATGGCAGTAATGATTAGTACCGTTTGACATTTCTAATTTTTGCTGTAATGACAAGTGAGATTTCCTTTGTGTGATAGATAAATCAGGTTTTTATGCGTTATTGTTCATAAATTTAACTGGAATGACTGGCTATTTAGCAATTGGATGACCCTTATATGAATATTAGTAGAAAGGTCTGTTATTAAGAAGTTAAAGTGTGAAAATCGTAAGTGCAGTATCGTCGACCACTCTAAAACGCCTTGAAATTGTTGTGCAGTTCTCTTTGTAAGAGCAGCAGCAGCAATTTGAACTGCCATTCTTGGAGCTAGTAATATAGGTAGGTACTTAGTACACACAAATCTTAAACTGCAGCTAACCTAAAATTATAGCTCCTACGCATGAGGCAGTGGTCTACGATACTGCATTTTAGCCCACAATGCAATCATCATTCCCCTTGTACAGTTGTGAGAGTGAAACACATACAGAAAATCAATATAAAAATGTTCAGCAAAATTAGAGAATTTATGTGTTGCATAGTATTTTAAAAATTCATTAAAAATAAGGTATAATGGAGATGAACGCCAAATTGAAAACAACAGAAAAGTGATTACCATCAGAGTGTAATGACATTAAAAGGAACATAACCACTATTGAAGCTAAATGTCCATGGGATATATTATGTTTAACTTCTGAACTATTAATTATTATTGAAGGGTGAAGAGCTTTTCACTTATTAGAGGTTCTTTCAAAGTAAAATTGAAATTTTCTGAGAAGCTTACCTATGTGAACGGGCGAGTTTGCACTTCATTCAGTGTAGAAACTGTAATTAAATGTAAATGGGCAGTAGTTCATAACTAGAAACAATCCGTAATATCTATCCTATTTTAAAAAGTCAATTTTTATTGATAATGAACAATTAGTACTTTCATTATTTGCCATTTGGAAATTTCTTATTTGAGGTTAATGTCAGCTTGGCAATGGCAACATCTTGAAACATTTTTTCAAAAATATAGCAATTAATCAATTCATCCTTGGAAACTGGTTCCACTTGTCCCATCTCTTATCTTACTTTTTATACAGGGTCTCTAGTACAATCAACCTTACAGCGCTGGCAGCGCATGCGGAATAGAGCGGACCGTATATCAAATTTCACCCTTACGCTGTTTCGCGGCATTAACCTCATTTGTTTTTCTAGCATTTGTTAAAGGAGGCCCACATCAATGTACCAATTGTTTTACTTGGTCTCGGTTTAGGATCTAACTGTCACATAACCCCAAATTATGGAGGATTAATTTTACAGCGATGAATATGGCCTGTATTGCCCTGGGTAAGACTCTTGGTGCACATGCATAAACTTCCCGGTGCTCACTTAGCTAAATTTTAGGGGTAGGCAGTACCTCTTGTTGCCGAACTTATATCGGGGCTCGAAGGCGACGCCGGTCTCGTTGTCGGACTGCTATGGACCTGATGCTGCTGCCACTCCTCGATCACGTCCTCCACGGGCTGCTTTAAGCACAGGTGTCTTTCCCTTTGGGCTGTCTCGACTCGTAGGCCTCCACGCAGAGATCGTAACGGGCTGCTTCCGAAGTTAGGTTATGGTCATTCGGGCTCGGAGAACCTTACAACTTATGGTGTTGGATTTTGATGCAAATAACACCACACGACCACAAAATTGCACTGAATTGACTAAAAAAGTAAGCCGACCGCCTTGCTTTGATGAACTAATTCAGTCTATTGAGGGAACACTACTTTTTTACAGAGAAGAAAAGTTGAAAGGCATGAGATTTGTATTGACGAATCGACTGAATCAAGATGCCCTTGAAAAGCTATTTTCAATCTATAGACAAAAGGGAGGTTATAATCGGAATCCCACTGCAAGAATTAGCAGGACTCTTTTTCGCAATAACGCCATTAACTCGCTTATGAAACCGTCCAGCTCGTCAAATTGTGAAGCCGATCAAGACGTCGTATTAGATTTCGATCCCGAAGACACCTGCCTTGCAGGCGAAGACAATTTTGAAAATGGTGATGTTTCTAGTGCACTAAACGATTTTGAATACAGTATGGATGTGATTGAGGCTTCAAATCAGTCTGGGAAATTCACGGCACAAACATTAGAAAATTGCGCTATAACTTATTTTGCGGGATACTTAGCGAAAAAGTGCCTAGAAAAATTTAATTATGATGTATGTTCATTATTTATGATACAAAGTTCCATTCTAGACGACAAACATGAAATGCTTTTGTTGCATCGCACATATAGTAATATTTTAGAAATATATAGCATACGAGGGCTAAAGGCGCCAACTACCAAGTTTACTCAACTTTATATTTTGATGAACATGTTAAATCCAAAATAATAAATACTATAGACACGTCAATAAAAGAACTGTGTAAATCCATGAATGTAAATTGATGTGATCATAAATTATTTATTTTTAACTTATGGGTTACTTGCAAACTTAAAAAAAATCTAAGTCCTTAGTCCAACAAAAGAAAGAAACACCGTCAAAACCAAAAATAAACCAAAAATTAAGAGTTTTAGTGCACAAATAGTTATGACAGAGTCACTGATTAAATATTTCTATTATGGAAACTACTTTAGGATTAAAAAGTATTACCTGCCTGGCGGCGTTATTTTTCTGCCTGCTGCCAAGAATTCTGCTGCATATCCTACCTGCTTTCTCTAAGCATTGCACTCTGTTGGTAGGTAGTAATAGCGTTTGCTTTGTTGGGAAATTCCACAACTTAAACCCACTGTGTATTTTTGTTTTACCCCAAGCTATGCTTATGATAATTTTGTATTACTATGCCATCTACCGGTTCTTTAACTAATTAAAAAATAATTCCCATATACTACTATTGCAATAAGCATTCTGAGTCTGGATATTCAATGGTAGTAGTTAAGAAACGTGATGGTTCGCTTCGTTTATGTTTAGATGCACGCAGAATCAACCAAATAACAAAGCCACAATATGAATCTCCACAAACGATTAATGGATTGTTAAGTAGAATATGGGATAAAAATATACTTACAAAGTTAGATTTAAAGAAATCGTTTTGGCTTATTCCATTGCATGAAGAGTCGAGGAAGTATACAGGTTTCAGTATTGATGGGGAAATTTTTCAATTGAAAGTGGTACCATTTGGTCTTTCAACATCATGTGCTGCAATTGTAAGAGCAATGCAGAAAATTTTGAACCAATTTGAGGTTTTTGTGTGCATTATATTGATGATATCTTATTGTTTTCTGTAAATAAGCAACAGCATTTAAAGCATTTAGAAATTGTAATAGAAATATTAAATGGGTTAAAATTGAATCTATCAAAATGTGAATTTATGCAAGAAATCTAACATTCTTAGGATATGAAATAAGTAAGAATGGAGTCACCTTAAATGAGAAACGTTTTGAGGAAATTAAGAATTTACCTCGTTCGAAGAATTTAAAGAAGTTAAGAGGTTTGTTAGGTGTTTTAAATTATTATAAAAGGTTTATAAATAACTACTCAGAGTTAACGTTACCTTTGGTACAATTATTAAGGAAGGATGTTAAATGGATATGGAACGAAGAACAAGAAAAAGCATTAAATACGATCAAATAGAGGTTTCATAAAGTATTATTGTTAAAATATCCGAACTTTAAAGAAAAGTTTGTACTTTGCATGGACGCTTCCGATCAAGCAATTGCAGCTGAACTAATACAAATTCAAGAAGGGATAGAGATACCAATAGGATACTAAAAGGGTATGAAATTAGATACAATATAGCTGAGCAAGAAATGTTGGCCATCATATTTGCAATTAACAATCTTAAATTTTATTTAACTGGAATCAAATTTGACATTGAAACGGATAATTCAGCAATTTCTTTCCTGAAAAATAAAACTTTTCATAATGACAGGTTATACAGATGGGCATTGTACTTACAACAATATGAATTTGAAATTAAACATAAACCAGGAAGATTAAATGTAGTTGCAGACCTCTTAAATAGAAAAGATTTACCAAACTATGAAAAACCAAAACAAATCTTAATTGGGATTGAGAAAAATTATGAGGAAGGAAAAATGTCAAGACAAGAAATTTTAAATAAGCAGACGTTAGAAGAAATTCAAGACTTAAGAAATTTAGTATTGCAAAGTCAAGAAAAAAATTATAAAGTGTATCAAATTAAAGGGAACTTGTTAGTAAAGGTTATGGAAAATAAAGAATTGATAGTTTTAAGTAGGGAAGACATGTTGGAAGTTGTTAAGGAAATACATACAATATTTGGACATTGTGGGACAAGAAAAACTTAGTTAATGTTTCGTGAATGTTTTTATAGGAAAAACGACATTAAATTAATTAAACAATTAGTACAAAGTTGCCAAATGTTTCTGTTTGCGAAGGAAAAGAATTTTAAAAATCAGAATGTTGTTAAAAGTATCAGAGTAAACGAACCGATGGAACTGGTAGCTACTGATTACTTGGGAAATCTAGTTACAGGACAGTATGGGTACAAGCATATTCCGATTATGGTAGATGTATTTTCGAAATTTATAAAATTATATCCAGCAAAACGCAGTAATACAAAATATGTTATAAAATCAACTGAACATTTTCAAGAATAAGTAGGTAAACCAAGAAGAATATTGGCAGACAATGCAACATATTTCAGAAATACAAGATTAATCAATAATTTGGATAGGAAGGAAATAAAGGTTTGTTTTTGTAGTATAATACATCCTCAAAGCAATATTACAGAAAGATACATTAAAGAGGTGATCAAATATTTAAAAATACTAACACATGAAAATCATAATAAATGGGTACAATATTTGCCAGAAGTGTAAAGTTTTATAAATAATGTTCCGAATACAACAACGGAGATTAGTCCAATTACTTTGTGTAAACAAGTAAAATACCAGCTAGACCTTGGAGAAAAAAAAATAGTAATGTTGAAATAATGCAATTGTTAGAAAGAACTAGAAGAAGGTTAAAGACAATTCAAGACAGATATGAGAAGAAGCAAAATAATATATATATATATATATATATATATATATATATATATATATATATATACGTCTAACCTCCATAGAGCGACTATTTTTCGACGTACCCTCCATACAGCGCCAAAATGGTCATAACGCACCCTCCCCCTAAGGCAAAGATATATAAGTGGCTTTAGTACGCCGCTATTCATCTGCACTCTGGTGGCATGCGCCAGCGCCAATTCCGTTGAACTACGATGCCAAATTTCATTGAGGATTGCCTATACGGCAGGTAAAATATAAGAATTAATTAAATTTAGCTCGCTAATAGAGGTCGCGGATAGGAAACTTGTTAACTAAAATCTGTCAAAATAACATCGTCACTTTTCGTTTAATAAGTGTAATTACTCGAAAATATGAGTAACAACAACTATTTCGTGATATAACCAATAAATAATGAGAGTCAAAAAGTCGAAAATTTCCAACGATTACTGTTCCGAAAAGAACGCGGATTTAAAACCGTGTAATATAGCCTTGATGCACCACTAGAACGTTGACATAACCTAAATTTTGTTTCATAATAATAACCCCATAAATAATTTATTTCTACTGGGAAAATCTATAGAGACGCAGAAATGAGCACTAGAAAGTGTGGTACCTAGTCAATTACTCGAATGAAGAGTTCAAAATTAATTTTCGTATGACACGAGCTACAGCTTACAAAATAATAGGCAAGTTTTAACAAAGTATATAGCAGTTGTATATTGTTACATTATTTATTTTAGGTTTATTCACAAATTTCAAGTGTGGGCGTTGTGCTGATCGCAGAAGACAATGTTCCTTCCTGAGCATAGAAGCTAGAGCGCATCTTGAAAACTCATCCAAGAGTCGCTGTTAAAACCGCGAGTGCCGTTATAAAAAGACCTATTGTGCGTACTGCCAAGTGAATGCTAGGACAAATGCAACAGTTCCATTAGCGTTGATTACTCAAAGAGATTCACGATTAACAACGTATTATTTTGTATTTTAATGTAATATTTCGCTATTAGGCCGATTACACACTGGAGAAACAAATTTCGTGAAACTCGTTGCATGAAACAGGAAATTTGTTTCATTAACGCATAGCAAGTATATTCAAAGGAGATGATGCAGACATGTGTTTCTGAAACAGGAGAGCAAAAATTGTTGCGTATACAAGTTTCATGTAACAGGACATGCTCTGTTTCATGATATTTGTTTCGGATATTATTTGAGTTTTGATGCTTAAAATAGTCTCGTTTCTGTATTCTCGTACAAGCTCTCGTGTGTGCACCCGCATTAGGGGCACGTTGGTAATAAACCATTGTAAACTCAAAACGTATTTTATTTTACTCGAAACGAAAAGAACGATGCGTGTTGGTGTTAAACATACTCCATCAGCGTACCCTACAGAGAGCATTAAAATTCTTAATTTTTTTAAATCAAATCATAAAGTGGCCAACAGAAAAAAGAATACTAGAAATTAACGAGGGTTTTAAGGGAAAGCAACGCCTTGAAAACGTTTTAGGTGCAGTTGATGGTAGTCACATTGAAATAAATTTATCAGAAAGTGATCCACAATCGTACATCAACAGGAAGGGTTATCCAAGCTTATTACTGCAAGCTGTCTTAGATCACGAAAAACGATTCATTGATGTGTTTTGTGGTGAACGGGGTACATTACATGTTGCCCGATTGTTGAGAAATTCTGCTTGATATGATAAGAATGTTGAAAACATAACCTTTTTAGTGGACGATTCAGCATAACCTAACTTAAAATGGCTAGTTACACCTTTTCGGGATAAGGGCAAAACATTTAATTATTGGATTTCTGCCACTCGAGTTATCGTTGAAAATGCCTTTGGATTGCTGAAAGGAAAATTGCGAAAATTTTGGATAATTTAGATTTAATGCTATGTGCCGAAATTATTTTAGCTACATGCATTCTTCACAATTTATGTTTAAATGAAAATGATATCATAGATACAAGTTTGGAAGATTTTAATCAGCCATAACCTGTTGTAGTTAATACTGCTAGTAGTAATATAATGGAAAATACTAGTCGACAACAACAAATATTTAATAAAATGTTTAACCGTTGGTAATATATTATAATAAAGATTACAATGTCACCTTTACTAATGAAACATTTAACTTAAATAAAGTATTTAATAATTAAAATGTAGTCTGTATTCAAAACAGTTAAAAATATTTGTCGTAGGTAGGGCTGGGCGAAAATAACGATATATCGATAATATTATCGTTTATCGATACACCCTTCTTTAAATATCGATGTATCGATATTAAATTTAGTATTTCCAGGTTTTGCACATATCGATAAATATGAATAGTTACTTATTGATATCTATCAATAACGACGCAAGTGATATCCTTCTCAATCTCTTTAACACTATCTATGAAACCGGTATAATTCCTAAACAATGGCTAACATCCACAATCGTATTAATACCGAAGAAAGTTAGTGCGAAAGAGTGCACTGACTATAGAACCAATGCACTTATGAACAATGTGTTGAAATTATTCTTAAAGATAATCCACCAAAGAATCTATGCAAAATTAGAGGAGGATATAAGCGATACACAATTTGGTTTCAGAGTAGGTCTCGGAACTCGAAAAGCCCTTTTTGCAGTTAATGTCCTCAGTCAACGATGCCTAGACATGAACCAGGACATGTATGTCTGTTACATTGATTTCGAAAAGGCATTTGACAGGGTTAGACACGATACCCTCTTGGAAATTCTCTTAAAGAAAAAAATGGACAAGAGAGACATAAGAATCATTAACAACTTATATTGGGGACAGAGAGCCAACATAAGGGTAGAAAATGTGCTAACTGAAGACATTGTGATACGTCGAGGAGTGAGACAGGGCTGTATCCTGTCCCCACTGCTCTTTAACATATATAGTGAATCTATATTTAATGAAACCCTTGAAGCAGAGGAAAAGGGTATGATTATAAATGGCGAGGCAATCAATAATATTAAATATGCAGAGAGCAGTATGCTATTGGCAAGTAATTTAAATGATCTACAATATATTTTAGAAAAGGTAAATACCAGCTGTAATGAAGATGGATTAAAAATAAATCTTAATAAAACTAAATGGATGCTAATCACAAAATCTCCACAAAACCAAATTAATTTAAACATTACAAACACGCTGATAGAAAAAATGCAGGCATACAAATATCTGGGAGCCTGGATAGATCAAACAGGGGATCAGACACCTGAAATAAGAACAAGAATTGAAATTGCCAGAGCATCGTTTGTTTCACTAAAGAAATTACTATGTAGCCGAAATATAAGCATAGAATTTAGATTGTGGATGCTTCGATGTTATGTGTTTCCTGTATTGTTGTATGGAGTAGAGGCGTGGACATTAAAACAGAACCACTTAGACAAACTACAAGCATTCGAAATGTGGTGCTACCGCAGAATGTGGCGTATATCTTGGACTGATAGGATTACCAACAGAGAAGTCCTTGGAAAAATGAATAAAGAGTGTGAAGTGGTAAACTCAATAAAAGGGAGAAAACTGGAATATCTAGGCCACGTAACAAGAGGAACCAAATACTCCATGCTTCAACTGATTATTACACACAACTGTCACATGACTGATATCATCCAATGAGAATCATGCATTTTTTGAAAATCGACCAATCCCGAACTGATTAGCTGATAAGCGCCCGTGGGCTGCTTACCAAGCAATAAGCTCCCTAGGGACGATTATCGACTTCGTGGATGGTGTCATAATTACAAATAGAAATGCAAGAAACAAGCAATTTGGCATTATTAGATCAATTTTAAATCATAATTCGTATACAGGTTTTGTGTAATAATCTTCAAAATATAAACGCGGGGCAACACATTTACATATAATTTTGCCCTTGCCAAGAGTCATCGTGCTGGTTGCCCTTAGAAAACTGCCCTCGGGCAAGCCCTCGGAACAGTTTTCATTGCAACCAGCACTCGACCCTTGGCGTGTGCAAAATTATCGGTAAGTATGTCTCGCCCTTGTTATATTACTATTGATAATACAGGGAAAAATAAAAGGAAAACGGAATGTTGGACGTAGACGAATATCCTGGTTGAAAAACTTGAGGGATTGGTTTGGCTGCAGCAGTATCGAACTGTTCCGAGCAGCTGCAAATAAGGTTTGCATATCGATGATGATCTCCAACCTCCGATAGGAGAAGGACTTTAAGAAGAAGAAAATATTTATCGATATCGATAGGTATCGATAATTATCGATAGTTATCAATATTCATCGATATTTATCCATGCAGATATTTATCTATAGGTCGATACATTAGTACATACAGACATCGATATTTTATGCTGAGTTACATTTGCTTTAGTAGTCATTCATAAATTCCTTAAGATTTGCTATGTGGCATTTTGAACTCGTCCTTCCTGCTGGGTTTATGTTATTGAATCATTTGCTTGTTTAATTTGCATCGTGGTTAGGGTTTGTGTTCGGGTTATTAGCGCAGTAGCAGGTTGGGGCATTTTTGCTGAGTAGACTTTGATGAGCATTAAAAATGTATTATAATATCAACTACGAATTAATATGCACGTAGAACAGTTGGCCCAAAATTACATTTGTATTGAAAAAATTCAACTACCATTTTAAATAAGTGATAAAATCGAATTTAACATGGTTGCTAATTTATTATGTATCGATATATGTCTACTAACAGCGTATACTATATAGGTACGTATGTACAGTCATGTTCAAATAAATCTGGGACAGTGTTTTTTTCATATGTAGGTTTAGCTAAGAATTGAAGAATATATCTCCATGGATTTCCTTCTATCTGAAAGAGTTACAGATTTCATTACCTGTTAAAGTATGTGTATGTATTATCATTAACCTCGTTTTACCTTTCGTTGTAGAGGCTGGTGTAGAGCCTTTTGTGCTTGCACAGCAACCATTGTGTGAAGTGTGTGTCATGTTGATGTGTTGACCTTGTTACTCTACCTCTTAGGTCTGTGGTTTTGCGTAGAGCACAGTTAATTTGGTGCCCAACTGTGAATAGTCTCACCGAGCCCGATTCCAATCGCCAAGGCTACGGAAACATTCCGGCCCCCGCGGGATTCGAACCGAGGACTTGCTTACTAGCAAGCATAGCGCTACCCAACTGCGCTACCCGGCTTCTTACCCGTTAAAGTTTAATGTAAAATTGATGTCACCAACGTCGTTAATTGATTTCTTGTTGTTTACTAGATTACAATCATTACCCATTGTTTTTGTGATCATGGCTCCTTGATAATTGCACGTCTTAATGACAACCAAAAACCTTTGATGGCCATTTTAAGGTAAACGGTTGCTTTTAGGCTTAAGAACTAAGAGTACATATTTTTGTGATTTTTAATTCTCTTTCAGATAATAACCTAAAATTTCAAAAAAAATGTTACAGATAACGAAGTTAGAGTTAAAAAAAGTTTTCGAAGATAGGTAAAGTGTCTCTTACAGTCAAGTCTAATTTATGAAAATGTTTTTATTAGTGCAGTACATAATAGTAAACAGGTGGCAATTTATATACTTTCTACCCAACAGAAAAGCAGGGCCGTAGCTACAGGCTTGGGGGCCCTGGGGCAACAAATAATTATGGGGCCCCCATGTTATCTTCCCCTTTACCTCTACATCACTTTCATTTAGTAAGACTTTTTTAATAGGGTTACTATTTGGTGTTTTTTTTTCTGTTAAGATAGAAGAATGGGTATTTAAAACAGACAAAACACATATTTACTTCACATTGAGTTTAATATAAAACTGTATTTAATGTTTAAACAGGCTAAGTTTAGTTCAAAACTTTTTAAAGACAACTTCGTAAAAATCTTCCTCCGTCTTCGGGGGCCCCTATGTTCGGGGGCCCCGGGGCACTGCCCCGGTTGCCCCGGTGGTAGCTACGGCCCTGCAGAAAAGAATGCAGAGTCGAGTTCGGGCAACCAGCCAAATGGAACTGTAAATACGATTTATCAAATTATTGTAGCTTAATAGTAAAAGTAGTGATTATTAACCGAGGCGAATTTTTTTTTCCCATTTTCTAATTTCAAAAAACGCACCCAGTAGAATATGTATAATTCACCTAGCTTTAAATTGAAGATATGTTAAGATATTAAACGTAACTTTGCTATTAAAGCTCGTAGCTGAACCAAATTTTAAAGAACTGTAACCCTAAACGTTCCTAACGTCCTAATACCGTTTGGAAACATTAAAAGTCACCCCTCGGATAGAAAAAAAATATTAACGTTTTACGACAATCGGCGAAAGCGTTGCATGCCACTTACATATCTTCGCCTTGCGGCGACGGCACGTTATGTCCATTTTGGCGCCGATCAAAGTTGGCCGAGGATTTTGAAATTTGGTGTAAGGGCCTAAATGTTGATTCTAAACAACTTTTCTTAATAAGTTTTTGTCGTATTTGCCACATAAAAGGCACTTTACTTTACAGAAAAATAGTTTTTTTTTTAATTTCCAAGGCATACTTGATTTTTCAACACGAAAATTATGTTAGAAATTGGCCTTTAACCAAGCAGGGCTGAACCCCAAAAAATGAAAATTTCAATCAAGAATTTTTACTTTTCACAAGAGTCGTTTCACCTATCCGGGGACACACTGTATATGTTCTGAAAGCCAGAATAAATATATTTTCATGAAGATGTTATTTACAAAAATTTGGTAACATCTTCCTATACACATATAACTGCAAATGTCAATGTTACCATATATGGTCTCAACAAGGTTTTATCATAACCGTTCCAGGTAACCATATGGTATATGGCAACAGTATCAAACTTGTGTTTTTGGTTATACTGCAGTATTTTGTGATATACTAGGTGATATCTAAAGACTTCTGGGTGCAGTATGCACAAAATTAGAATTTTTATACAAGCAGAAATCTACTTGCCCAATAAAGGGTTAAACTTATAATTAAAAGTTATCGATTTTAAACTAAAACACCTGACCTACCTAATATTTTCTCCTAGGCAAGTAAGACGGTTGATACTGTAGCTTCCTAATGAGTAACAAATCTATTTTCAGCGAACCAAAACACATCATAATTATATTGTTTAAATTCGTGTCGTCGTATCGTATTTCGGTATACCTACGGAATATAGGAGATGAAAAAATTGCTCTTTGCAGACTTACTGTTCTAGAATTTAGGAACTTTGTGCAATTTAAAAAATTATGAAGGCAAATGCGTCTTTACAAATGTATCCCTTTTGGCTCAATTAATTATCTTCTTGCCTCATTCAAATGCGGAAGCAGAGCGAATATTTTCTATTATGACCGACGTAAAAAATAAAAGAAATAGATTAGAAGAAGATACTTGATAGCACGAAGGCATAATTAAGCCAATTAATAATATACTAATAATATAATGAAAACTAATAAGACTTGGTACAAAGAAATATGTTTTAAAATAACACGGTGACCTTGCGCTTTTGTGTACGAATGACTGGCATCCTGCGTGCCGTATTTGTAAATAAATATTGATTCAGCAACAGGATGCGAATTCGGCTGCATTCCTGGTATTTCTTACATACTTTAATTTCTTTGTGTGTGTTACGCCATAATTTTAAATGTAATAGTGTTAGAAGCACAAATTTTCCAATATGAAAAGACCACTTGTCGTTTATGACTTCAAAACATTTATATTCTTAGATTTCCACTTAATATCGCAAATTGCAGGCTCTTAGAGAAAGATATTTTTTATTTTCTTTATTTTTGGCAGGTTTTAAAAACTATATATCTTTATCAGGAGAAGCTAAAGCTGTTAATATAGCTAATACGTCTATATTCTCTGATAATGTTTTCATTTGATGCATTGAGAGCTGTTGTAACTATTAACCGATCAGCATCACTTTCAGCTTGAGAGCAGCTAAAGTTTCTTTTAAAAAATCAATAAAACGACTTATGAAAGACATTTGCCAGCAATTTTTCTTGATGAAACTTTAAAAACCCGTCTCTTTCCACTCGAATATCTGGTGCAGTTTTCGTTTTTAGACATCGGTCTCGTTCAGCAGATTTTATTGCATGTTTCTGATAATCGACAAAAACAACAATTGCTTTTTTCCATAATTACGTACAATAAAATTAATATAACTATCTAAAATTGCACCATTCTGTTGATCAAATTGCCATCTGTTTTTATGTAATAACATTCCTCCGTCGGTCATAAATAGCAAATCGTTTAATTCAGTAATATCTTTTGGTAATTGTACAAAGAGGTCGTAGAAAACACATTTTTCGGCGTTCGAATTTATATGTTATAGTTAAATGTATTTAATCTATTTAACTTTGAGTTAATTTAACAATTTTAGAATTTTAATGGTATATAATGTTTATTAAATAATAATAATAATAATCGTACAGCATAAAAATTAACCTTTTAATGCTATGTGTATAATCAGTGTGTCCAAAACCCCTAGAAATGAGTCAACGCGCGAAATTCAAAAATGAAGCTATTTTGCCATTTTATAAAGACGTTATTTTCCATTTTTGATAAATTTTAACACAAAATTTGAGATCAGCGACCCAACAAATCCCTATATAAGAAATAAAATCCGAATTAAAAAAAACGCTTTTCCGCCATTTTGAAACCGCCATTTTTTGTTTTAGTTGAGTTTTAATGTCAAATTCGTAAGCAGCGACCCCAAAAACCCCCAGACATCTAATAAAAATAAGAAAAGAGAAAATAAAAAATTAGACCTTCGACGCCCTTTTGTAGACGCTATTTTCGTTTTTAGACCAATTTTGAGGCCAGATTCGTAATCTGCGAACCCATAAACCTTATGTTATCAAGTGTCAGGCAATTGTTTAGATAAATAAAAGAGTTATATTTTTTTTAATGAAGAATGTATTAAAAAACACTTACTTGTTAATAACAATTGAAAAAATAAAAAGCAAACCTTCTCACCCGTGGGGAACTTTTCTATAAACTTTTTCCGAAATTAAAAAAAATATATCAAAATCGGTTTTGAGTCAACGAAATTAGAACTTTTTTCCTTAGTAAATGGACTACAGTGCAATATGGTTGCTTATATAAAATGAGAAAATATATGTGACGGGATTTGTTACGCCTCAAAATACTTTTGGTTTAATTTATTTGAAGTGACATTACGTTTTTGCTTAACTTACTGTTGGAGGCCAATCTAAAAAAATATTACGCGATATTATTTTAATACCCATGTATAATGCCACAAAATTATTTGTCCCATTTTCTAATTTCAAAAAACGCACCTACTGGGATTTATATAATTCACCTAGCTTTAATTTTAAAATATGGTAAGATATCAAACTCAAGTTTGGTAATAAGCCTCCAATCTACGTCAAATTTTAAACAGCTCTAAACATAAACGTTTCTAACGTCCTAATACCGTTTGGAAACATTAAAAGTCACCCCTCGGATAGAAAAAAAATATTAAAGTTTTACGATAATCGGCGAAAGCGTTGCATGCCACTTACATATCTTCGCCTTACGGCGACAGCGTGTTATGTCCATTTTGGCGCCGTAAGACGAGCTATGGAGCTTAGACATATATGCAGGGTTCCCAAAAAGAATGGAACACCGATTAGTCATAGATTCCTTACGTTATAATGAATCGATTAAACCTAATATACCTTAGTACAAAATCCCTTCAGTAAGAAGTTATGGGGCATTGAAGTTCAATTTTTAATTTTTTTGTTAATTTCCACAAATGTAGAGATATCGATTTGAATTTTGGTATACATACGCACTATTATGTACTGCACTAGTAAAAAAGTTTGATATACTAGACTTGACTGTAAGAGGCACTTTATCAATCTTTGAAAACTTTTTTTAACTCTAAGTTCGTTATCTGCAACAATTTTAGGATATTATCTGAAAGAGAATTAAAAATCACAAAAATAATGTAGGTACTCTTAGTTCTTAATCCTAAAAGCAATCGTTTACCTTAAAATGCCCATCAAAGGTTTTTGGTAGTCATTAAGACGTGCAATTATCAAGTAGCCATGATTACAAAAACAATGGTCATCTAGTAAAAAAAATGATAAATCAATTAATGACATTAGTGACACAAGAATTTGTTCTTTTATGTTTAAGAACATGTCGCTACATAACGAATTCTCCCATGCTGAAAGGTTCGTTATGTCGCTATGCATTTTCGTAAGCACAAAAGACAAAAAATTGATGTTACCAACGTCGTTAATTGATTTCTTGATGGTGTTTACTAGATTGCAATCATTACCCATTGTTTTTGTGATCATGGCTACTTGATAATTGCACGTTTTAATGACAACCAAAAACCTTTGATGGGCATTTTTAGGTAAACGGTTGCTTTTAGGCTTAAGAACTAAGAGTTCGTCGACCTTCCAATTAGTGTCAACAACTGTCAATTTTCTTATAAACGTTGTATGTGAAAATAATGATTGTAAAATGCAATGTTTTTGGAAAAATTACACTGACAGGTTGGTTTTGTGACAATCAGTTTTCCCTTAACCAATATATCTGGAATAATCTAGCTGTAGCCGAAAATGCACAATAACGTTGAATAAGTGCATTTGTTTCGCTTCCAATATTTCAGTGTGTATGTGCGCGTTCTGTTCCGAAAAAAGAGTTGGAAAACAAACATATTTGAAAACTTAAAAAAATGCCGAAAGCTTTTTGGATTACCTGCTATAATCTGAGTAATTCTAACAATCAAGCGGAACTGTGGTACAACCCCTGACAGAATAAAAACTTAGAAAAGAAGAACTACAAGAGTTGAAACTAGCAGAAGTAAAATAAAATAGGCTGTTTCCCTAATTAAAATATGCTTTGCACATTTCCTTGGTTCAACCGTGTACAACATGCACCATTGAAAGGTATTTTAGTGCTTTACGTAGAATGAAAATCTAGTTGCGGTCAACAATATCAGAAAACCGCTATATTAGACTATGTATGTTGAGTGCACACAGAAAAATAATACTGGAAAGAAGAGGCGAACTAGAAGATAAAGTCTTAAAAAAGTTTGCGAAAATTAATTTAAATTATAATTTTTTGCTAATTGTAAAAAAGTAAACAACAATAATATGTAATAATAATAGTTAATTGTGTATATAAATGTTTGCCCCCCCCTTAACTGGAACCCTGGCTACGCCCTTGATCATATGAGAACAAAACTGTAAACAGTTCGTCCTTTAAGAATAATCATTACTTTTACATCGTTATTAAAGCGATCTGTCTCGAGCATAGCCTTGCCATTCTTTATTAGTTCATAGATAGAATGACAACGTAGCATTAGTAGATTTGGCAACTACGTTAGAAAACAGTTCCCGTACATTTCATCCGCGCGGAGCGAAAAATCCAGCAGAAATCGCATTTTTAAATATCAAGGTTATTTCTGTGAAGGCCTGTATTACCTCTAGAAAGAAGTGGAAGTGAGATGAATGTACGATTTCGAAGAAACGGAAGTGTCAGATGTACCTTTCCGAACGCAGTAGTAGCAATATTCTTGTGATAACAGTATTAACGAGTATCGAACGCGTCAAGGTTGTACTTAGAAATTGCGCCATCGTCACATTCATAAGATAATGTAATCCACGGCGTTCGGCGTTACACATCGGTGTATTCGTATTGTATGGGCAGCTATAAACTACATAGTGTTCTTTAAGCTAATGTGATTTGTAATCAAGGAGCAACGCTATAAATAGGTAGGTACCTACGTACTATTGTTTACATTAGCTTATTTCGATCAAGAAATTGCAAAAACTAGAACACTTAAAAGTAATCTTGTAGTTTACGTCTCCCACTTTGAACTAATGAAAAATTACCCACTTCAACAACAATAAATTATTTTACATTTACATTAGATGTAAAAGTCCAAATCCCATTATAAATGAAGTGGTGAATTACAGTCAGCTTTGTGTGGTAAAAAACTTTTGCAACGTCTGGCAACCCTGGCACCATATACCTATAAACACATAGGTATGTGGGTGGCACTGTAAGTCGCGGTTAGTAGGTTAGGTTTTGTGTTAGTTTGTGTCAAAATGTTGACTAAAAGGTGTATGTCACAAAAGTTGACTATTTTTTTCACTGACTTTTATTAAATCTTATGCCCTTTTGTTTTTATATACACTTACTGATTTGTGAAAATCTTGTCAGGAATTATCAAACCATACTAAGTAAACTTAGTAAAGTATTCAAGGGTCCACTGTCTCATATTGTTTAATAATTAAAAGGGTTTATATTTAAACGTTTCGCCAATTCTATTGGCTTCATCAGTAAAAATGGAAATGTAATTGTAAATTAAAACTTTAATCATTTTGTAATTTTTTCCTTTTTTTACTGATGAAGCCAACATAATTTATTGGAGAAACGTTGAAATATACACTTTTTTAATTATTAAACAAAATGTTATGACAATAAGATTTTTATTTATCAAACTGCAATCTTCGATAACCTTAATTTTGACCTATAAATCTCCTATTAAAATTACCAACATTTAAAAATGTCAAAGAATTAAACTTATAATTATGGTGACCGTATGTACTTATTTTATTTAGTAGACTGTACTTTCTTTTGGAACGATGTCCTCTGTCCTTAATGACAGGGTAAAGTACGTTAAAATGTACTTTTTTAAATGCAGTAATCAGATAGCCATAGTAAATAATCGCTTTTTATTTTCCGATGCCGCGATCTATCTGTATTAAAACTGTTTGAATGGGTCGATCTAAGAAAAGAAGTTACATGGAAAGAAATTCTCCTTTCATGTGAACCTTGTAAGAGTTGTAAGGGACAAATCAGTAATGGATTGAATGAAGGTGCTTGTTTTGATGAATCAGCCTATTGAAATACTGTGCAACAAATGAAAAGATTGCATATTGGAATTCTAAAAAAACTTCAACTGAAAACCGATGACTGGAATTTTTCAAGTACTTAGGAGCTATTCCTTATCGAACCCCGCCAAGAAATTTGACAATTTTATGCGAATTTGTACTCTGTCTCACAGGTACAAGCTCAGCTGTTTATAAACTTTGTTCTCAAATATTAATAAAAAAAATTCTATAGCAAATGTTAGTGTGCTTTAATCGACTCGAAACAAAAGGTCAAGTGATATTTTAACAGCAAGGGTAGATAAAGTAGCACTTTAACATCAAGGGTAGATAAAGTAATTTCATTTTCTAACTTTTATTTAAATTAAATATTACAGCTTCGTATTATACTAGCAACCCAATCTAGCTACTGAGATTTTAAAATGTGATTGACTTTTCTTATTTTCCTTTGAAATTGTTAAAAGTTCTTGCTCTAGAAAAATAAATGTTATTGTACACGACTATAGTTATTACTATCCACTCTTAAATCATCATCACGATTCACTCGTGGATCAAATTTAACTTTATCGTCTTGTATAATAAATTACTATTATTTTATTTTAAGCACGAGCGCATTTATCGAGCGATTGTTTTCGAATATTAATAAATACTGGAGTTCTGAAAAAACTCACTAGCTTTGCCCACATTAGAAACTGTAATGCAGGTGTTTATGAATTTTGATGTAACTTGCAACGAAATGTATATTTTTTTAAAATCAAACCCACAATTGTTAAAGGACATTTTAAGTTCAGAGAAATATGATTGGAGCAAGCAACAGCCTTCTACGTCGACTTTAAAATGAAATAATCCACTGTCAAATTGATATAGATATACAAATGTAATTAAACATAATCGTTTAAGGGATTCTGTTTGTTATACAGTTATTATTTGCTGTCCTTTTCCTTGAAAAAATTATGGTCACCATACTTATAATCCACTGTCTCAGTTGGATTTTGTCATTACGTTTTTAATTTTAGATTCTCGTTCCTACAGGGCAGGGAAACTGGAGCAAATGCAGCCAGCTGGAATTTTTGCACAGCTTCTATATACAGGAAATAATGCAGCGAAACCTGTTCCGAGTTTGACA
Organism: Agriotes lineatus; assembly: GCA_940337035.1. Lineage (NCBI taxonomy): Eukaryota > Metazoa > Arthropoda > Insecta > Coleoptera > Elateridae > Agriotes > Agriotes lineatus. The sequence continues at coordinate 262,109 of CALNHX010000246.1, read as the reverse complement.
GTTTTTCCTTTCCTGAACTCTAATGTTATCACCTTAAAGATAAAAAATGAATCCACCGTAGTTATTCAGTGATCGAGGGTATCTGTTCAAATGAAGAACTTATTAAATAATTTGGAAAGCTTAGGCTGGGACGCCTTCCATTTTTCAAATTTTTAAAAATCGTGCGAGGCATATTACTTACACGAGTCCGGAGCTCGGTATGCGATCGGTTATATTCGTATTCTCATCCGGTAAGCAGCGTGTGCGCACGCAATTCTTGTAGACGAATCTGTTTTTCTTCGGTTAACCTCAATTGCCCGTCCGCCACCCGCCATCTTTTACTGCTTTTACTGTCGTGAACGCGTACCAGGTAAAAACGCTTTATTTGTAATTTAAAAATAAAAATATAAAATATCGTTTTGCGTTGTTCTCAGGGGGCCCGCCTACCTGTAACAAATGAAGATCAGATTTGCATGTTGGTGAAACCGTATGGCTTGCTTGTCCAGCTAATCATATGTTCTGCTATCGGTGCTTAAATACTCTTAAAGTGTGCGACTGTTGGGCCTATGCCAATCATCTTTATTAACCTTGGCCCCCCATGTTTGGGGGTTTTTTTTACTACGTACTTATATGTACTGTTTTTTCAATGTAGAATTTTGATATGCTTTGCCGTAGGTTAATTTTCACGCGTTGTTTAGTGTCACGCGTAGAGGTTAATTTTCACGCGTAGGCTAATTTTTACGCGTAGGCTAATTTTCACGCTTTGGTTAGAGCATGAGTAAGAGTCCTCTAAAACCCATCCTGTTTCCTATCACCGTAACGTCACGAGCATTTGAATTTTTGTCATCCCGTCGTGCTCTGTCTTATGCCTTGGAGGCAACGCCAGGAATCCTGATGGAAGACTCCTTAAAACATCGGATGGAGAAAGTCAGACGAAACCTATTGGACAAATTTGAACAAGGTAGTTTTTATTTTTCATATTATTACACAATTATCTTTCATCTATCGTGCATGTAATGCCACATGCTTTTTTCTAATAAATTTTCAATTGAATTTAGCAGCTGAGGTAGAGTTCGATATATCCAGTGACAATAGTACTGCACTGCAAACTACTTCTTCCATTGAGCAGGTTTCCGTTCTGGACTTGGATAGCCAGCAGGATGAGAATGACAGGTACATACGTTTATGCCTATGAATCTTACGAATTTAAATAATTTCGCAAACAACTCTAACATGTGATTTTATTTTCTAGCAAAGAATGTGTTGTGCAACTCCAAGAAGACGAAGGTCCATTACAGACCATTGACGATATCAAAGCTGTAATACCAAATGTTATGAAACCTCGTTACGACTGTGCTGTTACCGAAACTGTTCTTGGTAAAGAAGGAGGTCGCAAAACTAGACGTCAATTCTGCATTTTCTGCAAAAAATTGCTAGCTAAGTTGCCCAACCACATTGAAGCAGTACACAAAAACGAAGAAGTAGTCAAGCGGCTAAAGAGTTATCCGAAGGGTATGTGTTATTTTTTAATTACTTTGTGAAAATCGGGGGGAATTTCTGCCAGTCTATTACCGTTGTTTGTTAGTTTTTTATTTCAATAAAGACAAGTGATGCTTCTACAGTATCCGGTCAAAATTGTTTTTTTGGAACACTACACAGGGTGATTTATAAGGTTGGGCACAAGCTTTGACAGATGATTTTTTACACTATTTTTAGTAGGAATCGACCGATACCAATAATCGGTATCGGCCATATTGGCTGAATAGGGGACTTCTACTGAAATATGACCTTCAAACAAGTGCGAGAAAAGTTTTACCCTAGTGTTGTCTTTTGCTACTAGTGATGCCAATGTAATGGCAAGAATAACTCTAAATTACTAGTTACTATTGAATGTTACTAGTTAGGTTGGCATGTACAAGTATATCATAACCTGACTTTCAGTTCCTTGCTTACATAACTCGTTTGTAACTTACACCCACGTATATTAATAATGCACCTATCCCACTTGTAAAGAAATAGTTATTTAGATCACAAGTGTTAGAAGTGCAACTTTTTTTCACAAGTGTGGAGGGTTATTCAACGAGGCGCAGCCGAGTTTAATATTCCACACACGTGAAAAATAAGCACGCTAACATGAGTTGTTTATTAGATTTTTAATAATTTCATTAAATATTCAAATCCAAGCCTCTTTTGTATAGAATTTTATTTGCCTTCATTTTAGTCAAGTGCGTTGGTCAGTTCTGCTAACTAAGGAAACGTCATTATTTATTGAAATCTGTATTTTGATCACGTCAAAATAAAACTAAAAATGAATAAACGAATAAATAATTTGTTTCTAAAATCGTTCATTCCTAAATTAAAAGCAAAGTGCTACTGCACACACTGAAATTAATTAAAAAAGCCTACTTTTTTAAATGAAATTATAAAAATAACTATTATAGTATCAATTAAACAACTAGTAGTACAATAATTTAAACTTTATTATAGAAAAATACAAGTAGAAACAATCACTTAACCAGAGGTTTCTCAAAATTGACCAAAAAACAAATCACACTAAATATATTTGAAATCGGCAGTAACATGGAAATCTGAATTGGTTCTGCTAATATTAAAAAAGTTTTGATCCTTTGGATTGCTCGTTCAACGTGAATACGTTTCTTAGCAATTCGTTTCGTCAATATTTCCTCCTCTTCTGTCAATCTAGATCTACTCGCAAGAAATGGGGGTATAAGTAATTTATAGTTGTTTCCATCACAGATATCTTGAATAGTAAAACAATTCCATTAAAGTATATCGTCGTTTTAGGCGTAAAAGAGTTAAACACAATTTATCCTCATTTGTAATTCGCTTTATTTTGTTAATTTTTATTCAAGTCTTATTTCTTCTAGTATACTTTAATGACGGCATGATTGATGAATTCAAATATGTCCAACATGCTTGAAACTGCAGCAAAGTTAGACCAGTAAAATACTGGAAATGAACACTTGGACAACGATTTAAACGCAAAAGTATTATCTGTACTTATATGTACTTCATTTCTACCAAAAAGATTACTAGATGTAATTTGTGTTCCCTTTTCTTGAGCTGCAGTCGCATTTGGAATTTTGTTGTAGGTGTGATCAGAATAATTATCGTTATTTAGTTGTTGGTTTTCCAATGACTATGTAATTTCCATATACTCATCCTTAGTACCTCCCAATTCAAGTATTCGTCCAACCTCTAAACTTCCGAATTCCCTAGGGTCTTCACCACTGCCTTCGTAAAGTGGTATTGGTTGGTTTCGTCATTTATATTGCCAACAAAATGTTTTTTACACACGTAAGTGCTTTTGATGATATTGGTAACGTTAAGTTTTTCATTACCACGAAACTAACCATAAAAATCATTTTGTGAGGTTTGTTTTTGGTTTAGGAAATGGATAGTATAGCAGCGTTTTCAACTTCGTAGACTTGGATGTGCTACTACAATGCTTGTAAAAGCATTTCGGCATTGTGTGGTATTTCTAAAAGCATAAAATAAATGATTCCACATCACTACTTTTTTTAACTAGCAAATAACACAGAATAAAAGTATGCATTGAGTTCAAGAACTTACTTTGGCGTAGTTTATGCAAATTCCCTTTAGTAGAGTTTATGGTAGAGGAATAAACAATTTTAGTAAAACACACAAAACAGGCTGCTGGCGGGATTGATTACAAGGAAGAGAATCAAAAAAGCACAGAACAACAACGAATACAGACTAGTAATATTCAATAGTAACTAGTAATTTAGAGTTATTCTTGCTATTATATTGGTGTCGCTGGTAGCAAAAGACAACACCAGGGTAGCGTAGAGTCCCTGTATATAGTACTATCTACAGGGTCTCTAGGGTAGCGCATTCTGTCCCATGCTATCTTAAATAGAAGTCCCCTATTAGGAATATATCGGTATCGGTCAAAAAACCCTTATCAGTTGATCCCTAATTTTTAGTAAAAAACTGTAGGTATATGAACTCATTAAAAAGTTATGGCTACTTGAAGTTCACGCTGGAGAAAAAACATTTCTAGTGTGAGCTTTTAAGTAGCTATATCTTCTTAACGAAACAATTTTACAACATAGGTTATGTACTACAAGTTTTTACTTACAATATTATCAGCAATATCTGTTGAAGTTTGTACTCGACCTTATAGATCGCCCTGTATATATATTCAATATAGGGCTACTCCTACGAAGTATTTGCAGAATTTATAAAAGATTTATTTATTGATATCCAACTGAAGCTGTATTTAATTTCCTCTTTTTGCAGGTCATCCGGTTCGTCAAGAAGTTTTAAAATCTCTTAGGACAAAGGGGGCGGCGGAGTATAATTCGAATCGAGCTTATAATAAAGGTGTCATAGTGCCTGCGAGACGACCAAATACACAGCAGGATGTTCGAAATTTTCTGCCCTGTCCACACTGCACCATAATGCTACAGACATCTAAGCTGAGTCGTCATATGAAAAGTTGTGATGCAAATTATACCAAGGCCCAAACTGTAGATAAATATTTCCGTGCTCTTGCCAGAAAATCACAGGCAAAAACGCACTTTGAGGCTAGTGAAGTGTTACGAGGGCGTGTGTTGCCTATTTTGCGGTTAGACCAGTTTACCGAAGCTATTATGTTTGACAGATTGGCAATCCACTACGGTAACAAGCAGTGTTCTAAATATGCCTCGTCCACCCATCATGACCCGATGATTCGTTGTAACTTGCGACATTTGGGGCGTCTACTTATAGAAGCACGTCAACTGAACTCCGCTGTGACCAATCTGCAATCTCTAATGACACCTGCTATGCACCCGACTGTGGCACAGGCCATAGAGAATATTGCACAATTCTCTCCAACAACTGGAATGTATCGTGCTCCTTCGGCCGCAACGTTATTATGTAACCTAATTAAAAAAGTGGCACTTGAACATCAAGCAATGTGCATCCAGGATAACGATAAAGCTGCTTTGGATAATGTCAAAGACTTTATTTCTTTATTTGTAACTGTTACTGTCCCTGTCGCTAGCAAGACCGTGGAGGAAAACCGAATTAAATTGCAGAGACGTAAAAAAGTTGTTCTTCCAATTATCAGTGATGTGAATAAGCTTGCTAAGTATTTGGAGCGACTTTGTAAAGACACAACCTCAAAGTTACAGAAATCCTTTACTTTTGAAATCTGGAAACTTCTCGGTGTCTATACAATGGGCAGCGTTATAATTTTAAATAGACGACGACCTGGTGAGATGCAACGTATGGAACTAGAGGATTATAATAGTGTGGTGCAAGTGGATAAAAACACTCCAGATTACGAGTTTTTGTCTGTTTGTGACCAAAAGTTGGCCAACACCGTTGCCCTCTACCTAATACGAGGAAAGTTGAACAGAACCGTCTCTGTCGTCCTCTTTGATTGGATGAGAGAAGCAATTGACCTCTTTCTTTTGCACCGTAATCGAGCTGGAGTGTTGGACTCCAATCCATACCTGTTTGGATTACCCGGTGGAGGAGGACTACGGCCACTTTATATAAATATAGGTCCGTATATCAGAGAATTTTCTATAAAATGCGGTGCACAAAACCCTTCATCTTTACGTACCACTGTCTTGAGAAAGCATTTGGCTACAGCATCTGCTTCGTTGCATGGGGGAGATTTAACTCAAGTCCAAAACCTTGCCAGCCATTTAGGTCATGCGGACAAAATTCACAAAGACATTTATACTCAGAAAACCGTAGATAAGTCCTTAATACAAGTGGTGAAGCTTTTAGCATCTGCTCAAGGAGAGGCTGAGGTGGCTTCTAGTCCCCCTGTTGCTTCTGTTTCTTATGTCGTAAACGATGATCAGCTTGAGCTGCAGCCTTCGACGAGCCAATCCACTTGTGTTACACGAAAGAAAAGATTGCGATCATCCAGCACTTCTAGTACTTCTGGACCAGATGAAGGTGTACCTACCACACGATGTTTGCGGAGCAAAAAGTTGCAGCCCGTTGTGGTTTTAAAGCGGTTGCCTATTTTCAAGGCGGTGGTGGTGGAGGAAGGGCAGACGAAGTCTGGGAGAACTTTTGGAAAAAGGAAAAACCAAAAATCAAAGAAATGTTCACCCCAAGGCCCAGCAAAAAGTGGTAATTATTATAAACTGATATTTTGCTCATGCATTGATGGGTAACTTTGTTTTTTAGGTGTACAAAATAATTCTGCAAGCCGTTTGACAAAAGCACAGGAAGCTGCGGCTTCTGAATATTTCAGAGAATATACCCAAAATAAGAGTTGTCCGTCCTTGGATATTATTCAAGGTGCACTTACTGTACCAGAGTTATCTGATATTTCGTTGCCTTTTTTAAGACGGTGGATTGCTGTTCAAATTGCTGATTCTCCAATTCACCGAACTCCAAAAAAACGGAAATTTCAAACCAGACGTAAATATAACTATAGTCGTAATTATTTTATATTTTTATAGTTAATTATAGTAGCTAAATGGGAAAATATAGTAATTGTAGTAAAATGAAAAAGATCAATTTATTTGATTGAAAATGAATTTTTCTAAATGTAAGTGATGTCTTTCCTTCAATTTTAAATTGCTTAAGTTATAATAAACTGATTCATAATGTATGCAGTTAAAAATAGTGTGCAGTTTTCGACATACAAATTTTATTTTATTCCAAGTTTACTCTTACATCATACATGCTATTGATCTAATCGAAAAGTTTCGTATGAAAACGACACCCCACTCAAAATTGAGTTAATTTAAATCTTTGCACCCTGCATTACGACTTTTTGTTTTAATTCTCTATGTGTTTTACAGATGTCAAAGAACGAGCAAGGTGGACCCCAACGTCGGTTTCGACTCTGCATCAAGCCTTTGCTCGATACTTAGATAGCTCATCACTACCATCATTTACAGATATTAGAGAAGTCAGGTCAAAATATCCATGTCTACAAAATAGGTCTTCGCCTACTATCAAATCTGCCCTTAGCAATATACGGAGGAAACGTACCCAGTAAAATTGAAAACAAATTACTTTGTAATTCGCCAAGTTAATTTTAGTGGTGTTTTTGTTTTGTTCACAAGTTGTTTTTTAGATGCTACTCTTTTTAGATGTTTCGTTGTTTTACTTTAAATATAAATAACTGTTTATCCGCAAACGTCATAAAAGTGACAACTTACCTATGTGTCTTTATTGACAAGGTAGAAGTATCACTTTATCAGATTAAGCAGATAAAATAGCAACTTTTCCGTACTTTATGTGCCTAATCACAAAATACAAAACTCAAACATTACAGCGAAATTGTATTAGGTATTAGATTATTTTATTCATTTGCTAATAATTAGTGTTACTCTTTATCAATTTTTAATAATTTATCTGAATACGTTTGCGGATAAAATAGTATATTTTATTCGGTGTAAAAGTGACTATGTGGCTTAGCTGAATTATTTGCCTCACTAACGTTCGGCTAAATAAACTTCAGCTACGCCACATAAAATATCACTTTTACTCCAAATAACAATCTACTATTATTGTCAATATTGATTATTTGTTATTTCTATACAGGCTGATTAAATTATCATGTAACAATATGCAGGGTTCTGCATAATGGGTTGCCTATAAGTTATTTCATGATAATTTAATCCGCCTGTATTTTATGGCTTGTTTTGGTTGATTTTGATTTTTTTTCTGTAAAATAATGACTACTTTGAATTGTATTGTATTCATGTACTACTTTAATACTTGCTAATATTGTACATCAGTTTGTTTTTAAAGAATATTGATGCTTGTAGAAATAACAATTTTTTGTTTTTTACTTTATTCTTTTTTTATGTTATGTAATGTATTGAATTATTACAATATACCTTTATTCAATTTTTAATTAACTCTTTATTTTTAATTAGTGGAATACCTATGCTGTTCAAAAATTGCAAATAATTTTTTTGACTAAATACGATAGTAACGGTAGCACTGTTTGATAATTCCTATTTTCTATCTAGGTAAAATATAATTAAACACAAAATTTTGCAAATTACCTACCTAACAGCATATTGAAATGAAAAATTTTACTTCCAATTTTTGAACTGTTTCTGGTGTTTTTGAATGTTTAAAGGGTTTTAACTTCTCTGAAAAAGTAAGGAAATTTCGTAGTTTTATTTATTGGTCAAGAAAAGACTTTTGCTATTAACAAAGATGGTATAATTTATGCTCTTGCCTATTATTGATGTCAGAAAATTTCACATAACTAACGATCATTAAATCTTTAGTTTCGCTGTTCAGCAGTCCTATTATAAATCCATTTTCATATCCGCAACACACTAAATACGGGTTTTGTTTTTCAAAATGGATCAAAGAAAACTAAAATAATTGGGTCAGGAATACCATTTTATAAGTGGGAACCCTATGATATATTTGTACAGAATTTTCATGTTTTTAGTAAATCGTGTCTGCTAACTTTCACAATTTACGTCTGCTTTTAATTTAATACTAGTAAATAAGCCTCCTCAGCAGTACATTTTAAGCTAGCAACCCTTCAAATGATTCATTTTAGTAGACTTAACTGCAGTATGCATTTGCTTGTTTGATTTAATTTGCTGTTATTAATACTGGTTATACTAAGGTACATTTTTTAATGTATCTCCTATTGCTGTCTAAACGTTTATTTTAGGGATTCTTTGTAATTACATTATTCAACATTAAATGTATTTTACTCTGTATCAATTTGAATCATTTTTATTAATGTTAACAGGGTTAATTTAAATATTTACTAAAATCCTTTGTGGTAAATTCCCTCCATTGGTTTTTAGCATATTTCTCAGTATAGATATCTACATTACCGACACACTAAACTACCGTCTAATATATGTAACCTCCATATGGCACATCGAATTGTACGGGTGGGAGGTAAGCGCCGTAAGGTGGTTTGACATATACAGTGTGGTCCATTAAGTGTGCAACAAATGGGAAATTTTTTTATTAGTTGTAAAACCGAAATTTAAATACCGCCAAAAGTTAGTGCATGTTAGATAACCATATCAGATGCCCTTAGAATGGCTTCAAGTCAAACAATATACAGGGCAGGACAAAAAATATGAAATTCGTTCAAGAATAAAGTTACCTTATTTCAAAAAATATAGCAAAATTTTATTGAGAAAAGTTGTTTAGAATCAAAAGTTATGCTCAAATACAAAGTCACGGCCTCCTATTCGAATTTTGATTCTTTTTTTGTAAAATTTTGTATTATCCCCGTATAATACATATTTTTATTATTTTTATTTTATTAAGAGTTTTTCATATGTAAATTATTATTAGTAAAGCATTTGCCTTGTTAAAAAGAATATTTGCGAAATTCTAAAGTTCTGTTAAATATCGTTGCAACAAACATGAAGTGGACGCTTACCTAAAAAAATATAAATCCAAGTAAATTTTACAAATACGCTTCAAGTTGCTAAAAGTTATTTAAAAGGGATGTGGTTGTGGCTACTTTAAATACATATAAAATCAAAATAATAAAAATATGTATCATACGGGGGTAATACAAAATTTTCCAAAAAAGAATCAAAATTCGAATAGGAGGCCGTGACTTTGTATTTGAGCATAACTTTTAATTCTAAACAACTCTTCTCAATAACATTTTGCTATATTTTTTGAAATAAGGTAACTTTGTTCTTGAACGAATTTCATATTTTTTGTCCTGCCCTGTATATTGTTTGACTTGAAGCCATTCTAAGGGCATCTGATATGGTTATCTAACATGCACTAACTTTTGGCGGTATTTAAATTTCGGTTTTACAACTAATAAAAAAATTTCCCATTTGTTGCACACTTAATGGACCACACTGTATATGTCAAACCACCTTACGGCGCTTACCTCCCACCCGTACAATTCGATGTGCCATATGGAGGTTACATATATTAGACGGTAGTTTAGTGTGTCGGTAATGTAGATATCTATACTGAGAAATATGCTAAAAACCAATGGAGGGAATTTACCACAAAGGATTTTAGTAAATATTTAAATTAACCCTGTTAACATTAATAAAAATGATTCAAATTGATAGGGCATCTGATATGGTTATCGCACATGCACTAACTTTCGGCAATATTTAAATTTCGATTGTACAACTAATAAAAAAATTTCCCATTTGTTGCACACTTAATGGACCACACTGTATATATATATATATATATATATATATATATATATATATATATATATATATATAAGCGGGGGTCCTACAGCCTTTGCCGCATCCCGCATTTCGATCGCCATTTGTCTTTTTCTCTCCAAGCTTCTTCATCGACATAATTTTCTTTATGCCTTGAATCCAGGATGTCTTTGGTCTTCCTCTTTTTCTTCGGTTCTGTGGTGTATACTCCAGAGCTCTCTTTGGCCACCTTTCCTTTGGCATTCTCATTACATGGCCGTACCATATCAATTGTCTGGATTCTACTCTGTCAATAGTGCCATAGATTCGATTTGTTTTGCGTTTTATGTCTACATTTGGGACATGTTCCAACCTTGATATTCTACATGCCCTTCGCATGAAATCCATTTCGACAGTCTCAAGCCTTCTGGTATTCTTGGCAGTTAGCTGCCAAACCTCCGAACCATAAGTTAATATGGGCTCCACTATTGATTTGTAGATTGTCATTTTTGTGTTTAACTTTATCTGATTGGACCATAGTAACGAATTTAGCAGACGGACACTTTTCCGACCTTGTTGAATTCTATTATCAATATTTTTATTTGACGTTCCTTCTTGTGATATTACCGTACCCAGATATTTGTATTGTGTACATTTTTTTATTTCCTTATTTATCTGTAGTGTTGGATCTTCTATATTATCTCCTATTACAAGGTATTCGGTCTTCGTCATGTTCATATTTAGACCCCACTTTTTGTACTCCTCTATCAACTTCCTGATCATAAAGTCTATGTCTTCTTCCTCGTTGGCTATGATGACTTGATCGTCTGCAAATAAAAGCGTTGTCAAACACTTATCATCTATCTGTATCCCCATTCCTGCTACTTTCTTCATCCATTTGTCTAGTGTTTCTTGGATGTTAATTTTAAACAGGGTAGGTGATAGGGAGAAACCTTGTTTAAGACCCTTTGTTACTTTAAACGGCGTTGACATCACATTTCCTAATTTAATAGCGCTAACAGATTCTTTATACATATTCCAAACTGCTCGAATATATATGTTACTAAGGCCAATCGTTGTCAGAACTTCTTCAAGGGTATGGAATCGTAGGCCTTTTCTAAGTCAACGAATACTAAATGGGTGGAAAGATTTCTTGCAGTTCGTTTTTCGATTATTTGTTGTAATACAAAAATATTATCCACACATGATCTGCCAGCTCGGAAGCCACTCTGTTCTTCTATACTAGCTATCTCTTTTACAAGGCTCTTTTTCAGAATTCGTCCGTACAACCTTCCCACTGAACTGGTTACACTTATTCCTCTGTAGTTCTGACAAAGTCTTTTGTTCCCTTTTTTGAAAATAGAGCTAATGTACGCTATATTCCAATCTTTCGGGATATCTTCTCCTGCTAACATACATTTGTTGAAGGTTTCTGCTAGGATTTCATGTAACCTATCTGTCCCATATTTCACCAATTCAATGGGGATGTTTTCTGGACCCGCCGCTTTCCCATTTTTTGATTGATTAAGGGCTTCTTTTACTTCTTGTGCTGTTATCTCATCTACTTGCTGATCTTCTGTTATATTTATATCGCTACCATGTGTCTTGAATTCTTGTCTATTTTCAGTCAGTAATGTCTTATAGTGTTGTTCCCACTGACCTATTTCTATTAATTGTATGTTACCGTCTTGTCGCTCATTCTTTCTTATATTTTGTAATGTTTTCTATGCTTCGGCAACCTTTGTTCCTCCCATGCATCTGTCTAACTTTTCACATTTTCTTTCCCACATTTCATTCTTCTTTTTCTTTATTTCTTGTTTAATCTTTCTATTCCAATATGCGTATACTTTCCTGTCCTCAATTTCATGAGAGCTTAACCATTTATCGTAAGCTTTCTTTTTAGTTTCTGCTAATTCTTTTATATCTTCTGACCACCATTCTGGATTCCATTTATTTATTTTTTCTTTATACCCTAAAGCTTCATGTGCTGCTTCATGTACACATATTTTCATTTGTTGATAGATTTCTTGTGCGCTATTGTTTGTGTTGACTGTTTGTAATTTGTTCGCAAGTCTAAGTTTATACAAAAATCTTGTGGACTCTTCTCGTAGGCTTTCTACATTAAACGTGAGTGTGTCTACTTTTTGCACTGTACATTTTTTTTCTTGCGTTATGTTTGTTTTCCTGTAGTTCACGATTACTTTAGCCATCAACAGGTGGTGGTCTGATCCAATTTTTGTCCCACGATATACCCTTACGTCTATAGTTTTCAACATTGAGTTTTGCCGTTGGATTATATACTCAATTATTGACTGTAGTCCTTTAGTTGGCTGTGTCCACGTAAATTTATGTATCTCCTTATGGGGAAAAATCCGTTCATTATTTTCAGCGATGCTTGACTGCACAGTTCCCTTAGTCTCTCACCGTTATCATTTATTTCAGGTTCCCCATATTTTCCTACCACGGGATCATTTTCTTCTCTCCCTATTCTCCCGTTAAGATCTCCTATTACAAATATTTCCTTATCTTCCTTAAGCTCTAAGAGGGTATCTTGCAGCTGGTCATAGAACGTATCTTTTGTTTGTATATCTGAATCATTACACGGAGAATACACTCCAACAATTACAATATGTTGTCCATTCTTTTGTATTTCTAACAATATAATTTGTTCGTTTATTTCTTTCCAGCTTTTTATATTATTTTTTAAACTTTTATGTATTGCTACTGAAACTCCTCTTTTGGCCCTGGAGTCCTTGTTAACACCGCTGTATATGTGTACGTATTCTCCTATAATCTCGGTTCCTTTACCCTTCTTCTTTGTTTCTGTGAGTACACATATATCAATTTTCATTTTTTAATTCTTTAAAAACTTCTTCTTGTTTGGTCCTTATTCCTTGGACGTTTATAGTGCTTATCCTCATAATCCTTTTTCGGAGCGTTTGTCGTAATTTAGATCCATCCTTATTCCGAGGCAAATTTTCGAAATTTTTAGCGATTTTCTTCGAAAAGAATTTTTCAGAGAATGGGTTGCTGGCCCATCGCTCCAACCCCCAACCTGGAGGGCCAGGTACTGCGTTTTTGGGGTGTACTTCCCCTAGATAGACTGTCTTTCAGGACTGCCGAGATCTATCTTCCCGTTTCAGGTGGTTCATCCGCTTCCATAACCGTTGGAGATCCATATTTGCCTCTCTTCCGCCCTTGGAACCGTTGGCCGGTTATCATCCGTAACCCTGGAAGAAACCCTTACGGGGTGTTGTCAGGCGGGTCACCTGACTCCCGGTTTTTTTTAGAGGTGTTACTCCTCTATCACTCTCTAATTTGTCCTGGCTTGTGACAGGCAGAGCCTGGATCCAGTTCTTGGATCCAGGATGGCTGGGTTAGAAGCAAAATAAAAAGATATTAAAACGGGTGCAATTTCAAATACGGGACTTGGTAATTATAAAAAAACTTAGAGTAGCAAACAGGAAAGGCAAAATATGTGCAAAACCTTTATATGCGCATGAAGGACCTTATAAAATTCAGAAAATATTTAATAATATCAATACTTATGAATTAATAAATGAGAAAGATGGACGAATAAGAGGGAGATTCCATATAACCATGTTATATCCATATATCGCGTAAAAGAAGACAATAGAGAATGTAAAAGTTGTTGTTTGTTAAAGAAGTTAAGAATGTTTTATTGAATTGAAAATAAGTTTTAATTATTATAAAGTTCTATAAAGCAAAATATTAAGAGTTATTATCGTTTGATTGTTTGTTTGTATTAAAAGGAAAATTAAGAAAAAAATCCAAAATAAAGGAAATTTATTTTAAATATTTTTTTAATTTGAGGAAATATTTTATGGTACACTATGCGTTGGTTGTGGCTTAATTCTGAACGTATAAAAGAAATTGGAATGTTAATACAAGCTATTTTGGCCCATTCAAAAGGTTGAGAATGTTTATAAAGTTTATTGAATGGATCTGAATTTGAGCAAAATATTAGTGAAATGATAGCTATTGAACGTTTACAGGTGTTTTGGAATATAAAAGGGATAGTTGGGAGATGGTAGTATCAGTAATGACAAATGCAGATTCTGATAAGAATGTAATTTATTAAAATAGGTAAAGATCAAATCTATCTATACATATATAAAGGAAAGTCATAACACTGACTAATCAACGCAGAGCCGAAAGCACTGGTACTAGAAACTTGAAATTCGAGTGCAAGGTTAAATTTGTTACGTAAGGTAGTGCTAAGAAGGGATTTTTTGAAATTCGACCCCTAGGGGGGTGAAAAAGGGTAAAATGTGTTTTCACGAATTGCTCAATATCTCTTACACCCGATAAGATATCGATTTGGTGTTTACTTACAAAGATTACCAATGCAAATACCTAGAAACGTATTTCAGGATTTTGCCTTAATCAACCCCTAAAAGTGCAAATCTGGATTGGGGGTGAATTAAAGAACCCTTCGTATCTCCTATGTTTATTGAGTTAGAACAGTGGTTCCCAAAGTGGGCGATATCGCCCCTTGGGGGCGCTGAAACAATCCAGGGGGGCGATAGTAGCCTCGGGTGCATTTGGGGGGCGGTGAATAAAAATAAGGGGGCGTTGAAAGCTTAAAGAAGGCAGAGAAGATAAGAAGATTTAGAAAAACCATTCGTACATATTTCATCTGTTGTGTAACATAGTGTAACATTATTTTCCAAATAAACACACAAAATGCAAGTTACAGGTTTATTTACCATTATTAAATGTTCTTATTCTTCTTCATACCATTTATTACTTTATTTATTCAGTCTGTTTATTCTCCGTTTCTTTAATTTTACTTTATCAAGCTCTTTAATACACCATCCGGAAAGTAACTACTATTATAATAAAGGGCTTTTATTATTCAAAATTGCTTTTACTTAAAATACAGGTTACAGATTCAGAAAAGATTTGCTTATTTTAAAAATACCATTTTCTCTAGCAATAATTTATAGAAAATTTCTATATGGTATATTTTATTATAACATTTCATAACTGACTTTTTCAGATAATCATTTGAGTTTGGCTTTGACTTTAGTTATTCCGTTTGTCAGTTAATACCTACAAATTAAAATCTAAGCTCTGATGTTACCAAACAGCTATCCCAACTAAATCAAATTATATGCTCGAACCTTTTTAATAAACTATTCGCAATTTAACAGTAACTGTATCTAATGTATTGGAGGAGCCTTGGCGTCGCGTCATGGAAACCAACATAGTTTAGTTTTTAGTTGATATTGTCATTCTGACATAACGCATGTATTAGTTACTGAATAAATATTTTAAGTATACTACGTTCAGTATCTACAGTGGTGACACCGACGATGTCAGAAACAAGGCAATCGCGTGAGGATGAGGAAAATGGCACTGCACCCTCCGAGACAGCAGCTGATAGCACTGCTGTCGCACGTGTCGCGGTCAAGCCGCCTCCTTTTTGGCGAGAAGATCCAGCTCTTTGGTTTGCACAGCTAGAAGCACAATTTGTTACAGCTGGCATCACAACGGAACTGACAAAATTTCATTACGTTGTAGGTTCCATCGACACCTCTGTCCTCGCTCAGGTAGCCGACATCATTCGTAATGCACCTGCGACAGACCCCTACAACACCCTTAAAAACGTCTTACTTCTTGCTTTGCGGAATCACAAGAGAAACGACTTGCACGCCTTCTGAAAGGTACGTCCCTGGGTGACAAGCGTCCCACTCAATTGCTACGAGAACTGAGAAACATAGCTGCAGGGACAGTCAACGACGAAATCCTCCAATGTATTTTTATCAGAAGTTTACCATCCCAGATGCAGTCTATTATAGCTGTATCTCAGGGCAATCTTGATGATATCGCCCTTATTGCTGACAAGGTTCATGACGTATCAAACCACGAAGTGCTTACTATGCAGGAGCCAAGTACCTCAGTCTTGCAGTCACAGTTGGACAACATCACCCAGATAATTACTCGACTGGAAGCACGTTTGTCTCGACCTCGCTCCCTTACTCCTCAGCCATCATCGACAGGTCGAAGCACACGGTACTGCTGGTATCATCTGAAGTTTGGCAACCGGGCCCGCCAATGCAAACCACCTTGTGAATTTCCTATTCAGGGAAACGGCAGACGTGGCCGCAATTAGAGGCAAATGCTGCCACGCACCCTAGTCGCCTCATTGTACACGACCCGACCACCCAGTTGTCATTTCTCATTGACACTGGAGCAGATGTATCAGTAATTCCTCCAACGAAACGTAATTTGCCTGTAGATTCGTATCGCCTCTATGCCGCCGACGGCTCGGTGATCAAGACCTTCGGACAGAAAACCCTGAAAGTTGGACTAGGCCTTCGTAGACTATTCAAGTGGACCTTCATTATGGCCGATGTGACTAAACCTATCATCGGAGCCGATTTTTTAGAAAATTTTGGTTTGTTAGTCGACCTCAAGAACCGCTGCCTTATTATTATTATTATTATTATTAATGCCTTTATTAATTTTTTATCAACTACAATAACAACATTTATTTATATCTGAGGCGAAGTTCAGCCTAGGCGCCATGTCAGCGCCCGCTGCTCTTCCACTTAACCCCCTTTCGCGCTATATTTGTGACAAACAAAATTATTGGTAGAAGTGAATTGAATAATAATTATAATATTATAAAATTATAGAAAAAAAAATCAATTAAAAAAAAAAAAATTGACCGACTAACTTCTGAGCGTTCACTATGTTCTGTCGTCGGCAGTCCAATTCCCAGCATCAAGACCTTCGACCAGCATATAACGTACCACGATATTCTCTGTCAATTCCCGGCTATAACACGACCACCAGAAATCGTCCCTAAAGTAGCAAAGCACACAACAACGCATTACATCATCACTAAAGGGCCACCGGTGTTCGACAGAGCTCGTCGGCTTGCTCCAGATAAACTTGAGGATGCTAAAAAAGAGTTCCAGTTCATGATGGATGCAGGGATCTGCCGCCCTTCCAACAGTACATGGGCGAGTCCATTGCACATGGTTCGCAAGAAAAATGGTACCTGGAGGCCTTGCGGAGATTTTCGTCGTTTAAATGCCGCAACAGTCCCTGACCGGTATCCTTTACCACATCTCCAAGACTTTTCGCACTTGCTACAAGGTAAAACTATCTTTACTACGCTGGACTTAAATAGAGCATATCATCAGATTCCAATTCAAGAAGAAGACATTCCTAAAACCGCAATAATTACACCATTTGGATTATTTGAGTTTGTAAAGATGGCGTTTGGGCTCAGAAATGCTGCTCAGACAATGCAACGCTTTATGCATGAGGTTCTGGGAAATTTATCTTTCGTCTTCGTGTACATAGACGACGTGCTCATAGCCTCCCGGGATGAAAACGAACATCGAAAGCACTTGATACAGGTTCTCTAAAGCTTAGATCACTTTGGCATGACAATTAACATGGCCAAATGCCACTTTGGACAGAACGAGGTGCCCTTTCTCGGTCACTGGGTCACTGCGGAAGGGATTCAACCGCTACCCAAACGCGTAGAAACTATCTTAGAGTACAAACAACCTTCTACGATACATGAGCTTCGTCAGTTCCTCGGCATAATAAATTTTTATCGCCGCTTCCTTCCCCAGGCATCTCATCATCAAGCTGTTTTGAATGAATATTTAAAGTCATCACGGAGGAAAGACAACAGGAAGATTGTTTGGACGGATGCTGCTTTTGCAGCGTTTAACAAATGCAAGGATGACCCCGCTTCTGCAACACTCCTAGCACACCCGTCGACCAGTTTCCGTCTTGGCTTGTCCGTCGATGCATCAGATTTGGCAGTAGGAGCGGCGCTACATCAGCTTCACAACGGGAGTTGGCAGCCGCTCGGGTTCTTTTCGAGAAAACTCAAGCCTGCGGAGCAGCGGTACAGCACATACGATCGTGAGCTTCTAGCTGCTTACTTGGCTGTAAAGCACTTTCGGCATATGGTTGAGGGCAGAGAGTTCACGCTGTTCACTGACCACAAACCCCTCGTCTATGCATTCTCGCAGAAAGCTGACAAATGCTCCCCGCGTCAACTAAGACATCTGGATTACATTGGGCAGTTTTCCACTGATATTCAACATATCTCAGGTCGGGATAACATAGTGGCCGACACGTTATCGAGGCTTTGCACCATCGACATACCATCCCATATTGACCCAGAGACCTTGGCTGTGTCTCAAGGGCAAGACGAAGAGTTATCCCACCTGTTACAATCGAAGAAGACCTCCCTCAAGATTGAAGTCGTCCTGTACAATGACTGTGAGTTGTATTGTGATACCTCCACGGATCGCGCTCGTCCTTATGTACCTCTTACACTACGACGATCACTTTTCAACAGCTTACATAACCTGTCTCATCCTGGCATTCGTAGCTCGGTCCGTTTGGTGCGGCGCCGATACGTTTGGCCATCGATGAACTCTGACTGCCGCACCTGGGCCCGCAATTGCGTCCAATGTCAAAGCAGTAAGGTTGGTCGTCATACACAGGCACCCTTGGATAAGTTTCCACTAGCGGAAGATCGTTTCGACCACGTCAACATCGATATAGTCGGTCCACTTCCACCATCAGAAGGTTTTCGCTACATTCTAACATGCATCGACCGGTTCAGTAGATGGCCTGAAGCTTTTCCAATGACTGATATGTCAGCGGATACCGTAGCGAAGACTTTCTTCGGGAACTGGATATCACGCTACGGCGTTCCTTCCCGGTTAACATCAGATCAGGGCAGGCAATTTGAATCTGAGTTATTCCGATCTCTGGCCAACCTGTTAGGAGTCACTAAGTTCCGTACTACACCTTATCATCCAGCTAGCAATGAAATGATTGAGCGCTGGCACCGCTCACTAAAAGCAGCTCTCATGTGTCATGCTCCACGTCCGTGGACTCAGGTTTTGCCAACTGTACTCCTTGGATTACGCACCGCCGTGAAAGAGGATTTTGGATGCTCATCAGCCGAGCTCCTCTATGGAACAACGCTGCGGCTCCCTGGCGACTTATTCGAACATTCAAGAGTATTTCACGGCTATGGTAATGAATATGTGGACAATCTACGCCGTACCATCAGGCTATTGAAGCCCACTGCAGCCGATCACGGAATAATGAAAACTTTTGTGCACAAGAATCTTGCTACATGTACTCATGTTTTCATCCGCTCAGATGCTGTAAAACCTCCACTACAACCCCCATTTGAAGGACCCTTCCGTGTGCTGAGCAGAATGGGCAAAGTCTTCAAGCTGCTTGTTAAAGAATTAGAAAAGAATATCAGCATAGACAGACTTAAACCGGCATTTTTGGAAAGTCAGTCCATTATCACAATACCGTTAGCACCTCCATCTGTTTCACCAACTGCCCCTATTCCACCAACTACGTCTACCGCTAAAGCTGCTCCTGACACTCCAACCAAATCTGTTATTCCTGTTC
Organism: Agriotes lineatus; assembly: GCA_940337035.1. NCBI lineage: Eukaryota > Metazoa > Arthropoda > Insecta > Coleoptera > Elateridae > Agriotes > Agriotes lineatus. Next base: position 242,556 of record CALNHX010000246.1, on the reverse strand, counting down.
CCTCTACTTCCCGGCCCCATCGTACTCGTCAACGTCCCGTGCGTTTCTGTACGTACACCGCTGTCGCTAGGGGGGGAGCACTGTAGGAGCCTTGGCGTCGCGTCATGGAAACCAACATAGTTTAGTTTTTAGGTGATATTGTCATTCTGACATAACGCATGTATTAGTTACTGAATAAATATTTTAAGTATACTACGTTCAGTATCTACAGTATCATTCATTAAACAATTCTCAAATATTTATGTTGTACTTTTAATGTATAAATCCTTCCTTGTACTTTTTAATTGCTAATTAATTTAGTCTTTCAAAATAATTTGCTACCTAGAAATACTCTTATAGATAATTATCAGTCTCAAGAAGCTATCACTACAATATCTTTCTGTTTGTTCGCTTAAAGAATGTAGATTTCCAGGGGGCGTTAGGTAATTTTTTTTCTGAAAAGGGGGCGGTAGGCCAAATAAGTTTGGGAACCACTGAGTTAGAACATTCTTTTTTGGCGTATAGATGTATTTTTAAAATATTTAGAAAGGAGTTTAAGGGAATTTAAAAATTTTAACCCTAAAGGGCTAAAAGGAGGAAAAACTGAAAAGGAGTAGAGGGGTTAAAATTATTATTTTTTTTTTGCTGTGAGTTCCATTTCACAATAAAATGGGATAAAATCGATTTTTTTAAATTTTGCCCCTACGGGGTGAAAAGGGGTCAGATGTATTTTCACGAGTTCCTCAATATCTCTTAGAGCCGACGAGATAGCGACTTGGTGTTTACTTGCAAATATTATCAATGCAGATACCTAGAACCTTATTTCAGGATTTTGCCTTAATCAACCCCTAAAGGTGCAAATCTGGATTGGTGGTGAATTAAAGAACCCTTCGTATCTCCTATGTTTATTGAGTTAGAACATTTTTTTTGGCATATAGATGTATTTTTAAAATATTTAGAAAAGGCTTTAAGGGAATTTGAAAATTTTAACCCTAAAGGGGTAAAAGGAGGAAAAACTGAAAATGGGTAGGAGGGTAAAATTATTAATTTTTTTCGCTGTAAGTTCCATTTTACTGTTAAATGGGTCGAAAGGAATTTTTTTAAATTCCACCCCTATGGGGGTGGAAAGGGAAAAATGTGTTTTCACGAGTTCCTCAATATCTCTTAGACCCGATGAGATAGCGACTTGGTGTTTACTTGCAAAGATTATCAATGCAAATACCTAGAAACGTATTTCAGGATTTTGCCTTAATCAACCCCTAAAGGTGCAAATCTGGATTGGGAGTGAATTAAAGAACCCTTCATATCTCCTATGTTTATTGAGTTAGGACATTCTTTTTGGCATATACGAATTTCTCAATATTTCATAAGGCCTTATAATGTAACAATTTGGTTTTACTTAGAAAGGTTACCTATACAAGTTCCTAAAAACGTAATTCAGGATTATGCACAGATCAACTCCTAAAGGTGAGAATTTGGTTTCAGGGGTAAATTATAGACCCTTCCGTATTTCCTGTGGTTCCTGATGATCATTGTTTTTGAGCATATGTGTGTTTTTTAAAACTTTAAAAAGTGGTTTTAAGTTTTTATTCTAAATTTCATTATGAAAGGGGTAAAAATGGGGTAAAAGTAAAAAAAGTTAAGAAAAAGGTTAAAGTTATTGATTTTTTTTCGTGTGTCCAGTTTAGAATAAAATAGAAGGATTTCCGAAATTCCACCTCTAAGTGGTGGATATGTTGCTACAATTTATGAATACAACATTTAATAAGTACATTTATTATTTTTATTCTCATTGTTATACTAAACTTATAGTTTTATCAATCTATATAAGGAGAACGACAATTACATACACATTTCCAGGGGATACGTGAAGCATAAAAGGGTTATGGAGAACTTTCTTTGGAAGAATATTGTTTCTTTTTTACCTACAATATTGTTTTGCAGCGTTTGTTAGCTTAGCGTATTGAGTGAGAGAGGAGGGGAGCATTCTAGAATTCGTTTAGGATTTAGAAGAAAAAACATTTGTAGTCCGTACGAAGAACGGGTATCTTGCGAGTAATATTATAAAGTAGAAGGCATTAATAATGAAATAGATGGTAGTTAAGTAATTTTGTTCCAATAATAAGAAAATAACAACTCGAGAAACATGTCATTTAGAATTTTGGTCTTAATAAAGATGTGGAAATTTAAGAGTTTTACTTAAAAATTTTTGGATAATGTAAAAGGGGCAATAACTAAATCTACATGGCGTGAAGAGAAGCGAAATATTAAACAAGTAAGACTACAGAAGAAAGAGTTACAGAAGATGAATGGTACATGGTAAAACTAAATAGATATTAGAATTGCTATCTACAAGAGAAGAATTGAAGATTTATATGGAAATAGATTTATTTTGAAACATACAATTTGACAAGTGATTACATTAGTTTGGGTGTTGCTGATTAAACAGATAGAGGGAGCATCAACGAAGGAATAGGATCCATTCCAAAGTGAATAGCTGAGGCAGGTCCAGATCTGCTGTGGTACTGTAGGCTGCTTACTGCAGAGGTGCTTGAGGTTTGGAGCGTTGAAAGAGGTGTGACACTGGTGGATCATTTGCAGAGATGTGGTAAATATAGATGCAAAAATGCCACTACAACTGTGTTACTACATGTATGCTATAAGCACAAACACACTTTTAACAAGCTGCCTCTTTTAAATGCACCTAAAATTCGTGGTGGTCCACAGTCTCTCTCTTTCTAAGAGGTACCTATGTTTGATTGGTTGCTAAAGCAGAGCGGTAATTTTAAACCGTCTTTCAGAACCACGATCCACCTCGCGAGAAGAATATCATCTTGCTAGTCGTTAAATTTAAAAACTTAAAACCGAACGACGATCGAACCCTAGTAAAATTGAACTTTATAAATAAACATTTAAATCTCCATTTGTCGCCCGAACGGCTGTTACCCTTATCGCTTTGCAGCCGGCCCCGCGTGCTTGCTGGTTTCGTGTTTCATGATTGCGCTCGCATCTTTCGCTATTCTCGGACTTCGGCCGCTGGCCCGCTGGATATGTAAAATTGTTTGAGGTGCACGTTGCCCTTGCTATCGAATTTGTCAAAGAGAAAGCTTCTGCGAAGCCCAATTTCAGTGCAAATAAACGCAAATATGACAACTGACAACTGTAAATATGGTGATTGTAAACACACAAGTTACGCGAGTTCAGAAGTACGTTTAATATTGTGATGCGCATGCACTGCCCTGGTAACGCCCAGGTACCACTTAGAGGGAAAGAGACGATGTTTGTACAAACATTTACAATAATACGAAAAGAGACAAAATGAAAATCGTATGTTGTACATGTTGGAACATAAGTATGTCCTTAAGTAAATGGTGTGTTTGCATCTATATTTACCACATCTCTGATCATTTGTGACAGCTGCGTAACGGAGAGCTGTTTTTCAAGAGTGTCCGTTCCGGAAGGTTACAGGAATGAGAGCAGAGTGAGGCACAGTGTATGCTGATAGCTGCCGGGTGCTCAACATTCGTCACTTGTGGTCAACAGGAGTGATCTGTCTGTTAGTGAGCTGTGCATTACAGCAGAAACTAAAAAGGAGCCAAGCTGCTGATTCAAGTAGATTGCTGTCTTGGAGGTAGTATAAGGACGATACAAGGTAGGTAATTCTTTAGATATTCCAACGCTAAAGTAAGTAAAGGCATTTTAAAAAGGTGCAATTAATTAACAAAAATAACTTACCGTTTTATATAAAGTTGTAATGTACATTTCTTAGAATTGTACATTTGTCATTCTGATTTGAAAGTAATTTGTTGACAATTCATTGACATTATAAGTGACAATTAATTTAAATGCATAGTTGAAATAGTAATTTACGTAACAAGTATAGAAAGTGGAGCTTTTCAGTACGAGTGAGATGTTTCCGGAAGAGGCCGTTAGGCCGAGTCCGGAATTTCGAGACGAGTATGGAAAAGCCACTTTCATACGAGTTTCGTACAATATTTTTTCGTACACTAGCATACAAAACGGAATACTAAATGTATCCTCGTATATAGCAAATAAGTAGAGTAATATTAATGTAATGTAATATTATATGTGTTGTAACTAAGGAAACGTACGGCAAAGTGCTACTTTGCCGTACGAATACCGCAAAATACTACTTTGCCGTACGAATACCGCAAAATACTACTTTGCCGTACGAATACCGCAAAGTGCAACTTTCTGATTAATAAATTGTACGGCAAAGTAGCTCTTTCAATGCTAGTGTACGAAAAAAATATTTGAAAGTCAAACTTTTTAGAGCAAAAAGGGCCTATAAAGGCCTACTTGCTAGACGTAAGTCTCCCCAAAAATAATACATACATACATACATAGAGCAAAGCAACTAGATAATTGAATCCAAAACCCTGAAAGGGTCTCAAGTTCTATCATTTTTACAATTTTAAATGTTTGCATAACAGAAAAGTTACAATTCAATTAAAAATAGAGTAGCCAGTGCAATACCTACTCCCTTCACGAGTCGATGATGTCATTATAGTTTCCTAGCAAATTATGACTTTGACACAGCTCAAGACCTCCCAGTTGAAACTCTGATTGGCTTGGCAGGGACTTGTGGATTTGCAAATCAAGAAAGGTTTTCAGTGAGAAATTAATTTCCAAACTATTTTTCTAGCAAGGGCAGTGTGGGGTGGCAGAACTGTCATGCGAACAAAAAAAAACAATAATTAATTAATTAAATTACTTTAGTGACTGTATTAAAATCAACTACAGATTCTGTATTTGATTATTTTTCACCTTTCACCTGATCTTTCCACATATTCTGCAATCTCTTTCCAAATATTGTCCTTCACTCGCGTATCAAAATAGAGTTCATGTTGCATATCATATAATGCTGGATGTTTTCTCACTGACTCTGTGAGCTTTTCATCCTCTTCAGCAGGAAAACGCAGCTTTGCATTCTGCAAAAACATTTTTCAAGAAATGGGCGCGTGCACAATTCCCAAAAGAACGCTAGCGACTGCGATTATGGCTCCTCCAAGAGCAGGTAACTACAGTCGCCCAACGATCGACGCTAGCAATTATCACGGAGAGGAAAATGATAACAAACTCGGAAGAGGAATTCTCCACGATGATCGCTGTAGCTGCTTGTAGGAAAACAGACCTTTATATTAGAAAGAATTCGATTATGATGAAACAAGGGAGTTCAGAACAGAAATGGGAGTCAAACAAGGATGTGTACTCAACCCACTACTATTTACAATTGTGATTGACGTAGTAGTGAATGAAGCAAAGAAAAGGATGAAGAAAGTAAAAATAGGAAACTGGAAAATGGAGGAAATCTACCTAAAGGAACTAATGTTTGCAGACGATACGGCCATCTTTGCCGAATCGGAAATGAAACTACAATACAACCTAGATATACTGAACCAGGAACTGCAAAAGATTAATATGGAAATAAACACAGACAAGACAAAAAGTATGATAATATCAAGCGAAGAAAAAATACACAATATACACTTAAACGGACACAAAATAGAACAAGTGACGAGTTTCAAGTACCTGGGATCAATAATCGAACAGAATGGAAAGCTAGATAAAGAAATAAATGAAAGAATAGGAAAAATAAGAAGAGTATTCAACATAATGAAAACTACTTTTCTAGGCAAAAGGAAAAAACCTAAAAGCATAAAAACAGAAGTAGTAACAAGAGTAGTCAGACCGGCAATCTTATATGGGAGCAAAGCACGGACAGTCACGGACAAGCACTAATCAAGAATAAATGCTATAGATATGAGGTTTCTGAGAAAAATTCAGAACAAAACAAGAAGAGACAGAATACGAAACGAAACACATAGACAACAACTTAAGAGAACACCTATATATGACAAAATGATAGGTCAACTAAGATGGTTTGGACACAAATGCCGTATGAGTGAAGATAGACTTAAAAGAAAAATATATGAAGCGAAAACACAAGGAAAAAACAAAAAAGGAAGACCGAGGAAAACATGGAATGATGGGATAAGAGAAGAAGCAGAGAAAAAAGGAATAGCATGGGAAGGAATAAAACAAAAAACAGAAGACAGAAAGAAATGGAGGGAAATATGCAGAAAGCAAGAGTAAAACTACACTCGCCTTACACCTAACGGTAAACAAGGCTTATGATTAAGAAGAAGAAGAAGAAAAATTCGATTATACTCTAGTATAGTGACTTTTGAGAAAGTTGAAAGGAGAGCTTGTTTAAAACGTGATACTGAGGAGTAATAGATATAATTAGTGATGGGCATAACCGGACAATTTTCATAACCGAATTATTTGCATTCGAATATTAATAACCGAATGATTATTTGAATAATCATTCGAATAAATTTCGGCTCTCGATTCGTTTCGATTAAGTCAGCCGGTTTGCCGGTTGGCGGTTCACCGTCATCTGCATCGACATCGTAACTTGCAGATAGCAGAGCAACTTAGTTAATCGTTAATTATTATAATAATTGTATAAATGATTTTTATTTGATTTCTAAGGAGTTTGTGCAATAGGTGTAATATGTTCTTCTAGTCTTTGGAGTATTCCTGCTCCGGTTACTTCATTAATGTAAGATGGCATTTCATAATTGACAAACAATAAACAATCTGACGTAACAATTAAAACCATAATAACTGAAAAAACCCAGTTTATACAGTTAAAAAATACATGCAAAATATATCATAATAGTGTGTAGTCATGTAGTGTCCCGATTTATAAGGCGCCGACCGTACATTATGTGTTATGTATTGGAAATTAAGAGGTATTTATTAAGAAGTGTAGAAAGAAAGAAATATGCGGGACTGCTTGCTAATCGCAATAAAAACAGTGGTAAAACGTTTATCTTTATCGATCGGGCGGGTTAAAGGCGCTGCCTCTTGTTTTCAACTTTTGGAGATGTAAGCAAATAAAAAATTGTTGTATAGCTTGCGCGTTTGCAGTTTTTAGGCGTTCAGGTTTCAGGTCCCCAGAATTTGATAATTTGATATTGTTTATGATAGGAGCTAGGTACGCGATAACCAAATGGTGTTTTCAGTACAACCTGCTTTGTTTATGAGTTATGATGTATTTATATTTACAGAATTTCGAGCACTGCGTAGGTCGCTGAGATATGGCACGTAGCACCTTTGAATACAGGTTTTATATTCAAAGCGTAGTACATATCAGCATGAGGTTATTTTTCATTCGAATACTTGGATGAAAACCGAGTTACATAGGTTATTTCAATAACCGGATAACCGGTTATTTTTCATTCGAATAAGCCCATCACTAGATATAATGTTTATTAAATAGTTGATTTCCCTGTACCAATATTGTATGAAATTAGTAATCTTTTTTACTATAAAAGTTATGCATAAATGATGCTTTATGAGAACTAAAATGTAAAAATCTATTTCTATACTTACTTAAGTGATAACTGTAAAATAACAAATAACTTATAAATATGCAGTACCGTACTAAATATTTATGCCAAACATTAAGATTGTATTGTCAATAAAAAATATTACATAATATACAATTAAAGGAAAGTTTAATTTTAAATTAATGACTACAAATTAGATCGTTCTTCTTCTGCATGCGTTTTCATATGTTGAACTAAAGAACCTTTTTGTGATGTTTTATACTCCCAAATAGAACATTAATAAGGTTTTACACCTGTATGCGTGTTCGTATGTTTTACAAAATTACTGCTTTCTGCTGCTTTCTAATTGCCAGTAGAACATGCATAAGGTTTTTCGCTGTATGCGTTTTAATATGTTGAACTAAAGAACCTTTTTGTGATGTTTTATACTCGCAAATAGAACATTAACCCATTCAGGACGGGTGCCGTATATGTACGTTTTTCATTCTCTACTTTCCAGGCCTGGTGCCGTAATTTTACGTTTTCTGTGGATTTGCGCTGTATTCAACGCCGTACACATTTTACTCTAAAATAGTTTTTGTAGGCCGGGTGTCGTAAATGTACGATACCACTATCGCAATTGTATGTCTGGTGTCGTAATTTTACGTTACCAATATACGGAACACAGGCCTAGCGCCGTACATGTACGATGTCATGTTATTTCCGAACTACAGGCCTAGCGCCGTACATGTACGACAGTGCAGTACTTTCTGTAACTAAGGATTTTCGGGATTGGACAGTGTCATTATTGGGATTGGAGAACTCAAGGTTATGCCTACTTTTATAAGGCGCTTCATCATGAGAAAAGCAAACAACACGGTAACTCAACGTTGTAAAAAGCCACGCCAGAGGCCGTTTGTTTTCCTTCTGATGGAGCCCCTTATGAACGTGGGCAAAACGTTGAGTTCTTCATTCTGAATAATGACACGGTCAAATCCTGAAAGTCGCTAATTACATAATGACAATGCCGGGAAGACGTCTGAAATCAGCAGTACTTTCTTTTTATTTTTATAGTGAAGAAAAAAAATCAAACAAATATTGAACATGTTTTTATTATAAAAGGTACTTATTATTACAGAAAATTTTACCTTACAGATTTTTCAAAACGTATTTTAAAATACATAGTAATACCTAATAATCTATTTATTGTATAAAAATATTCCAAAATTCTTACAAAATCTCTAACCTACAAATAAGTATAAGTTCAAAATTTCTTTTTAGTATGGAAAGTTTCGAAGCACGGATAAATACACAGTGGTACATCGCATTCTTTGCACATGTATTTGACGTCTTTTCGCTTGCGTTTCTGTAACTTCGTGTTGCTGCATACATGGCAGCGTCGTTGCGTTCTTCTTCCTTGAGCAACTGTTTGCGGAATGGGAGAAGGAAAATACCTTTGTGTTAGCCGAAGCGGGTTATCGACAGTTGGGACCCTAGATATACTTTCGCGGGGTTTGTTGTGCTGTTCTGTTAGCTGACAAACGATTTTCAGGCGAAAATCGCTAAATGAGGGTTTTTTACCTGTTTTTACCTGATACAAAACGTACGCATTGTAAAGTGTTAGATCCATCAAATGGAAAAAAACTTTCTTATACCATTTTAGGGATTTTCTTGCGCATTCAACAAAACTTACTTGCATGTCAGCTTTATCAATGGCTCCCATTTTGTTGTTATATTCAATAACGCATTCGGGTTTGACAATTGGTTCATCCGTTCTATAATGTTTTTTTCCTGTTTCTTTTAGTTGTGCTGTACTTGTAGATGTAAGCATATGCACATACCTTTTATCACACCATTTCATTGCAAGTAATTTGTCATTGTGTGCTGAAACACATTCTCCTGTTCCAACAGGTCCAAAAACAGGCATACCCCTTCTATTAGCCTTTACGGTACCACAACCTCCTGTATCTTGATCATAAAGGTGTTGAAATAAAGTTGGACTAGAATACCAGTTGTCAATATATAATATGTGTTTTTTATTCAAATAGGGTTCCATCAATGTTACGACGATGTCTCCCGAAATACCTAACGTTTCACTTCGTTTGATGTTGGTAGACTTCCCAGTATAAATAATAAGGTTTAGTATATACCCAGTGTCTGCATCGCAAATTTCAAACAGCTTTACACCAAATCGATGCCGTTTGGAGGGTATAAATTGTTTGAAAGCCAATCTGCCCTTCCAAAGAATAAGGCTTTCATCTATCGCTAGGTCTTGAAATGGATAGAATGCTTCACTAAATTTGGTTTTTAGGGAATCTATGATCGGTCTTATTTTTCTGAGGGGATCGTCTTTGTCTAATGTTTCATTGTCCACAAAATGTAATGCGTATAATGTTTGTAAGAATCTATCTCGCTTACACGCTTTTGCAAAAAATGGAGTTGCAATTACTGGATTCGTCGACCAATAGTCCTTCAATGTAGGTTTTTCTACAATTCCCATCAATATACACAAAGCAAAAAATGAATACATTTCAGGTAAATCCCTGTCCTCCCACGAAGACATAGATGGTTTATCCGAAGCTTTTGCGTACCTATTTGTTTGTTCTGCAATGGATGACACTAAATTGTCATCTAAAAATAATTTGAAGTACTCTACTTCCAGGGAGTCTGCTTGCAGTTGGATATTATTTGTGATACCAGAATTGGAAGTATCAAAATCGAATAATTTTGGCGAAAAATTACCATCAAAATTCCATGTTGGTACATTATCTTTTTTTTGCAAATGTTTGCGGCGGCGTTTTGAAGCACCTGGTTGCGGATCTTCATTATCGGAATTTTCAGAATCCTTGCCTTCACCGGCGAGTATAATTTCATCTTCAACACCGCTGGAATAGTCTGCTGCTTCACTATCACTTTCTATATTATCACTATCGCTTTCATACAGTAATCTTTCAAGTTCTTTATCACTTAGTCCCTTTTTACGGTCAGACATAGTTCCTAACACAAAATTACAACGGATTGCGCACAATCAGAACACAGCAAAGCACACGTGCTAGCGACAACAGCCGTGTACATACTGATCATGCGGCAAAGTCATGCATTGATGCATTTTTCCCGCTCCCGGCCGCCAGGGTAGAGGGCGCTTTACCGAGCCCGTCCGGAATGGGTTAATAAGGTTCTACAACTGTATGCATGTTCGTATGTTTTACAAAATTACTGCTTTCTGCTGCTTTCTAATTGCTAGTAGAACATGCATAAGGTTTTTCGCTGTATGCGTTTTCATATGTTGAACTAAAGAACCTTTTTGTGCTGCTTTATACTTGCAAATAGCACATGAATAAGGTCTTTCTCTTGTATGCGTTTTCATATGTCTAACTAAATTACCTTTCTGTACTGTTTTATATTCGCAAATGGAGCATGAATAAGGTCTTTCTCCTGTATGCGTTTTCATTTCTTCTCCTGTATGCGTTTTCATTTTTTCTCCTGTATGCGCTTTCATTTCTTCTCCTGTATGCGTTTTCATTTCTTCTCCTGTATGCATTTTCATTTCTTCTCCTGTATGCGTTTTCATTTCTTCTCCTGTATGCGTTTTCATTTCTTCTCCTGTATGCGTTTTCATATGTCTAACTAAACTACCTTTCTGTACTGCTTTATATTCGCAAATAGAGCATGAATAAGGTTTTTCTCCTGTATGCGTTTTCATATGTTTAACTAAAAAACCTGTGTGTACTGTTTTATACTTGCAAATAGCACATGAATAAGGTCTTTCTCTTGTATGCGTTTTCATATGTATGACTAAATGACTTTTATATGCTGCTGTATACCCACAAATAGAACATGAATCAGGTTTTTCTCCTGTATGCGTTTTCATATGTATGACTAAACTAGTTTTATGTGCTGCTTTATATTTGCAAATAGAACATGAGTAAGGTTTTTCTCCTGTATGCGTTTTCATATGTTTAACTAAATGACCTTTTTGTGTTGTTTTATACTTGCAAGTAGCACATGAATAAGGTCTTCCTCCTGTATGCGTTTTCATATGTACGACTAAATTACTTTTATATGCTGCTTTATACCCACAAATAGAACATGAATCAGGTTTTTCTCCTGTACTATGCCTCTTTATACGGTTCGATAAATCACCTAGAAAATAAATAAGATTTTTCAATTGTGCACATCACCACATGGTTAAATAACTCACATTTTCTGCAGTTTTACCTTCATAAATGGTAACTGTATAAAATTGTTCCCTATGTGTCGTCATATGTTCCAAGAAATTACTCTCATCTTTTGCTTCATATTCGCAAAACCTGCAAAGTAATTGTTCTTCAAAGAAACTTCCACTTGCTGCACATAAATCAAGCAATTCATCCTTTATCTCAACTTCCTCCTGTTTAATATCCAATTCCTGATAAGCCGTGTTGTCGATAGTATCTTGAACGATCTGTTGCTGAGCATGTAACTTTGCGACTACTTCACTTTCATTTTTTGTCAGTGGTTCATGTAAAATGCTGGATACTGCATTAAACGAATTATATTCAACTGATTCATGTTCCACGTCCATTATTATGAGAAATTCGGGTGTAATAAATGCAATATCTGAAAACACCACATAAGTACAACGAAGTTGGGTTAGGTGAAGTTGGTCATACTTACTTAATTAAACTATATTACAAGCTTCCCATTCGGAGTCTTACATGGATAATCAGGAAATTTTAAAAAGTAACTCGTTTAGAGGATGAGCCAACAACAAAGACAACATTGAATTACTACACAACCACCACCGCCGGCCATTACAATCTGGCCAAATCCTTTAAATCAATGATATCAATAGAACTACTGTGGTATACAGGGTGTTGAAAAAGTCGCGCAATCGAAGAGTATCATGATGTTCTTCATGGGTAAAGTAACAAAAAAGTTAACACAATTTTTTTTATTCCGACAACCGTTTCAGAGATAATGCTGTTTTTAAGTTAGAAAATATGGCAACACTGTACAAAGGAGTTAAGTGCCAACATACATGCATTACAAAAAAGTGACCTGTGTCTAGATTCTGATTTTTTATGTTTGTTGTGTGCTTTATAAGTTTAAATTAAGCAATGGTAGTTTATAATATGAAAAGTTGTTTATTTTGAATTTTCAACAGAAGTAATAATTATAAGGTTTATTAATAGCAAAAAGGCTGTTGAATTAAGTACATAAGCAAAAAACAAATACGAACAAACAATAATAAATAAGAACAACAAATACGAACAAACAATAATAAATAAGTAAATAAGTAATAGCAAAAGAGAAATTATTTTTTTTAGTTATAACAAATGTTCAAAATTTTGCCCATTAACATCAATACAAATACGAGCCCTTCTAATTAAATTTTGCTGCATTCTGTATAACATTTGTGCATTCCCTTCAGCAAATGCTGCACGAATCCGATCTTCCAACTGCTGCAAATTATCCACTTCTGTAGCATACACTCTTTCTTTAATAAATCCCCACAGAAAGAAATCTATGGGATTTAAATCTGGGGATCTACCAGGCCATCTAACAGCTGCTCCGCGACCTATCCAACGTCCTGGAAAGTTTTCATTTAACCAGTTTCTCACAGGGAGCCCGAAATGAGCAGGTGCGCCATCCATTTGCAGCCACATATTGCGTCTTAAATTTAATGGCACATCTTCCATTAAATTTATAAAATCTTCTTGCAAAAATTCTAGAAATCTGTTTGCATTGAGTCTAGGTGGAAGAAAATGAGGCCCCATTAACTGATCTCCTATTATACCAGCCCACACATTTAGCTGAAAACGTTGTTGAAAAGCGCCTCTTCTGACAGCATGCGGATTTTCTATAGCCCACACATGATTATTCCTTCTATTAAACACGCCATCCCGAGGGAAAGTCGCCTCGTCAGACCATAAAGTATGGGTAACAAATTGTGGATCTTCATCATGTTGCTGTAATAACCACTGACAATACTGATGCCTTGGAGCTGCATCACCTGGAAGAAGACTTTGGACTAGGGAATAACGAAATGGATGATAATGTTCTTCCCGTAGAATATCGTGTACAGTATGAATATCAACTGCAAATTCTCTAGCCAAACCTCTCACACTTCGACCAGGGTTATTCTCTATGTCAGTCAAAACGTTTTCTTCAAGTTCTGGAGTTCTAATATTGCGTTGACGACCAAGGTTTACCTGAATAGGATTTACTTGCCCTGTTTCTCTAACACGCTGTTCTACACGTCTTATAACATTTCCATCAGGATGACGTCTATTGGAAAACGTTCTGCATAATTACGAGCTGCAACAACTGCTGCACCATTCGCCTGTCACAAACACATCAGCATATCAAAATATTCGTTATTTGTATATGCCATACTACGCGTTTGAAATTAATGTACTAAGATTCGTGGTACTGTCAGAATTTGATATTTTGACAAAACATTGTTTTTTTATTGAAATATGGTGACTAGTTTATTGTGCTTAAATACATACAAATATTGCAGGATTGTCAGATCGGTATTTTGTATTTTCAACAATATTTTGTTCTTTGAGGATGTCTAATAAAACTGTTATTCATTACTATACTAACCGGAAATTATTGATATAGATTAACGCTTTTGTTTTGTTAGGAAAAATTGTTAATACAATTAATATCATAGCTTTAGAACAGTTTTTAATTTTGGTAGAAGGAATTTTATATCTTCCGACATAAGCATAGCAGCAAACTTTTAAAAACGGATTTATGATACTTATTTGATGTCAATTACGGTAGTACTATACGATTGCGGCTCTTTTTCAACACCCTGTATACGAAGGAGTTTCAAATTTTACCTGCATTTTATTTTTTTCTGAACATAATTGAAAAAATCTGGTGTGATACACTCGCACAACTTTTTTTTAAAGTGATATTAGGTAAATTAGCCAAAAATTTAATTTTTAATTTTTAAGCATTTGTCAAAATTTTCAAAAAGTACAAATTCTACAAAAACGGTACAAAGTAGAGCGTTAGTTGAAGAGGCAAATTTTCTCTAAAATTTTAAGCTGAATTCAAAAATGTAATAATATGCCGGGTGTTCTATTTAAAATGGGAGGTAATAAAAAAAATTGAAAAAAAAAACAAAAGAAACCCATTTTAGAAGTATTCAACTGGAAAAATTACCTACCTCACATCAATACACATTAAAAATACCGAGTGACTATAAATGATTGAAATCTTTTTTATTAGGTTGGCACTGTTTATGTTGGTGGAACTGTAAGTCTATGTCAAATTCGAGGTTAGCAGGTTAGGTTTTGCGTCAGTTTTGACATAGAATGACGCAAAACCTAACCTGCGAACATTGAATTTGACATAGACTTACAGTGCCACCAACATAAACAGTGCCAACCTAAAAAAAAAATTCAATCATTTATAGTCACGCGGTATAATCAAAATGTAAAGTTTGAAACAAATCGTTGAAGCTGTTTTTGAAAAAATCGAAAAAAACTGAAAAATCACAAGAGTAAACACCTACTTCCGGTTATGCGATTTTCTTCAAGAGCTTGCTGTCTCATCTACATAGTACAAAAAACTTATACACACACCGGCAAAATTAGAGGAACACAAAAAAAGTAATATTTTCGCTATGTTTTAGGATATTGTATATGACTCAATTTGGTTATAAATGTTACTTCTGCATGTATAATGAATAAAAAATAGCAATTTAACATTAAATCTAGCCACCCATTTGAGCCTAATTATCATTTGTTTTATTGTTGACATATTGCTTGGGTTTTTGTGTTCTTGAAAACAAGTGCTAATTTGTTGGTTAGGTTACAACGAAGGTTTACGATTTTGTTCTTGAAGACAAGTGCTTATTTCTTGGTTAGTTTACAACGAGGGTTTACGATTTTGTTTTCTGTTGTTGCAAAAAATTCCCGATTTAACGGCAACCTGAATTAGGTAGGTTCATCTGTTATATCGTTAATTGTTATTCTCTGAAGGTGTGTATTGATAACATTAAAGCTTGAAACATAATTCAATTAAATAATGCTACAGAATATCCCATAATATGACGTTTTTTGTGTTCCTCTAATTTTGCCGGTGTGTTTATATGAAGTTTCACCGCCACACCTCTTTTCGGTTTTGAGATATTCTGTTCACAGATAGACAGACAGATAGGCAGACAGACAGACAGACCAATGAACAAAAACCTGTTTTTGCGTTCAGGGGACTCGTAAACGTGAAGATCTGTTGAAAACTCAATTTCGAATTTTTGGGGTGAATCCAATACTTCCTTTATCGTAAAAGGAAGTAAAAATACTGCAAAGCGGTTTTATATTCATTAAAGTAGGCATTTTAGCTAACGCCATAGACAACTGCAACTTGATTTAGGCCCGGTATTACAATATCAGCTTAAACTGGAGATTGACAGTTAAACTGCAGATTTCGTGAATACTGCGTATTACAATCTTCAGTTTTCAGACAGCGACGCTTAAACTTCCAGTAAACTTAAACGTCCGATCGGTACAGTTTAAACCGCAGTTTACATCAACCTGGCATATTCTAACCTGACAAATCGGGTATTGTTGACAAAACGCGAAAGAATGGAAGACGTATTTGAGATATTTGGAGATTTATTATCCGATGACGAAGATGTAATTAATGTAGTGGAAATGCCAAGTCAACCAAAAATATTTAGAGAGGTTAAATCATTTTGAATTGTGGAATGATATGGAATTTATTAATAGATTTCGAATATCCAAAAAACAGTGTCCAACAAGTATTAAATGATATAGAACATCTTATAGCATTTCCCACTGATAGGTATCGAGTTCGCTCTGTGCGGTCAAGCAGAGAGGTCGTTTTATATCTCTGAGTGCATTAACCCACATTGTGCCTTATCTACGCGACTTGCGAATAGTTAAAATTTTCAGTTTTCAAATTGAATGCCAGCAATTAAACTAAATAATAATTATAAAAACTAAACTCAACAGCTCGGCCCATTAGGGCCGAGTAAGCTGATTAAATAATTAATAACTAAACAAAAATGAAACCCAGTGATAGCACCAACAATAAAAGAAGTTCTGATCACCTGTCACCACCTGTTAGCGAGGTGGTCAAAAGATATACATGGAACCCCGATGATTTGATTAAGAACAATCGCTACTATCCTTTATCAAAACCAGAAACATCTGTTAGCGACACCCAAACAACGACTAATGATAGCAGTCAAATAATAAATAAAGTGAAAATTCCACCAATATTCATACATAAAGTTAATAATCACCAAGAAATCATTGCGGACATCAAAAAAATCACCGAGGATAGAGAATTCACAACGGCATACAATAGTAAGTACCTCAAAGTTAATCTTACTAATATTGATGATTATCGCAAATTAACTAAATTCTATATGAATAACATGGTAGAATTTCACACATACCAAAACCCTAATGAAAAACACTTATCAATTGTTATTAAAAACTTACCAGTCTCGATTACCGAAAACGAAATCAAGGAAGAATTATTGGCAAAGAAACTTCCCGTAACAAGCGTAACACGCCTGCAAAACAAAGATAAAAGACCTATCCCGATATGTGCTGTAATACTCTCTGCAAACGAAACGGCCAAAGAGATTTACAACGTCAAAACACTCTTTCATACAGTAATCACTGTAGAACCACGCAGAAAGTCAATAAACATTCCTCAGTGTCACAGATGTCAGCGGTTCGGGCACACAAAAAATTACTGCGCTGCAAAACCTCGTTGTGTGAAATGCAACAACGAACATGTACCTAAGGCCTGCACTAAAACAAAAGAAGACCCTCCTCATTGTGTTAACTGTGGCGGGGCCCATCCAGCAAGCTACCGAGGTTGTCCACACCACCAGGAACTCCTAAAGCAACGTGCCCCGATCAGAAATCCAAGACAAGCCAGCTCCTTCTCAAATACACCCAACAGCATCCAATATAGTCAAATCCTGAAAGTAAACCAACAGCAACATAACCAAAAACCAAATACAGACACGCAACCACCCCACTCCTCACTTCTTGATACCATTCTACAATTTATTCAACAGTTAATTATACCTCATTTATCTCAAATAAAATCTTTTATAACTCAACATATCCTTCCAAATCTATTCAATGGATAATTCACCCAAAAGTCTCCATAACCTCACACTCCTTAACTGGAATGCCAACGGGATCAAATCCCAGAGATCAGTATTCATATCTTTCCTTGCCAGATACAAGGTTGACATAGCATGTGTAAGTGAAACGCATTTAGCTGACGGAGAAACGTTTAAGATCAACGGATATTACGTCTTCCGCAACGACAGACCAGCACCAGCAGCATGGGGAGGTGTAGCAATAATAATAAAACGACAAATCCAAGTTAATACACCTATTCACATACATACTTTAGATCTTGAAACAGTCTCAGTTATTATCAACACTACAAGCCATCACCAAATACAAATTACTACCGCCTACAAACAGCCCAATAAAATGCTAAGGGAAGCCGACATTATCAATTTGTGTAACACATCGATACCATCATTAATAATAGGAGATTTGAACTGTAAAAACACCTACTGGGGATGCCGTGCAACAAATCCCAATGGAACTAAATTAAACAATATTGTCGTGAAACATCAGCTACAGGTCATAGCACCCAACGAATTTACCTACTATCCGTACAGATCCGATCACCAACCAGACATCCTGGACCTCATGATCACTAAAAACTTTAATCCACCCATACAACAAAAAGTAATACCCGAACTAGACTCCGATCATCTTCCAGTGCTTATAACATTCACCGCAGCCCCTGCATATGTACCCCTCCCTCAGAGGCTAATCAAAGGATATGTCAACTGGGAGACGTTCCAAAAACACCTGGATGCTCGACTTGTTAACCCATACCATCTGGCAAATCAACAGGATATCGACACAAGCATCGAAACCCTCACTAAAACCATCACAGAAGCAGTAGAATTCGGAACTAAACCCTGCCACTCCCAAAAGAAATACAATCCTAACATTCCCCCGGCATATATCCTTCAACTGATTAAACAAAAAAGCAGAATTCGGAGAGAATGGCAAAGAACAAAAGCACCACCTCTAAAAAACCAATTAAATAATTTAACACACCAAATAAGAAGAGAGATAGATAGGTACAGGATTTACAACTATAGGAAACACGTCGAAAACATAGAACCAACCAGTTTAGAACTATGGAAAGCCACAAAGAATATAACTCGGCAAACAGAAATTATTCCGACATTAGTAACAGTAAACTCCACCTATAGCTCAGATGAGGAAAAATGCAACCTCTTCGCAGAACACCTTCAAAAAACCTTCACTCCAGCAATTTCTGACAATAATAGACCATTTTCTAGAATAGTAAACTATTACAATGAAACTCACTTACCGACTACAGAGGATTTTGACAAGCCCACGACACCAAAAGAACTTGAAAGCTACATTAAAGTTTTACCTTTAAAAAAGGCACCTGGTCACGACCAAATATCGAATGTGATTCTTAAACATCTTACTAAAAAAGCACTTGCATACTTAGCCTCGCTTTATAATGCTTGCATGAGAACTGGATACTTTCCTGTGAAATGGAAATTCGCTCATATTCTTATGTTTCACAAACGCGGAACAAACAAAAATGACTGTAGCAGCTACCGTCCTATAAGCCTGTTGCCGACCCTATCAAAACTATTTGAACGAATAATTTCACACCAGCTGAATACATCTTTAGAGGACCTTAAAATGATCCCTGCAGTGCAGTTCGGTTTCAGAAAAGGCCACTCGACCGTACAACAATTGCAAAGGGTCGTAGAAATAGTCGAACAGGGATATGAAAACAAACAATTTACTGTAGCTGCTTTTTTGGACTTCACTCAAGCTTTCGATAAGGTTTGGGTGGAAGGGTTAAAATACAAATTATTGTACAGTTCTCTACCGCACTATCTGGTAGCGATATTATTTTCGTTTCTGGAAAATAGAACCTTTGCAGTTCGCATCAACGCCACCGTATCTCCAACAAAAAATATCTACGCAGGAGTCCCACAAGGCAGCGTTCTTGGACCAACACTGTTCAACATATTCATCCATGATATTCCTATTCCACACATGAGTGAGATTGCTCTCTTCGCCGATGACACGGTCATAATCACTCGGCATGAAGATCTCCACACCTCAATCAATCGACTTCAATCAGCAACCGATACGCTAAGTGCATGGCTCAACAAATGGTGTATAACTCTAAATCCTACCAAATGTGCAACGAAAATATTTACATTAAAACGTATTACGAATCACAGAAACATAATAATTCTAGGGACAGAAATTATGTGGAAGTCACGCACAGAATCAGTGAAATATCTAGGAGTTCAGTTGGACACACGATTAAGTTGGAGTTCACATATCAATGATAAACTCAACCTGGGCTATGCAAGATTGAAGCAGCTCTACCCGCTAATCAACAGGAACACACCACTACGCCGCGATTGCACACTGCTACTCTACACATCACTCCTTCGACCAGTCCTAACATACGCTTGCCCAGTGTGGAGTACAACTTCTAAAACTAATATTAAAAAAATTCAAGTCTTCCAAAACAAGGTGCTTCGAATGGCTGTTAACGCGCAATGGTTCGTGCGCAACCAACAAATACACAGAGAACTTGGAATCGATTCTATTGAGCAGTTTATCAAGAAAACAACAAAAACATTTCTTTCCAATCTCCATAATACCGAAAGTGTCGTACTCCAGCAGTTGGGCCATAAGAACATACATATTCGCCTCAAAAGACAACTTCCCCAAGATCTCCCACTAAGCTCAGACGACAACAACGAAGATAGTGCATAAAACTTAAAAGTTCGAGGAACCAATCTCCTCCGTGTCAATAAATTTATGTGAATAAAGTACCCTTACTATTTTATCAAAACCATGTATAACATTGTAAAATGTTGATCTGGTAACCTTAATAAAAAAAAAAAAAAAAAAAAAAAAACTGATAGGTATCTTGGTTATTTTGTAATAAGGCTAAACTACAGAATCTGGGGCACATTCCCCTTCTTTTAATTACTTCCTTTGTAAATTTAGTTATGGTTACTGGAGAAACATGGTTAATAAATATTAACAATATAAGAGGAATGTGCTCTTATTTCAAACAACCACAAATATAACACATCCGCTAATACATCCAACCGCCAATTGAACGTCGTTTGACAGAAAATAAATAGATTGGAAGTTAGGCGTTTTGTCGACAGCGCTACCAACGCAAACGATTTCACGGTAAACTTAACCAGCAGCCGGAAACAGATTGTAATACGCTAACGAAATAACCTACAGTTTAAACTTCCAGTCAAGTTTAACTTTACCTTCAGTTTTACTGTGCATTGTAATACCGGGCCCGTTTCGGCTTTTATTGAGGCTCAGGTAATCAATGCAGATATTCTAAACACCTCGAACCTAAAAACGGTATATTATTCACTTGTTGACTCACTGTTACGTTACGGAATTATTGGATGGGGCTCTGCATCAAAAACACATTTAAGAAAACTAGAAGCGATGCAAAAGCGGTTCATAAAAATCATGTTTAGTAGGACGCAAATGTATCCAACTGAGCAGCTATACGCAGAAACAAAAATATTTTGCCTAAGACAAATCTATCTACAAACATTGATTATACATCAGCATAAATATAGAAAGGACTTAAAAAAAATTGACCATCCTCATAACACTAGAACCAAAATAAACAATAAAAACGAAATTAGTAGAGTTCACAAAACCATTGGTCAAAAATCTGTACATTTTTTAGGGCCAAGAATGTTTAATTTATTACCTTCCAATATTAAAGAAATAAATGCCATAATCACATTTAAAAAAGCCATTAAAAATTGGATCATGGAGCAAGACAGGGTACTTATGTTATCACATATAGAAAAATTCCTGTAAACACCAAAGTAGCACAAAAAAAATTCAGATTGCAATCATATTTGTGCAATAATTACTTATAATTAATTTTGTAAAGTTACCACTAGGTTTTAGTTAGTTTATTAAGAATTAATGTTTATAGAAAAATGGTAGCAAGTTACATTGAAGTTACGTGAGTTGCTCACGCACAAGCTATGCTTTTGTGAGTGACTTACGTGGACGAAATCAAATATTCTCTAGTTTATTGAAATAACTAATAAGTAGAAATATAAAATGAGATAAGATAAATCATAAAAATTATAAATATTAAAATATTAGAATAACAACCTAACTAATTATGTAGAACTTATGTACAGTTATTCAATTCAATAAACCTTATTATTATTATTATTATTATGTAGGGTATCAAACCTATGCTTGAATTTGGGGTAACCGCCGACGTGCTCCCTTGCATATATCAAGTATTCCTATATATGAGGGGAGAAGTGTGTATGATTATTTTAAAAATCAAGGTGTATGATGGTTGTACATAATGCCTATGTTTGTATTAGCCTGCAACAATTTTTTTCTGCAACCGTCTTAAAAGATATTACTTTTAATACCAAAATCTGTCATTGAAGTTGACGTTTCTCTTACTGATACTAAAAGTAGGTACGTACCTATATGCTGCTAGGCAACACTTAGTTCCTAGGATTAAAGTAGTTCTTTTACTTCCTATGAACTAAAAGTATATTGCATTTCTATGGATGGAGATCTCCTAATGCTTTTTAAATGCCAAACGTCAAAAGCAGTTAATCAACAGTAATATCCCAAGTGCATTAAAATAGCCGATTAAATTTTGACGTTTTCTGTCAGAATGTTTTGCTAAGAAATTTGTCAAGTAAATTTGCCGCTTAACAAGAATCCCGAGTGCGCAGAACCATTTAAGGTTTACTTTTAATTTATATTTTAATTGTTCTGTAAATTTTGTGTGTTATATAATATATCTTTTTAGATTTAGGTAGTAGTTAATTACTTTTAATTAATAATAATGTAACCTGTAGCTATATTTTTCCTTTTCTGGCTGTGTAGATAGTTACGGGATGCAATTCATCTCAAACACTTGTACTAAGTAGTTATTATTGTTTATTTTTACTCTGTTAATTTTTAGATAATTATATAATTATATATTTTTGGCAGACTTTATTGTTTTGGCCGACAAATTTAAGACCTGGTTTCTGTTCTCTTTTATGCCAAGAAATTAAAAATAAATAAATATATAAGTATACAAATAATAGTAGATTATGTTATTAGGAGTAAAAGTG
The DNA here is from genome assembly GCA_940337035.1 of Agriotes lineatus. Lineage (NCBI taxonomy): Eukaryota > Metazoa > Arthropoda > Insecta > Coleoptera > Elateridae > Agriotes > Agriotes lineatus. The sequence continues at coordinate 219,978 of CALNHX010000246.1, read as the reverse complement.
ATACTTTATGTGGCGAAGCTGAAGTTTATTTAGCCGAACGTTAGTGAGGTAAATAATTCAGCTAAGCCACATAAAGTCACTTTTACTCCGAATAACATATACTATTTTATCCGCAAACGTATTCAGGTAAATTTCAGGCTAGAACTGTACCCCTGCGCCAACCTCTGTTGTTCAGATAACGCGCAACTGTAATGATATATGAACATACTGAATCACCCGTGCTAATAGCACACGGCCACAGCAGCTGTCACACCATAACCCACGGCTACAGATGCTCCGATCCGCTGCTTAAAGGTTTATTTAAATTAAAACTTTTTCGTACTTTTTTGAAAATAAAAACCGGCCTACGAACTAATTCTAAAAATTAGCAAAATTTTAAGCCATCATACAATTTAATCGGTCTAGTATCTTCGGGGGAGATGGCGAACAAACATAGAAAGAAAGAAAGAGAGCAATCATTTTGTGTGCTTAGGCAGATAAAGTACGCAAAAGTCGCTATTTTGTCTGCTTAGGCAGATGAAGTGACACTTTTACCTTGTCAATAAAGACAAATAAGTTGTCACTTTTGTGACGTTTGCGGATAAATTTGTTTTCTTCACAAAAAAGCTTTGAAAAATGTTCCAGTTCGATCCCTAACATAATAGCAGTACGATGTACGGCAGTTGCGGCACAGCTCTCATCTTATCCATCAGCAAGAATTTTTTCAGATTATTTAAATTTCGCGCCAAAGCCTAAGTCACTTGACAAATAGAACAATCGTAAAACGACTTCCAGAAGATGCACAAACTTTTATCAAGAATGAAATTTTTCAGAAACCAATAATAAAAAATTGTCCCGTATATAACATACTTTTTGGGAGTCACTGTATTAGATAGCGTTTGTCTTTACAAAATAGGAAAGTCCAAACGAACGGCTTCGTTAATTTTTTTATGCTGTTGGCATTTTGCCGATCCGTCTAGCAATGTTTCAAGTTCATTTTTAAACTCTGAAAACTTACGAAGAAAGCCGACGGTGGAGGTGATGGACGAGGTGGGAGTTATGGACGGTGGAGGTTATGGACACGGTGGGCGTTATGGCCCAAATCGTCGGTGGGCGTTATGGACACGGTGGAGGTTATGGACCAAACCGACGGTGGGGGTTATGGGCACAGTTGAAATTACGAACAAACCCGACGGTGGGTGTTGTGGACACGGTGGAGGTTATGGACCAAATCGTCGGTGGGCGTTATGGACATGGTGGAGGTTATGGACCAAATCGTCGGTGGGCGTTATGGACACGGTGGAGGTTATGGACATGGTGGGCTTTATGAACAGTGGAGGTTGTGTCCAGGCCCCAAATTTGGCCTGCATTTTATTTTTTTCTGGTCGATACAAACTACAAATTAATATTATATGTAGATACACCATTTTTCTAAGTAACAACCCCCCTTTAAAATACACTTGTCCCATTGCTCCGGTAGCTTCTGTATTACCGTCGAAAAAAATTCTTTTGTTTGACGACGTAACCAATTATTCACCGCATCCTTCACTTTCTAATTAGAGGCAAATCGCTTGCCTCTTAAGAACTTTTTGAGTGGCTCAAAAAGATGATAGTCACTTGGGGCCAAGTCCGGACTGTATGGAGGGTGAGGCAGTACTTTCCAGCCCAATTTAGCCAATGTATTGTTGGTTAAATTGGCTATATGTGGGCGAGCGTTATCTTGTAGGAAAATACCGCCTTTGTTTAAGAGACCGCGTCTTTTTGTTCGTATGGCCAGCTTAAGCTTTCCAAGAAGCTCACTGTAATAAGCTAAATTAATTGTTATTCTTTCTTCAATAAAATCGATTACATTGGTCCAATAGCGTCTAAGAATACAGTCGCCATCACTTTGCCAGCCGATGATTGTGTTTTAAATTTGTCGGGCAGAGGTGAGCTTGAGTGATGCCATTCTTTCTTTCTGGGATATAATGGTGTACTCAGGTCTCACCAGTTGTTATGATACATGAGAAAAAGTCATCGACCCCATACACGTAGCGAAGCCGGAGTTCTCTGCACACCTGCAGTCGTTTCTGCTGTTGTTCGGCGGGAAGTTGTATTGGAACCTACCTGGCGCTAACATGACTAAGTTTAAGCTTGTCATGGACAATAGTGTGAACACTATCAACACTAGTGTTTATAATCTCAGCAATTTTCTTCGCAAATATTCGCATATTGCTCCCGATCAGCTGGTCATCTTTTTGAATGTTCCCAAGATTCACAGCAGACGCTGGACGGGCAGTTTGCGGCAAGTACAACACGCGTTCACGACTATCCCGGAAGGATACTTATACAGCATTCAAAGATTATTCTGAGTGATAAACACTCTTCTTGAAACTGTTTATGAAGTCTCTGGTGAATATCAGTCGCTTTTATACCTTTCCTAAAAAGAAATTTGATAATTACAGGTTGTGCATAAAATTTGACATATTATTGCACGACATTGTTAATACCACGGCCTTCTGGATTAGCGTGCCTGCCGGTAGGCACGCTGATGTAGAAGGCCGTGGTTAATACAACTGACAGTATTGACTAATAATTTCGGAAAAATGCCTTTTCGGATTTTGACAAATTAGAATATCTGGATTGTAAAATGCCTTGGAGTTTGCCGATCCGTACTATCTTCTTAGAATGCGGCAACAAAATGGCAACATGGGCAATTTATCTTCGCGCTGGAGTCACTTGATGCTTTGTGCCCCTGGTTTCAGGTAGAAAGCCCAAAAAACGTTTGCTTTCTGCAAATTAATTCGAGAAACGTTGGTATGCAACTCATTTAACAACATATACGTTTCAACCTATATACAAACAAAGTTTTTTTTAATTGTTTACTGGGCCTTATGCAACACTTCATTAGCAAATAAATTTTTTTTGTAAAAAATTCTAGAAATGAGTATGTTTTAACCTTCAAGTGGTACAAATTAACGTTATAATTTTGCACTTGTGCACTTACTTGTGGTAATAAGGTAAGTGTTTCGTATTTGATGGTTAAGTAATTTGTGAAAACTTGTTGCTTAGTGACAATCTGACTGCGAAACGACTAATTTTAGTGTTATTGTTTGGAAAAACAGTCAAATATATGTGTTTGTAAAAAGGTTTTACATAAAATATACTTAAGAACATCGTAATACGTTTTGACGATTTTGTTGCTGGACATAGTACGAGGGCGATTCAAATTTGGGGGTCTAGGACACAACCTCCACTGTCCATAACGCCCACCATGTCCATAACTTCCACTGTGTCCATAACGCCCACCGACGATTTGGTCCATAACCTCCACCGTGTCCATAACGCCCACCGACGATTTTGTCCATAACATCCACCGTGTCCATAACCCCCACCATCGGGTTTGTTCGTAATTTCAACTGTGCCCATAACTCCCACCGTCGGTTTGGTCCATAACCTCCACCGTGTCCATAACGCCCACCGACGATTTGGTCCATAACCTCCACCGTGTCCATAACGCCCACCGACGATTTGGGCCATAACGCCCACCGTGTCCATAACCTCCACTGTTTATAACCCCCACCTCGTCCATAACCTCCACCGTCGGCTTTGTTCGTAAGTTTTCAGAGTTTAAAAATGAACTTGAAACATTGCTAGACGGATCGGCAAAATGCCAAGGGCACAAAAAAATTTACGAAACCGTTCGTTTGGACTTTCTTATTTAGTAAAGACAAACGCTATCTAATACAGTGACTGCCAAAAAGTATGTTATATACGGGAAAATTATTAATTATTGGTTTCGAAAAAAAATTCATTCTTGATAAAAGTTTGTGCATCTTCTGGAAGTCATTTTACGATTGTTCTATTTGTCAAGTGACTTAGGCTGTGGCGCGAAATTTAAATAATCCGAAAAGAATTCTTGCTGATGGATAAGATGAGAGCTGTGCAGCCACTGCCGTATATCGTACTGCTATTATGTTAGGGTTCGAACTGGAACATCTTTCAAAGCTTTTTTGTGAAGAAAGCCAATTTATTTATATACTTATATATTTATTATTTTTAATTTCTTGGCATAAAAGAGAACAGAGACCAGGTCTTAAATTTGTCGGCCAAAACAGTAAAGTCTGCCAAAAATATATAATTATATAATTATCTAAAAATTTACAGAGTAAAAATAAACAATAATAACTACTTAGTACAAGTGTTTGAGATGAATTGCATCCCGTAACTAGCTACACAGCCAGAAAAGGAAAAATATAGCTACATGTTACATTATTATTAATTAAAAGTAATTAACTACTACCTAAATCTAAAAAGATATATTATATAACACACAAAATTTACAGAACAATTAAAATATAAATTAAAGATAAACCTTAAATGGTTCTGTAATTACGCAAGTCCGACAGATCGAACACCTCGAATCTACTGTAGCAGTATTATTAACATTATTATTAACTAAATGTAATTAATTACTACCTAAATGTAAAATAGTATATTATTATATGAGCGATTATGACAGCCATTATTCACTAAGATGACATTTGCGCCACAAGCCGAAGGCGCGTGGCGCAAGTCATCTGAGTGAATAATGGCCATAATCGCGAATATAATACGATATTTTATCTACTCCTATGCAATAGGAGCCTTGTGTTCATATTTCAGAATTATGACATTTGTGACAGCTGTTAACTTCAAAAGTCATTTAATAATAAAAATAAATTTTGTGATTGGCTACAACCTATTGAATAATGAAAATAGAATTTTCTGATTGGTTGCAATTTGGAAACTATTGAATAATGAAAATAGAATGTTATGATTGGCTGCAAACCGTGAATTATGAATCATAATTCATGGCCATTGTGCAGTAGGAGTAGATAAAAATATATATAATATACAAAATTTACAGAATCATTAAAATTTGAATTAACCCTGCAGTGGACGCGCCAAGTTTCACTGACCCGCTGAATACGTTATTGAGTGGGAATTTGAGAGGGGGTGTAAGAGGGTAGTGCGTCTTGGTACCTTTTAATTTTTAGACTTGGTTGCCTCCTGATAAGCATAGTTGTTAGTGTTCGTGAGTTATTTGGAAAAAAGTCTATGAGACTTGGCGCCACCATTTACGTTTGTGAAATTGTTTTGCCTTCTTGATTTTTTTACATTAAATGTAGCTGCAATGAACTCACAAATAATTTATGTTGCAAACAACAGCGACGTCAGTTTATATAAGAATTAGCTTTGATTCTAACAAATGACCAATTACATCGGCGATCACTACTCAAAAGTTTTCCCTTGGAAATCCATCTAAGAAGAGAAGAAGTAGGTGGAACCTCTTTATACCATATAGTAAATGACCCCTAATAACCCCACAATTAAAAAACGAGCTTTTTTGCCAAAGTAAGTCCTACTATCTCTAACCGCCTCCACATAAAATTATTTAACCCAGGGGTGTCCTTGGTCATTTTTATTGATTATTGTTATAATCTTCTTTTTTTTTACCAATTTCAGTTTGTAATATGAGTCTTCGATAAAAGATGCATAAAAATGGCATTCTTGATTTTTCTTGTAATTTTCTGCTTCAAAATGATAAGATATAAAAAATTTTTGTTTGTTTTATTCTGATTTATTAACTTTCGGTTCAGAAAACTGAAAGATAATTGATAACAACTAAGGGCTGCCGATCCGTCTAGCAATGTTTCAAGTTCATTTTTAAACTCTGAAAACTTACGAACAAAGCCGACGGTGGAGGTTATGGACGAGGTGGGGGTTATAAACAGTGGAGGTTATGGACACGGTGGGCGTTATAAACAGTAGAGGTTATGGGACACCGATGGGCGTTATGGCCCAAATCGTCGGTGGGCGTTATGGACACGGTGGAGGTTATGGACCAAATCGTCGGTGGGCGTTATGGACACGGTGGAGGTTATGGACCAAACCGACGGTGGGGGTTATGGGCACAGTTGAAATTACGAACAAACCCGATGGTGGGGGTTATGGATACGGTGGATGTTATGGACAAAATCGACGGTGGGCGTTATGGACACAGTGGAAGTCATGGACATGGTGGGCGTTATGGACAGTGGAGGTTGTGTCCTAGACCCCCCAAATTTAAATCGCCCTCGTACTATGTCCAGCAACAAAATCGTCAAAACGTATTACGATGTTCTTAAGTATATTTTATGTAAAACCTTTTTACAAACACATATATTTGACTGTTTTTCCAAACAATAACACTAAAATTAGTCGTTTCGCAGTCAGATTGTCACTAAGCAACAAGTTTTCACAAATTACTTAACCATCAAATACGAAACACTTACCTTATTACCACAAGTAAGTGCACAAGTGCAAAATTATAACGTTAATTTGTACCACTTGAAGGTTAAAACATACTCATTTCTAGAGGAAATAGTACGTACGCCAACATTCTTACCTAAAATCTCAGTTGCACCAAAGAGCATATAATGAGAAGAGGCTTAGCTATATAGGTTGAAACGTATATGTTGTTAAATGAGTTGCATACCAACGTTTCTCGAATTAATGTGCAGAAAGCAAACGTTCTTTTGGGCTTTCTACCTGAAACCAGGGGCACAAACCATCAAGTGACTCCAACGCGAAGATAAATTGCCCATGTTGCCATATTGTTGCCGCATTCTAAGAAGATAGTACGGATCGGCAAACTCCAAGGCATTTTACAATCCAGATATTCTAATTTGTCAAAATCCGAAAAGGCATTTTTCCGAAATTAAGTAAGATTTCAATGGGGTTGCCAATGCGCGCGCAAAATTCTTCGTTGTAAAAAGCGTGTTTTAACAAGAACGATTTTATTGTTATTTTAAATTTATTAATCGTTATCATTCGACTATCCAGAGGTAATAAATTAAAAAACTTCGGTGCATGGTATAATGGCCCGTTTCGGCTTTTATTGAGGCGCAGGTGATCAATGCAGATATTATTTTTATGTAGGGTATCAAACCTATGCTTGAATTTGGGGTAACCGCCGACGTGCTCCCATGCATATATCAAGCTTTCGTATATATGAGAGGAGAAGTGTGTTTGATTATTTTAAAAATCAAGGTGTATGATGGTTGTACATAATGCTTATGTTTGTATTAGCCTGCAACAACTTTTTTCTGCAACCGTCTTAAAAGATATTACTTTTAATACCAAAATCTGTCATTGAAGTTGACGTTTCTCTTACTGATACTAAAAGTAGGTACGTACCTATATGCTGCTAGGCAACACTTAGTTCCTAGGATTAAAGTACTTCTTTTACTTCCTATGAACTAAAAGTATATTGCATTTCTATGGATGGAGATGTCCTAATGCTTTTTAAATGCCAAACGTCAAAAGCAGTTAATCATTTAAAATTGTGATTATTTTATACGTCCCTTGGTTCTAGAAAAAATAGTATGTATTATTCAGATTAAAGGAAGCTTTGGTTGACTCACAATTTTTGCGTTCGCTCGGCTGTGCCTTGCAAATGCAAACATAATTGCTTGTCAAATAAAGTGCCACTTTTAATCCTAATGAAACAATATACTATTTTAAATTTAAATTTAAAAATTGGCGGGAAATAATAAATTGAATTACGCGCCAATAGTATAGTTGCAAACCATGATTTATAGAGAATAATTTTAGTTTTTCAGTAAAATGATTTGCTTAAACGCTAGATGGCGATCGCGTAAATCGTAGATTTTGAACGAGAGAGTGGGCAATATATACTCTTTCCTTATCTATGGCTGCTCAGACTGAAATGGCCGGTGATGGTGCTTCTGTAGTAATTCCTTGCTGACTTTGTTGTTTGCCAATCCTCTAAACGAGTTACTTCTTACAATTTCATACTTCAAGTAAGGATCGGAAGCTTGTTAATATTTTATAAATAAGCAGATCCAAGTTTACCTAACCGAACTGCATTGTTTGTTGTACTTTCAGATATTGATTGCATTTACTACACCCGGATTCTTCATAATAATGGAGGTGGAACATGAATCAGTTGATTATAATTTGCCTAATGCAGTAGCCAGCCTGTTACATGATCCACTGACAAAAAAGGAAAGTAAAGTATTCGCAAACTTACATGTTCTGCAACAGTGCGTTCAAGACAATATCGACAACACGACTTATCAGAAATTGGATATAAAACAGGAGGAAGTTGAGATAAAGGATGAATTGCTTGATTCGTGTACAGGAAGTAGACATTTCGAGAAAGAAGAATTACTTCACAGGGTTTGTAAATATGAAGCAGAAGACGAGAGTAATTTTTTGGAACATATGGTAACTCATACAGAACAATTTTATACATCTACCATTTATGAAGACAAAACTGCAGGAAAATGTAAGTTAGTTAACCATTTCGAGACCCATAAAAGTGAAAAATCTTATTTTCTAGGTGATTTAGTGAATCGTATGAAGACGCATACAAGAGAAAAACCTTATTCATGTTCTATTTGCGGGTATAAACCAGCACATAAACCTAATTTAGTTCAACATATGAGAACGCATACAGGAGAGAAACCCTATTCATGTTCTATTTGTGAGTATAAAGCAGCACGTAAAGATTATTTAGTTAAACATATGAAAATGCATACAGGAGAAAAACCTGATTCATGTTCTATTTGTGTGTATAAAGCAGCATATAAAAGCCATTTAGTTATACATATGAAAACGCATACAGGAGAGAAACCCTATTCATGTTCTATTTGTGCGTATAAAACAGCACGTAAAGATTATTTAGTTACACATGTAAAAACGCATACAGGAGAAAAACCTTATTCATGTTCTATTTGTGAGTATAAAGCAGCACGTAAAGATTATTTAGTTAAACATATGAAAATGCACACAGGAGAAAAACCTTATTCATGTTCTATTTGTGGGTATAAAGCAGTATATAAAAATCAGTTAGTTACACATATGAAAACGCATACAGGAGAGAAACCCTATACATGTTCTATTTGCAAATATAGAACAGCAGAAAGAAGTAATTTAGTTAGACATATGAAAACGCATACAGGAGAAAAACCTTATTATTGTTTTATGTGCGAATACAAAGCAGCAACAAAACCCACTTTAGTTAAACATATAAAGAGACATATTAGAGAAACATCTTAGAATCTGAGGCTCTGGTGTCGTTTACCAAAAGCTCGACTGCTTTAAAGTTATTCTTGTTAAAATAGAATTTTGGCTTAGACTGCGTAATCATTGCAGATAAACACGCAGCATTCTCTGGCTTAATGTGCCTTGCACCGTGTGAACTCGAGCAAGGATCTATCCGATTGCCATGCTCTTTGGTGGCTCGTGTTGTTTAAGTACTTTAAGAACGAGAATACTTAGCAGATTTCGTGTTGCTGCTGTTGGTGCAGCCATATTGACTAATGTTTCCCAAGACATTGCAGCTTACATCATCAGAGTGAAAGACGCTCTAAGAACTGAAGGTCGGTGTGGAGCTAATCTCTCTGTGCCTGCCATTCAAAGGGACGTAACTCTGAGTGGTCGTTCGAGTGCAGCGTGGTCTCTGACGCACAGTGGTTGTAATGCTTTAAATCGTGTATCACAGGAGTCCACGTTTTACTGAGCTTAAAAGCATTTTCCTGTTCATATTATATAAATGCTTTAACGTTATCTAAAAACAGTATTTAGATAGTCATTGAAGATACTGGCTGTATGAATACGTTTATTGTTGTGTAAGTAAATATAAAACAACACAGAGACATTTAGTGAGACCGGCGGTTTGCAATACGCTTTTGAGTGATTTGGATCAAATTGTCGACGCATTTGCAATGTTTATCGTCTGTAGCACCTACAAGTTTTGGATTTTTTAAAATGTATCAGAATGAAGACACTAAAAGTAAGTTAAAATAGAAAAAATAACTTTGGAATGACATAAGATATGAAATAATAATCTCTAAAACCTTTTTGTGGGTGATGAGTATCAAGCAATTGATTGGAGGTTGATCATTTCTCAGTCCTAGTGAAAAGCTAAGTTCTCCTTATTCATTTTTAGTTGTAATTGTTAATAGTTGATAAGGAGGGCAGATTGTCCCTCAAAACGTTCTATATTTAATATTTTTAATTTTGCGTAGTGGAGAAATACCCATAAAAAGAACATGAATAATGAAATAATATTAGAACTAATCAGCAGTTAGAAAATTGCACTATGGTGTATCATTGTGTATATGCTTATAAAGAGAGTTAATAATAGTAAAATGTAGGTCTCAGACACATCGTGAATATTCACAAATCAGGACATTTATGACTAGCGTAGGCCTGATTACTGATTTATCATGCTCACACTTGCAAGCACTCTCCAGCTATTGGTAAATTGATGTGAGTCAAAGGAAAAGCAGGCTTATGTGATGTCATATTTTTTCTTTACTCCAATAACTTCACCAGCGATTTTACAGTCCTACTTAAATGTGGCGTTACAATTATACATAATTTGTGTGGGAGCTTAGAATTAAGAATTAAATATAATATATATAATCATACATGATGATATTCATGATGCGTTTGGGACCGGCTTTAACGTAGAACGATATTTTACTTTAGTTTATGTAATAAGCAAGGGCCTGGCTAAGGCATACATTTTGTGCTGCACATATATCCCTCTATTTGTAATTTATAAAAATTTATTTAAAATTAAACTTCCCTTTAATTGTAAATTATATAATATTCTTCATTGGCAATAAATTTTAATGTATAATGTAAATGTTTAGTACTATTTCTATTTGATCTTTTTTTTAAATATGATTAAGTCAGATCAGCGATACTTTGCTATACAGGGTGTCTATAAGAAGGTCAATCCGTTAACCACATATTCCTTGAGCAAAAATAATATGACTCTTATAATGCCATTTTTCATTTTAGATCCGCACATGCGATGTACAGGGCGTCAAAGTCTGAAATTTAAAACTGATTATTTTTAATAAGTGAAATAATTTCAACAATTTCAAATTTGGTACAGAGCTTCAACATAAATATTCACATCTTTTGAGAAAAGCCAAAAGAAAACAACTGTCAACTAATCAAAATACGGGGGGTGCAGTACCCACTGACCTCCCCTGTTTTTTAGTACCTATGCCAGTGACTTCCAAGCTATCTTTTTTGAGATAATCATGCATTTTGGTTATATTTTGTCTCTTATCAAATTTTGATAAAATCGTTCGTTTTAGAGAGAACTTGAAAAGTACTGTAAGCCGCGTATCAAGGACCAGTACTTTTCAAGTTCTCTCTAAAACAAACGATTTTATTAAAATTTGATAAGAGACAAAAAATTATCCAAAATGCATGATTATCTCAAAAAAGATAGCTTGGAAGTCACTGACATAGGTAGATACTAAAAAACTGGGGAGGTCAGTGGGTACTGCACCCCCCGTATTTTGATTAGTTGACAGTTGTTTTCTTTTGGCTTTTCTCAAAAGATGTGACTATTTATGTTGAAGTTCTGTACCAAATTTGAAATTGATAGCTTATTAAATTTTCACTTATTAAAAATAATCAGTTTTAAATTTCAGACTTTGATGCTCTGTACATCGCAAATGCGGATCTTAAATGAAAAATGGCATTATAAGAGTCATATTATGTTTGCTCAAGGAATATGTGGTTAACGGATTGACCTCCTTCTTATGGACACCCTGTATATGGCTAATTGTGCTACCTATTTAGATGTTGTGTTAATAATAACTAATGGCTATAGCCATGCTGATTTAATATTGTTCTGTAATAATTGTGTTCATTAAACATGTATTTTCACTTGATCACTTTGCATATTACACTGATTTTAGTTATCACTGTTTTCTGGTTCGCTGAGTAAGAGTAGAACATCCTGTTGTAGTTTTCGCTTAGCCTGTGACGACGCCCTATTTCATTTGTGTGTTCTTTGGCGTGCCCCTTGTTTGGCTTTTCCGAAAAGGCACTCGACCTTCGATAAGGAAGGTGTCTGGAGTGAGATTTTTGCGAGTAGCTTCTTTGATTGTAAGCACTCGTCGAGGCGGCTCTTGAGGGATTTGAATGGCTTGACCAAGTAGGCTGTTTTCTAGCCGTACTTTGTTTCTGTCGACAAATAAGGCGTACGCTTCAAGCGGCACCCAGATTTCCATCTTTGGTGAGATATTTTTCTAGTTTACTTGCTGTGTACTAACTTGGTAGTAACTAGGTCTATTTGTCACTCTCGCGACGTTATGTCTTTGTCATTGGCCATAAAGTCCTGACGGTAGTCGCATTGGAATTTTTCCATATGCCGGCAGCACGAATTTTGGGGCAACGGCCATGCAAGATAATTGCTCTAGGACTGCAGCATCCTGTAGAAATCTTCCCCCGAGCGGTCGCTTCGGAGGGCGTTTGTGAAAACACCGTGTAAAATACCAATTACATGCAATTTGAATTTCAGTGACTGGTTGTGGCGATAAGGACAAGGCCTTTGAATATAAAACAACCGCACGTGTCAAGGTCTTACGTAGTTTTATCAACGCCTATGGCGTTTTCACATAGGAATCGTTGAAATTGTGTATGTACTGTGTAAAAACCTCACGCAGTGTGGCCTTGGGCACCTGGCTCACAGTAGTTTCAATTTATACAGTTTTCAAGCCGATCAAAGTGAGCTACGTTTTATAAAGTTAGCTGGATGATTGCAAGACATCCAGATGTCAATACTTGCTACTTATCATAATACTTATTATGTGCTACTGTATTTGTGATGGAGTTGGCTCTCATAACCCATATTTTGTTTACTGCTATTAAGCAGCGGGGTTTGCCTGATTTATTTTTTTATTTAACCATTCTAGGCTTGCGATCTAATTGTATATAATTTACCTTTGATGTTGCTGAAATAAAATTTTTCCACTGTTACTGGTTATACTTATTATCCTGTTACAATCCTTCATAAACCTGTTCGTTTTTGGATCTAGGTATGAGAAGATTCTCAAGGTAGGTGATGATTTGATTAAATGCTAGATTTAGTTTATGTTGCTTTTGATGACTGGAGCTCAAATTGTAAATTTTATGAAGATTATTTTATAACGCTAATAATCGCTGCCTAGGCCTTACACTATAATTCTGCCGTGTGTTAGAGTTAACTAGGGTTGTGCTACCTCTCGTTTAAGGGTAGTACAAGCCTGATGTGTATATTTTGTCATCCAGTGCTGTACATTACGCCAGTGCAGTTTTCTATGTTTTTTCACGATGTTCTTCACGAAGTTTCGTATGGTAGGTACACTTGCTTCTTGGTGGAGTTGAGTGTTGTGTATTTACCAGGATGCGTTGAAAACCATTCTTAAAACTTTATTTGTGTGTACTTTCTTCACTTGGGTACTAGATGTTGGTCCCAAATTTGACAGGTGTAGGTGATTACCAGTCGCAAGATGGACTCGTATATCAGTATGCCACACTCTGATTTAAGTGTTGATATTCTGTTAATAATTGGATATTAGGGTGGGCCGAAGACATACAAAATTTTTCTAAAATGTTCCTCGTATTCTCACCTACAGGACTGAGATCGATGTTAATGTTGTCAAGCTGTTGTCCAACAAATTCATTGGCTTTACCATCCGCTGTTAGCAGAACCAGTTTTGAAATTTTAGCGGTTTGATATACGCTATCAGCCATTCGATACACATTGCAATGGGTTCGCAGTGTATGACCCATAAATTTGGACATCTGGTCCAAGTCTCTTTCCGAAAATTGCAATAACTGACAAACTGATGCTAAATGTTTTCTAAGGCCCGTTGCTGTAATACTGAACGGTTGTGTAGCTCCACAATTGAGGCGTACTTTTGTAATATTTTCGTTCCATCGATGCAATTCTTTCCAGAAGTGTGAAACACATAATTATTGTCGCTAATAAAATGACCACGAATGTTAATTAGATAATCAAAATGCTCTTTCATGACAGGGGACAGAAGAACCGGCACTCCTCTTCCTCGTCTTATGTTAGACCATCTTTAAGTCCTGTCGTCATTTTAAATTTTGGGCTCGATCCGGCCCTGCCTGTCCTCTGCTTTGAAGGCATTTTAGGCATTTGTACCTCGCAGTCCGTGTATCGGTTAAAATTAATTCAGATAGTCACGTTTCGTTAGCAGAATTCCATTTTTAAATTCACCCTTTGTTCTTTGTTGCCTGCAAGGCGGATGCAGATTATCGTTTCCCAGTATTTCGTTAGTCCGAGAGATTTAACCTTCGAGTCCCGTGTGAATCGTCCAGTCAGCTGTCCTGCGATTCTGTTGAAATTTTCCGTTACCTTTCTTCGTCTTCGCATATGTAAGAGAAAGATACATATAGCACGCGTTGGTAGCCGTTGGTTTTAGCCGCATTTTGAAATTCAGTCCCGGCCCGATCTTGAAGTATACAGCATGTGTTCTAAGATCGCACCCCCTGACGGCTTCGCGCGATGCAGCCGTTGGGGGTGGCTTGGTTCTCGTTTCCGTCTTCTGCGTTAATTTATGTGTTTCGTTATTGTTGGTGCCTTATGAAGGAGTCGTATGCTATCGGTACGAGGGAATATCAGTTATTTGATGCAGCAAACAACAGCCGTGGGGAATTCAAGTGAAGCAAGTTTTAGCTAAACGTGATCGGAGTTCTTTATCGTCGGAGGATTGCGAGATCGTCTGAGTTGTCGCCATGGGCGGATTTGTTTACGGACTCCTAACCAGACCAACGTTAACTAAGCATGACGTGTTTCGTTCTCGCCTGTCGAGGGCTTTGCCCATTACCGCTACGTACGTCGTCTACCCGTCGAGGGGATTATGATTGCATTCTACCGACCCCGTTTGCTGTCGTTACCATCTTTAATATTGAGGCTGAGTTCCGCATTCCATCTACTCTGGGATTCCCCGTTCCCGTTCTCGTTCATTTCTTCAGGAATCTTAAGGCAGGTGCTTGGAAGGCAAAACACCCTACCGCGCCGACCGTCGATTACAGCCAGCTGAACTCCTACAAGGTAAACCATGCTTGTATTTTATGAAACTGTCGTGTATAACCTAGTGTTCTTTTCGTCAACGTTTTATGTAATTACCGTGCCTACTACATAGTGTTCTTTTCGTCAAGTGTTGAACATTCCGGCTTAATATTACTGCTATAGTTAGCATTGTTGATTTCAAGGTCATGTCTGTACAGTAAAGTTTATTGTTGTTCGTATTGAAGTAACTTGTAACGTAAATTAGTAACTAACCCCTTTGATAATTTTTCTTGTAACTAGTCAAACATTTCATGTCCATTGTTACCTGCTTATTTTATTTATTATTTGAATAGAGCTCATTGTTAAGTACTGATGTCTTTGATTTGTGTTGACGATATTTTGTTTGTTGTTGTGTTGCTTTTCAGTTAGTTGTAAAGGAGTTCAGCAGCTGCTTCAGGAAGTTGTTTCGTCAAGGTAAGTCAGTGCCGTAGCGTGTTAGCCGAACCAAACTATGCCGAGTTGTTAGTGGGAATTGAGCCCACACTTCGCCATTCAAGTGGGTTCGATTTAGTTAGTTAGAATGGAGTGGCGTCCTACATTTACCATCATTTCACCCTTTTGTGCCGAAGTACCGCCCTGACTTTCATGTAGTGTTTTTACCACGACCCTTTTCCTTTGAGCAACCAATAGCCGGTGAGATTTTGTTACAACCATCTCGTAACGAGAGTCAGGGCTTGCTTTTCGTCGTATTCCCGATTTCGTCGTCGTTTATAGTTCTTTTGCGGTTAACTATCTGGTCCCCAAGCGTATAAGTTTGTGTGGCACGCTTGAAGGGCTGGAGGTTAGGCCATGCCACGTACAGGAATTCCATGGGCTTAAATATCAGATTGCAAGGACAAAAGAAGCAATACGCAGAACTCGAAGCGTTAACCCGCATTATCGGTAATACGGAATCAAAGAATGAATTCACGGTCACAATTCGGCAAATACAATATAACGGTGATATTTATAATATAGTTTCGAGGCAAGAAATCTTACTATGGCCTTGAGCCAGCGTTAAAGAATTGGTTACCTAAGAAAACAAATGCGAGGCGCAAGCATTTCAATGCCCGCCGGAATAAATTCAAATGTAACTAGTACAGGGGCGAATCCAGTAAAATTTTAGGTAGAACGAACGAGGTCGAAATAACATAACAAACTTATCTCTCGTGGATTATGTGTTAATAATAACCTGGATAATAGTTAGTAAACTGCATTTGTGTTTGCTTTTATTTACAAATAATCGACTGCAACTAACAAAACACATACATGTATCTTGGTACAACAACCAATTAATAGTTATGATTGCTTATGTAAGGTTAAATTTAAAATTATTTCTTAGATTTTCAAACATGTATATAATTCAATGTAGGCACCAGAAAAAAGTGTATGGTTCACGTGAATAAAGAGATTTCGCCTCGAGAGTTTAAGTTTTTCCTAATAGATAAAAGTTTTATTTATTTACTTGTACCATAAATATTAAATGAAAGTTGTTTGCTATAAAGTAATTAATTTTTTATCCTTAGTGCCGCCCTTGTACCAAAATTGTACGCGACCTTAATGCAAACAACTTTAGTTGAAGAAGTTTTTATTTGGCCACCACGTTTTTGAAAATCACAAAAATACATTTTTTTAAACAGATTTCAGCAAAAATGTTGCCGTTCTGTAGTATAACCATATGTGTTCTGGGAACATCTATAAAAACGTCTAATTGATTATATAGAATGCGAAATAACTAATCCTGTAGGACCACATCAGCAATATACAGTGTGTACATAAAGTATGGAATAAATTCATTATCTAGAAAAGGAAAAGCTTTTCGGAAAAATCCTCGGACACGTCAACCTTTGTTTTAAGAATCGCATCTTTTGACGTTCTAGTCGCATTGGTGACATCATTACTGTTCCGGATATGACGTCATCGGCATTTTTTTCAAATGGCAACCTCTAGTTTTGACAGTGCCATTTGAAAGAGCATATTTTTCTGCACACAACACATTAAAATTTTGGTCATGTTACATAAGGAAATTTTCGATAAAATTAATGTTATAGTGATTTAAAATTAATTTATTTTATACAGTTAATTGAACAAACTAATTAATTAAGTGTTGAAACTGAAGTCCTCCCTGAGCCTGGCAGTATCCAAGACGGTCAATAAATTCTCGTTGGACCTTACTGACAGTTTCTTGAGAAATATTGTTACATTCATTTCTAATCCTAGTTTTTAATTCCTCGATATTGTCTGGTCTAGTTTTGTATACGACATTCTTTAGATGGCCCCACAATCTAATGGATTAAGGTCCGGAGATCTTGGGGGCCATTCAATAGAACCACGCCTACCTATTCATCTATTGGGAAAGACTTGGTCAAGATACCTTCTAACATCAGCTGCGTAATGCGGCGGTGCACCATCCTGCTGGTACCATAAGTTTTCATTAGGTATAGCAGGATTATTTGCATTAGGAAATAAGATCACCAGATTCGGTACAACTTAATCCTGTAGGAATTGGAGGTATCTTGGACCATTTAAGGTTTCTTCAAAATAGTAGGGTCCAATAATTCTATTTTCTGCAATCGCCGCCCAAACATTTGTTTTCTGCGGATACTGTGTGTGATGTTCTCTTATCCATTTTGGATTCTCCTTAGCCCAGTACATGTAATTCTGCCGATTTACTGTTCCTGTCAGTGTAAAGGTAGCTTCATCAGAGAAAACAATATTTTTTACTAGCAAAGGGTGAGCATTGCACATATCCATTAACGTTTGGCA
Organism: Agriotes lineatus; assembly: GCA_940337035.1. NCBI lineage: Eukaryota > Metazoa > Arthropoda > Insecta > Coleoptera > Elateridae > Agriotes > Agriotes lineatus. Next base: position 202,328 of record CALNHX010000246.1, on the reverse strand, counting down.
GAACTGCATCCGTCGGTCTGGATCGTCCTCAGAAAGTTCTTGGGTTAGAGCTATCTTATAGGAATGCCACTTTTCCAATTTTAAAATTTTATGTGAAGTTGTAACTGGGATATCTTGATTTTGGCTAATTCTTCTAAGGCTGTTGTGTGGATTTTCTTCCACAGCTAACAAAACGTTCAATTTGGTTTCCTCATTGATTTTAGGACGCCCAACTTTAGAGCGATCATCAACAGTACCAGTTTCTCGAAACTTCCTCTCAACTTTGCTTACTGCTGATTGAGTTATGGGCCTATCCGGATATTTATTATTAAACAGTCTAACTTCTTCTTGTTGAGTTCGTACTCTGTCGCCGTTCCAATCATCATCAGAATTTCGATTCTCTGAGTAACAGAAAGACGCATTTTATTCTTTATTTTTTCGAAAATATAGGAATCAATAAAATGTAAACTTCAAAACTGTGACATACGTCAACATAACAGCTAACTCAGCAAGGTATCAAAAACAGTAAAATGTCTTTTTTGCTATAATAAAAAGAGTGTATTTTTAGGACTTAATAAATACGTTCTTACCAGTGACCTGCTAAAAGAGATCTTTACAAAGCTAGGAAGGACTTCAGTTTCAACGCTTAATTAATTAGTTTGTTCAATTAACTGAATAAAATAAATTTATTTTAAATCATTATAACATTAATTTTATCAAAAATTTCCTTATGTAACATGACAAAACTTTTGAAGTACTATATGCAGAAAAATATGCTCTTTCAAATGGCACTGTCAAAAACGGAGGTTATCATTTGAAAAAAATGCCGATGACGTCATATCCGGAACAGTAATGATGTCACGAGTGCGACTAAAACGTCAAAAGATGCATATCTTAAAACAAAGCTTGACGTCTCCCAGGATTTTTCCGAAAAGCTTTTCCTTTTTTAGATAATGAATTTATTCCATACTTTATGTACACACTGTATATGAATGCCACTTGGTCATCACGTTACTGAAAAACAGGTGGTACTTTCACTTCATGGACGTTTTCGAAAACAACCGCGGTAGTTAGGAAAACTTACTACGGATCAAAGACCAAAAAGGTAGCTTGTTTTATGCTGAACAAGAATGATCTACAGGGAATAAAAAAAATTGGTCCCGAAGGATGAAGTGGGGGGGGGGGGTTGTAAGTAAATGCAGCCTGGGTCCCAACTACAAGGGAATTTGTCGAATATAGAGAAAACACAACTCATCCATACTATGGTAATTACTCTGAAAGTATGCAGATGTTAACCATTCTGTGTCAAACAGCATATTTTAAGATCATTTTGTACTCACCTTTAAAATATTTTTTCGCTAAATTTAGTGACACTACTTCTTGTAAACGTTATAAAGGTACTATACACGTTGCACACAATATGAAGCCACTGACACATATGGGAATCACACAATATGAATGCACTGTTGCTATTTCGTACGCATATATTTGGTTCAGATGTGTACGTAATTTTACATATTAACATATACGCCACCACAGAGCCAGTGTATATAGGAGAGTACCACCACGTCCGCCATGTTTATTCCTCTGACATATGCGTCACTGTGAGGTTTGTAGCACAATTCCGTCAACGTGACGTTTGTTGGCAATCCAAAATTTACTTAAGATTGGCAAGACTGTAAGTCTTGTTACGGTATTAATTCATCATATCGACATAGGTCGTATTGATTGTTCAAAAAACGGGTACAAACTACAGGGTTCGCCGGCTTTACTAAAAAGAACACAGATCTTAATGTGCTGGAGCAGATTTTGTTGCTCCGGTTACTCGCACTTAACCCAGTCGGGAAGGCGTGGTTCGAAAGCTCAAAGAAAAACCGGCGGCACTTACCCTGATGGATTGCTTAACAGAAAAGAAAATGCCTGAGCGCCACTTGGTTCTGATTAGGGGTGGCTGACGTGTCTAGAACCAAGAACAATACACGTAGCCTATGTAGAAGTCCTCCAAGTACGTTGCTGAACGCCTCCGCCTGTTGTTTACCAAGCCTCCTCCGAGTAGCCGGGTGACCTTGTCGTTAAATCACTTACCTTCAAGGCCACCGTCACTAAAGAATAACAAAAGAACACTGAATGGCCCAGGGCTTGGGGCTTGCTTAATCAAAAGAGCATGCTTTAACTTCACAAAATTAATTACACTTGGCCTTTGCCACACTGGATTAGTTAATGACCCAGAAGGGATTTCAAAATTCATAAAAAGAATGAACTGACTTTAACAAGTTTATTATTTAAAGGAACAAATGACAGTTTACACAAATCGGTACATTAAAACAAACACCCGGAGGCGAGTTTAAATTTAGTAATAAGATATCCTACGTGAATATGAAAGGGGGCCCCACAAAACCAAAATATATCTTAAGGGCTAGTTACAAAGACACAAAAAAACACAATATTATCCAAAACAAGTGACATAAAATGGACGCCAGGAGTAAAGCCCCTGGTAAACATTAACTGAGACAGATCATAAGTCCTAGCGGACGTACGCAACGTTTATAAGCACTGACGCACAATAAAATATAAAATCGCACATTAAGTTAGGCACCAGAGTTACCTAATTGGTACAATGCAAAGCGCCTACCTGATAGTTGCAGCATGCAGTCTTAAATGCGGATGTAGTTGTCCTCGTGGAGGCCTGGTAAAACGTGCCAGAGGTGTAGCGAATTCTCCAGAAGAGGCAACAGGTGGAGCAGAAACTCGAGGGAATTGAAGATAGTCGGCAGCAAACATCAATCAACGAAGTAACAGCAAACAACACTATATCGCGCGGGGGGGGCCCTCCCTTTAATTAAACTCGACGTTGACACAGATATGCATTACGCAATGGTTTTTTCCCGACTTAACAGGGAAAAAAGTTAGTTGAGGCTCATCAGATATCGTTTCTCTAATCGAATCGGCAAAAAGTGCCAAAAGTCTCCCCGGAGACCAACTGTATGAATCGAAAATCGGCCAATTTAACAACGTCCGAGTTAAATACACTTCCTCTGCCCACCGCGCATTTTCAAAGACACAAGAAATAATGTTCACTTCGAAGATTCGGGTTTAACTGCACTCGCCATTAACGTGCCCCAAGGCACTCGAAAAGTTCGCACCAAAGCCAAAAAGGATTCACAACTTAATCACCACAAGTTAGCCAAAAGCTCACAAAAACAACGCAGCCAAAAGTTCATTAATGCGTTAACAAAAGCTCCCCCAACTGCAGCGTCAACGCCACAGTCGGGGGCGCGAAATTTCACATACGTCTTGCTCACTCAAATGCTGGGTACAGAATTTTTATTTCAAATCGAATTCCGCGCGAAGAAGTACAATGGAAGAAAACTTCGAACTCCAAAACCATAATTTCTATATGTGCGGTTAACTAAGGGCTTATCAAACTTTATTTCCAATGGGCCCATAGAACGTTCTAGAAGAAATTTCTTGCTGTTGCAACGAATCCCAAGGTGTCGAATTACACGACCAATTTTCAAGAACTTTGAGCGCTGAATTGCCTGAAAGAAAACCTAAGGCTTCAAGGACTGTTTTTGCTTCTACTTGAAATAAAGTATTTGATTTATTTAGGCGTTCAACGCTTGATTGTCGAAACAAATACGCACTTTGTGCACTGAACGAAGAATGCTTGCTAAGACGAATTCTACGGATCGTGAACGCATTATTGTTTGGGCCAAAAGGAATTTAACATGTAGCTTTAAGATCCAGGGTTGAACTTTAAACAGGGCAGTCTTCAGAAATTTTTAAATAGAATAATTTCAGCTTAAATGCACTAATAACACCCAATTGTGGAATTGATGACAAGGATAGCTTAATGACGTCAAAATCACTTAACAGTCTATGTCAAATTCCAGGTTAGCAGGTTAGGTTTTTGCGTCAATTTTGACGCAAACTCGCTCAAGACATAACCTGCTAACCTCGAATTTGACATAGACTTACAGTCTTGCCAATTTCAAGTAAAATTAATGGGACCTGGACATATCGCCGAATGGACAAAACGCCGAATCGTATTTTAATGCCCAAAACGCCGAATCGTGCCCAAAACGCCGAATTCGTTTGAGTGGACAAATCGCCGAAAATGTCCAAAATGCCGAATGCTGTCGGTGGACAAATCGCCGAAAATGGACAAATCGCCGAATTAGTTGGCGTGGACAAAACGCCGAAAATGCCCAAAACGCCGAATTCTCTCGGTGGACATATCGCCGAAAATGGACAAATCGCCGAATTAGTTATCGTGGACAAAACGCCGAAAATGCCCAAAACGCCGAATTCTGTCCGTGGACATATCGCCGAAAATGGACAAATCGCCGAACCGTGTAAAATGACCCCACATGGATCGGAAAGTTGGCATCGCTCGATTTTGTTGAAAACCCCCGTTTGTGTCGGTGGACATATCGCCGAAAATGGACAAATCGCCGAATTAGTTAGCGTGGACAAAACGCCGAAAATGCCCAAAACGCCGAATGTTGTCGGTGGACACAACGCCGAAAATGGACAAATCGCCGAATTAGTTAGCGTGGACAAAACGCCGAAAATGCCCAAAACGCCGAATGCTGCCGGTGGACACATCGCCGAAAATGGACAAATCGCCGAATTAGTTACCGTGGACAAAACGCCGAAAATGCCCAAAACGCCGAATTCTGTCGGTGGACATATCGCCGAAAATGGACAAATCGCCGAATTAGTTAGCCTGGACAAAACGCCGAATTCTGTGAGTGGACATATCGCCGAAAATGTCCAAAACGTGGAATTAGTGGGCGTGTACCAAACGTCAAAGATGTCGAAATCACCAATTCCTGTTAGTGGGTATGGTACAAATTAAGGATGCAGAATATTTTACGGCCAAACAAATAGCGAGAATGGTTTTCAAGTTGTTATTTCTAAGTTACAACAATAATAAATTCAACTAGCAATATTGCCGCCAGCATAAACAACAACTGTAAACTAATAGTTGATATTCTAACTAGAATTTTTGATATCCCGTGTGCATTTTTGTGATTGAGTATTGAGGGTGGTGTCATTTTGTTCCTTATGCTGGGACCCGCGACTGGGATGAGTGAGGGGGCTATTTGGGGATAAGTTATTATTTTAAAATATAAATAAAGTAAATATGTTTTAAAAACCAGAATATCTATTTCATATTCTATATCGCGCATATACTGCAACTTATAATCTAATAAAATAAAGTGATAATTGACCGTCATTGAATCCAAAATGGCGAACTTTAATTTTTTTATTTAAAAAACTCTTTGAATATAAAACAACAGGAAGGAGCATTTACCAGATGAGGTTGCGTCGAGAATGGAGGTTGCATATGGCGGATAGTTGTTTCCGTTTGACACTGGCGTACTGTCTGTAAAGGATATATTATGGGTTTATTATATATCAAGGATCAACATTTTATGTATTTCTACACATTTATATCGGGTGATTATAAATGTTTTTCCATCAAGCTACTTATGAAATATTTGTTATATGAATAATATGCAGGTGGCACTGTAAGTCTATGTCAAATTCGAAGTTAGCAGGTTAGCTTTTGCGTCAGTCTTGATTATAAAATTACCCGGTATATTAATGCCTAGACAAGCTATTAGGTTAGCTTATTGGAATTTATATATATATATATATATATATATATATATATATGAATTAAATAAATAATTATTTATTATTATTATATTATAATTGTTTTACTGAGTTTAAAATTTGTCATTATTTGTATTAAACAAATTTTAATAAAAAAACATTATGTAAATTAATTCATATAAACATTAGTTGCTGCTACAATCGCAAAATTTATATGGTGATAAATATAGAATAAGTTGGAGTTTTAACAAATTTATTTATTTTAATTTTTCTTAAATTTATTTATTTCCAACAGACAAATACAAATATTTCTAATATATGTATTTTTAAAAATAAATTATAAATTGACTTAGATATACATTTTTAATAAAAGTAGTAAATAGACCACATAAGGAAACATTCTTGTGCTTGGCCTTTTTCTACAGTACCTTAAATTTTACTAGAATTGTTCTAAGCTTTTCTATATTGACTGCACTTTTTTATTTGTATGTGTTGTTTCACAAGATTGTCTGAATATATTTTGTTAATCGGTTGTTATTTCGTCATTTGTCAACGCACAAACATCTAACAGAAATCCTAGAAATGCAAGTTTATAATGTGTTTACTGCATTCAGTCTAGACACTATATATTATATACTAGCTGACCCGGCAAACGTTGTTTTGGATTATGACATGGTGGGGAAAACCTTTCAAACCATTAAGCACAGAATGATAAAAGTATGACTGCAAATAGAAAGTCGTACAGTGTATAGAAAAACACACCTTCGATATTTTCCAATTTTCCGGCTGTCCCTTTGGATTTTTCCGAATTTTCTTTTTTTGCTAAACCACCTCGGGAGTAAGGCGAACAAAACAAAAAAAACCATCCAAATCGGTCCACGGTGAGTGATTTTTATATATACAGATTATATTGCTTAAATAATGTGCAATCATTTATCCAAAATGAATAATTGGGCCAGTCAACAGCGTGTTTCTTGTATTAACCAATTCGTCAAAACAAATTTTGTGATTTCAACGGAACGCGCCTCTTGCGAGAGAACAATGCGGGCATTAAAATTCGGACGAAAAGCCCAATGGGGTGGAAATGCCGAAAACGTCATAGTTACCTGGGACATTAGAAGAATTAACAAATTCTCAACATTCTGTTACATACAATAGGTACCTAACTATTGTTTCTTTTACTAAGCGGTACAAACTTATTTTCGTGAACAAACTTTGTTGTCAATCATGGATTTCGAGTACTTTTTCTGCCAAATTACCCAAAAAATTATTTGAATAACTTGGCATTTTTCCTTGAAGAATTCATTAGCAAGCGCAGTATATAACACAGGCAAAGTTGTGGTATGAGCGTTACATGTTTTTCTTCTAATAAATTTATAAAAAAAGGCCACGCTCCACAACTCAGGAATGCCAGTTGATCCAATATAACTTCCAATAGATTTGAGTACAGCTATTATTATGTGCAATTCTCATGGAATGATCACCCAATTTTCGGTTAAAAAATGCCATCTTTAGATGTATCAAAGGCCGTTGTAGTCGACGGTTTACAGTCACAACTAACTTTTCCAGTTTGGTGATGCAGGAAGTAATGGCAAAATAGATATGTGTGTTTTGTGTCTGCTATCATATGCCATGGAATTGTGGGTAGACAGAGTTATTAGCACTTGATTGGAACTATAAGTCTGACTTAAATTAACAATTTCGCCTAGCAACCATATGATGTCTTACGTTGCAACTTCTGTTAGATAATGACGGAACATCAACAGTCATAGTTGACCTTTTTGTTTAGCACCCTTTGGAAGGAACCAGGACAGTGTGTAAATTGTTTCCGGAAATGTTTTAGAAATGTAAGCACACTGGGCCATAAATACCGCCACTCCCTCTTTTATTTTTTATGGCACTTAAACATTTTATAAGTTTGCTATTTGTTTTGTATAATCGATTACCTTTAATTTGATACCCAACAAGTTCATGTTTAGTTTTTTCTTTGAATATAAAACAACAGGAAGGAGTCTGGTCTTTTATTGGCCGTACTTAAAAGTGCGACTGAAATCGCCATATGCAACCTCCAAGTATGACTCATTTGTGGTAGTTTATTCATGGTAGTTGTCAAATAACGTGATCATAGGGGTATAATTTTTGCATTTTAATTGTATAAAGCCTTACTCAATGCGTACTTATTTTCAGATAATGTTTATTTACAAGCTGGTTGGTAATTAAAATTAAAATATTGACTGTCCTGAACTGCCGGCAAGACTTAACTTTCATATACCTGATATAAGAACGAGAAATGGTCTCACATTTGTTAATACTTGTCCTAGGACAAATTCCTATAAAAATTCATCACTTTTTGCAAGCACTGCATCATACAATCTTATCAATAATCAAATTGACATATTTCACTGTGACTTGAAAGGTTTTTCTAAGAATTTGTTTTATACTGTAAGTTTATTGTAATCTTAGGTTGGTTTTCGACTGTATAATAGAAATTATGTTTGAGTTAGTTCTAAATATGAAATTGTACACTTTCTATAATTGGGCTTCCTGTCTGTTGGAAATAAATAAATTTAAGAAAAATTAAAATAAATAAATTTGTTAAAACTCCAACTTATTCTATATTTATCAACATATAAATTTTGTGATTGTAGCAGAAACTCGTTAAATTAATGTTAATGTGAATTAATTTACATAATGTTTTTTTATTAAAATTTGTTTAATACAAATAACGACAATTTTTAAACTCAGTAAAACAATTATAATATAATAATAATAAATAATAATTTATTTAATTCATATATATATGTATATATAAATTCCAATAAGCTAACCTAATAGCTTGTCTAGGCATTAATATACCGGGTAATTTTATAATCAAGACTGACGCAAAAGCTAACCTGCTAACTTCGAATTTGACATAGACTTACAGTGCCACCTACATATTATTCATATAACAAATATTTCATAAGTAGCTTGATGGAAAAACATTTATAATCACCCGATATAAATGTGTAGAAATACATAAAATGTTGATCCTTGATATATCATAAACCCATAATATATCTTTTACAGACAGTACGCCAGTGTCAAACGGAAACAACTATCCGCCATATGCAACCTCCATTCTCGACGCAACCTCATCTGGTAAATGCTCCTTCCTGTTGTTTTATATTCAAAGAGTATTTTAAATAAAAAAATTAAAGTTCGCCATTTTGGATTCAATGACGATCAATTATCACTTTATTTTATTAGATTATCAGTTGCAGTATATGCGCGATATAGAATATGAAATAGATATTCTGGTTTTTAAAACATATTTACTTTATTTATATTTTAAAATAATAACTTATCCCCAAATAGCCCCCTCGCTCATCGCAGTCGCGGGTCCCAGCATAAGGAACAAAATGACACCACCCTCAATACTCAATCACAAAAATGCACACGGGATATCAAAAATTCTAGTTAGAATATCAACTATTAGTTTACAGTTGTTGTTTATGCTGGCAGCAATTGCTAGTTGAATTTATTATTGTTGTAACTTAGAAATAACAACTTGAAAACAATTCTCGCTATTTGTTTGGCCGTAAAATATTCTGCATCCTTAATTTGTACCATACCCACTAACAGGAATTGGTGATTTTGACATCTTTGACGTTTGGTACACGCCCACTAATTCGACGTTTTGGACATTTTCGGCGATATGTCCACTCACAGAATTCGGCGTTTTGTCCAGGCTAACTAATTCGGCGATTTGTCCATTTTCGGCGATATGTCCACTGACAGAATTCGGCGTTTTGGGCATTTTCGGCGTTTTGTCCACGGTAACTAATTTGGCGATTTGTCCATTTTCGGCGATATGTCCACCGACAGAATTCGGCGTTTTGGGCATTTTCGACGTTTTGTCCACGGTAACTAATTCGGCGATTTGTCCATTTTCGGCGATGTGTCCACCGGCAGCATTCGGCGTTTTGGGCATTTTCGGCGTTTTGTCCACGCTAACTAATTCGGCAATTTGTCCATTTTCGGCGTTGTGTCCACCGACAACATTCGGCGTTTTGGGCATTTTCGGCGTTTTGTCCACGCTAATTCGGCGATTTGTCCATTTTTGGCGATATGTCCACCGACACAAACGGGGGTTTTGAACAAAATCGAGCGATGCCAACTTTCCGAACCATGTGGGGTCATTTTACACGGTTCGGCGATTTGTCCATTTTCGGCGATATGTCCACGGACAGAATTCGGCGTTTTGGGCATTTTCGGCGTTTTGTCCACAATAACTAATTCGGCGATTTGTCCATTTTCGGCGATATGTCCACCGAGAGAATTCGGCGTTTTGGGCATTTTCGGAGTTTTGTCCACGCCAACTAATTCGGCGATTTGTCCATTTTCGGCGATTTGTCCACCGACAGCATTCGGCGTTTTGGGCATTTTCGGCGATTTGTCCACTCAAACGAATTCGGCGTTTTGGGCACGATTCGGCGTTTTGGGCATTAAAATACGATTCGGCGTTTTGTCCATTCGGCGATATGTCCTAGACCCAAATTAATGACATCACTCAATCAGTTATTGCTGATGGGAACAAAAATTGCGGCATTTTCACGGATCAAAGAATGACAGTACTATCCTATATATACTAGCTTTGCAGGATTTTAGAATTTCAATCAACGTGAATATGTGAGTGTTATATAACTACTAAATGCTGATAATTTGTATTTGTAGCAACTGTAAGTAATGTACCTCCCGAAGAATGTGAAATTGAAATGTTGAAAAGGATGTTGGAAGAGGCACATAGAAAAATGACTTTAGCAAAGGAAGAGTGTGGAAAGCAGTTAAAATTGACAAAAAACTGTACATAAAACTGAATATTCAAATATAAAGTTAAGACGGAACAACAGAGTGTTAAATGACATGAACCAAAAGTTATTAGCGAATTAAAATCGTGTGACGTTCGTGATTAAGAAAATGTTGCAAAAACACTCGGTCACCGTGTTGATGTTTGTTGGACAACAAATTTTCAATCTGCAGCATTTATCAAGTGATAAAAAAATTTTACGAGTCCTTGAAAGGTGATTTTCCTGCTTGGGACTCTCGGAGAATTTCAAAAAGGATTGTTGACCGTTCAAAACAATAATTTTAAAGACTCGGCTGAAATAGGTGTTAAATGTCATAGAAGAGTTCAACAGCATTTTAACCAAGAACGATGATCAAAAACAGTTTCTGTTATAAGTAGTAAAGGTTTACTGTAAGAAATTTCCAGACAGTGGCTAAAAGAGGCTTTTATCCAACGTTTACATTTCGGATTCTTTGTATTGTTTCCCTGTTTAATGCCAATGTATTCAGTATCTTTGCTGTATATTTTAATAAATTTATGAACATGTAATAATACATATATTGAGATGGTATGAGGCCCACGACTTGGCTCTGTTTGCAGTGCAAGATAATTGACCGATTCAATAAGCACAGAGTTGGGATGTTTCATCTAATTGCAAATTTTAAAACTAAAGAAACAGTAAATGTATTGATAATGAGATGCGAGAAAGATTAAATTAGTTGGAGAAAGGTACGCAAAGGCAAAGCAAATTTCAAAGGGTTTAGGTTGGCTTGTGACTAAATTACTATAATTCAAATAAGGTTTGTGCACATGTGAAGCCAGGCCAATTTATAAAATGTATTTAACACAAAAGGTTGTTGGCTGCATAATAAAAGTAGCGTAGTTTGTTAAGTCAAAAGCAGAAGATAGTGAAGTTAGTAAGCAAAGCAGAAAGGTTAATTAAGCGGGATAATATAATAGAAATATTGCAAAAGAGCAATTCTAGAAGGCAACAGAAGAGAGAAGATAATGACGCGAACATGGTGAACTCAAAAATTAGTGCATTTAAAAATAAAGTGTAATAGTGCAAAGCAGAGCATGATATAATAAAAATAATAACGTTTGTGTGCGCAACGCCACCGTACAATTTAGTTATAAGATTAAAGACAATAATTTAGTTTTAAGAAAATTGTAAATATAATTTAAGTACTCAAATTTACTTCCATTTGTAACCTTTCTTTACCAAAATTAATTTCCTTTAACATAAGATAATCATAGTAATCTAGCAACCTGATGCTGTTTTGTTGAAAAAAACAAGGAGAGCAATTGAATTAATTTTTATATGAAGTTTGTTAGATTTGTGCTCCACTTTTAAATACAGTTGTATACCCGTAAACGAGCATATTACCAGTAAAAAAGAATTGCCTTTTATTGTGCCCATCTTAGTGTGCGTGTGGCAGTGTTTGTGAAAGTTTCCGCAGCACTAAAATATAAAATTCTCCAATCGCTTCTCCGAGGTCATCGGCTGCCGTTCAGGTGGGGTTTCCGATAACCGTTCCCGGCAAAAGTAAGAATCCAGAGCCAGAGACATGCACTGCATTACGTCGGGGAGGACTGCAAGCACGTCAAGGACAGCATCTGCAGCGAGGGGACCGTCTCCAGCAATCACAACGGGCAGCTTAGAAGTCTGCAAGCGAAGTAGGATAAAGCCTGAGAATTTAAGTGCAGAGTGTCGGAAACGCATTGAAATCTGAGGTCAAACCTTTCCGGAGTGGATTAGCATTTTCCCGAGGCCCCATTTGCTTCGTTTTTTCCAAAAATCGAGTAGCGTCAGTGGATTGTGCGAGTTCGGCTGAGAACCTAAGCGAACAGAAACAAATGTACATTTTGGCGTCTCTTTTACCTCACGAAATAAGCAAGGCGAGGTGTTCCTACGTCACCACTGAAACAAAACAGTGTTAATTGTTGCAAGCGCGAAAATTGGAATAATTACCTGACGCGTTTCTGACGCTTTTAAAACATTCAAATGCGCTTTCACCACTAGCGACTTTTTTGTCACTTGTCAAATTAAGAATTCTTTTGATCTACCAAGAACCGCGCATTCGAACTACTGAGTTTACGAATAAAATAAAGTCCGTTTATGAACCCAACTCAATGAGATTTGAGTTTCATGCTTGCCTTGTAGTTAGCCAAATCAGTTTGGCAGATTAGATAAAATATAAAAGGGGCATACAACCATTTAATTGTGTAATCATTAATTACATTTCGCTTTTCACCAGCCACATTTAACTTATTGAATTTTATTTAAAATTCACAAACAGGTAATCATTACATTTAATAGGCATCAGATAATAAAAGCCGAGCAATCATAACAATATATTTTTTAATTTTTCTCTAGTCTTCGAGATAATTGAGGTACTTCTTACGGTTATCCAATTGGTTTTAAATTTTACAGGGCTTTTATTTTTCTATTTGGGTGAGATCGTCAGAATTTAAAAAAAATTCTATATAAATAAAGACCACAATAGTACATATGGAATGAATTTGAGTAAAGACAGCTTTAAAGTCAATGCTAGAAAATAGTTTATATATATAAATACCTCAGCGTGTTAGTATCCTACCTCTTCTGTTAATAATTGGATGCCTATTAAAAGAATTCGGAGTATAGTGTTTACATTTAATAATTATGTGTCATATGTTGGTGTATAACAGAGGTACTCTATGATTACGGTTAAACAGCTTCTGCCGTGCATAATAAAATATTCAAGTTTTTCTGATTTTGTTCAATAATTTTTGTAAATTTTTGTTAGTTAAACTCCTTTTTGTTGAAACAATGACATTTACTTGGTAAATAGACACAGATTTTGTTTAAAAAAGTTGCGATTTTTTGTTAACTGTTTGTACAAAATGTAAATTTTCATTTCACTGCCTACAAAGTATCGAGAGATAAAAAAAAAACTGATCCTCAGTGGGCTGTAGAAATTCAAACGTATGAATAATATGTTGTTGGCACTGTACGTCTATGTCAAATTCGAGGTTATCAGGTTAGATTTTGCGTCAGTCTGTGTCAAAACTGACGCAAAGCCTAACCTGGTAACCTCGAATTTGACATAGACTTACAGTGCCACATATTATTCATACGTTTGAATTCCCACAGCCCGCTGAGGATCAGTTTTTTTGTGGATCTCCCGATATTTTTGTAGAATATAAAAATTTGTGAGTCAATACGAATTTTGTCTGTGTAACTTTGCAAGCGTGATGTCTCAATTTATGAAAAAATTCATGTAAATCTACCAAAGGATGTCTGCCAAATTTCGACCATTTGATAATATGTATGTATATCCAAATTTTCAATTGCGATATAAAAGTTATAATAAGAATTACTAATAAACTGTGTTTTACGAGTCATTTCCTTTATACATGTAACATTTAAGTTTGAAATTCGCGCCATATTTGAGGGCACACCATTGGCACCGCCATTTTGGGGAGAAAATTCGCCTCAACCAATCGGGCAGAGACGGCCAATGACCAGTCTCTCATTTCTAGGGTCTCTACACCACCACAGAGCCAGTAGATATAGAGAGTACCGCCATTCTTTGATCCGTGAAAATGCCGCTATGGCCGCCATTTTTGTTCCCACCAGCAATGACTGATTGAGGTATGTCTAAAATTTTACTTGAAATTGGCAAGACTGTAAGTCTATGTCAAATTCGAGGTTATCAGGTTATGTTTTCCGTCAGTTTGTGTCAAATAACAAACAAAACCTAACCTGCTAACATCGAATTTGACATAAACTTACAGTCTTGCCAATTTTAAGTAAAATGTCGGATTGTCAATAAATGTCACGTTGACGGAATTGTGCTACAAACCTCAAAGTGACGCATATGACAAAGGAACAAACATGGCGGACGTGGCGGTACTCTCTATATCTACTGGCTCTGTACCACCACTACTAGCAGCGCCCCTACGGCAAAACGCGGTACTAAAAATTTACCGATTCTATTAGACCTGAGCAAAATTAAGATTGAAAAAAAGCATGGAAAAAGATCCTGAGCCAATATACTGGTTTTTACAGTCAAACATTTTAATTTTATTAGCAAACAGCGAGATGTTAAAAATGATATGTTTCAAATCAATATTAATTAATGCATAAAAATACTATTGCCATAGGACTTGATGTGAAAGGATTATAACATTAATTTAAACGTCAGTGTTCATAAACAAATACAATTTAATTTTTCATAGCAAGGACAAAGGGTAAAATTTTCATAACTATGTTGAATACACAATAATGCATATATAGTCTCAAATCAATCCATTAGACGAGCATTCGATTAGACCAAATTATGAATCTGCATAATGCAAGCAGAGTAGTGTTGCGGAAAACAATTGTGAGTTGCGGCACGTGTGTTTTCGGTGAACGGTTCGATCTGGAGTGTGTTTGCGTCAACTGGAGAAACTGTTTCCAAACGCTCGCTTGCAAACAGCACATTGCAGCAACGCAGACCAGCTCCAAACAAGGACGGACTTTCCTGGAAAACGTGTAAAAGCCAGAAAATACCAACAAAGCCAATCGTACCTGGATCACACAGTTGGGTCGAACTGAAATATCAACGCCAGGTGAACTGTTCGTCAGGAATGCTCCAAATGCATGAAGAAATGGGTGCTCATTACCAATCCTCCAACGACAAATATGGTCCAGAAGGGGTGTCAAGGACGTAGATTAACTAGGGCGCGACCTGTATATAAAAATAAATTAGCATAACTGACACGTTTAAGCTTGTATGTAATTAATTTCTAAGTTAACTGTTCCCGCGTTTTTGTTGTTTGGCTTTGTTTGCAAGCCGCAATTTTGCACATGTGTTTGTAACGGACATTTGAAGGAAGCGTGTTCCTGCCAAATTCACATGTGTTTTGTAACCGACATTTGGTGCGACTTTGACGCCAATTTCTCCAACGGTCAGCAGATTAAGTCATGTGACTTATATGACCCAATTAGGTTACTAGCCGAAGGCTAGGGGTGTTTCTCAACCCTCCGGGAGTATATAAGGTTTTGACGGCTTTTAGAGGGGGGACTGTTTTCGCTCATCCAGAACATTTAATGTTATCCATGACACAAGATAATACAAAACACATAAGAGAGCTCGGACTTCGACGAATTCCAAAGGCGAGACAGTTAGATCAAAGGAGAACAACTATCAGAACATTCATGCCGCCAAAACTCAATTTCAATGCTGAAGAGAGTGTTGAATCCAGAGGGGCAATCGAAGGGAAAAATCCCCCCCCCCCCCGGGCAGTACAAATTCCCTCCCGGGACCATTACCACATGATATTCATATTTCTTTAATAAGTAAACGAATCCACCCCGGATTGTGGGGAAATTAGTATAATGCCATATAAATCTGCTTTATTTCTGTAAATTGACTAATCACTATTTATCTTTGTATTTTAATTTACACAAAAATACCCCCCAGAACTTTCATCCCCCCCCCTCCCCGGAGGAAACGGTTTTAATTCAACACTGGCTGAAGACTACTCGGAAATACTTAAGTGGATGGACTGTGATTTATCTTCGCCCCCATTATTAAAAGATATCAGTGACGATGAGATTAAATCACATATTCAAAGTGACTCAGTCCGTAATTGGGATATAACATTCAAGACATTCCCAGTTCACACATAGGCAGTTGAACGATGTGTGAAACTCATGACAGAAGCCTCAGGAAAAGTTTGCGGAGCTGAGCTTAGGGATGGTCTTATAGGAACGACTTTGCTGTTAAGGTCAACCATCTTAACTTCGCCCATTTCGGATTTCAAGTACCTTCAGCTAAGAATGAGTGAAAACGGAGATGTTTAATTGTTCGACATCAGTTTATTGACCCTACGACCCTTCACACAAAAACATACAGCCGTATTCATAGTCGTTCGCCAGCGGCTCGCCGGCGAGTCGCCGGAGATTCGTTATGAATAGTATGTTGGCGGCACTGTACGTCTATGTTAAATTCGAGGTTAGCAGGTTAGATTTTGTGTCAATTTCTGTCAAAACTGACGGAAAACCTAACCTGCTAACCTCGAATTCGACATAGACGTACAGTGCCGCCAACATACTATTCATAACGAATCTCCGGCGACTCGCCGGCGAACGACTATGAATACGGCTGTTAGTCTTTTCAATACAAAAATCTGTTTATAAATATGACTAATGGTCTAAAATAATTTGTTTTTAAACATTTAAACTTGTATTCAATAAAGAAAATGTAAGCTGTTAGTATTTTTTTCCTTGAACTGTGATCTACCTTTATTTGTATTTTTTTTTAAATTTCATTAACTTTGAAGACAATGCGCGACCGGAAGATGTTGATAGATTTAAATAGTATTTAAACATTATTTTCTGTGGTTCTAATGCATAAGAATTTGGTACATTCGGGAGTGGCTAATTTAAAAATGTTAAATATTATCGTAAAAATGTGAATTATTCCCAATTTCGGCAAACTTTTCAGCGGTAATACGACTTGAATTTTTTTTACATGTTACAAAACTGTAGATTTTTTAAATTAAAAACTGTAGATTTTTTAAATTAATAGAGTAGCATTAAAATTGGTCTGTAGGACCAACCATTAATTTTTTTCTTAACTAGAAGATGCAAACTATTAGCCTTTAAGTCCACCCATAAGATTTCACTAATTCACACTATGCACTGCTTTTGCAATCACGCACTACATAAGTTCAAAGGGTTTCTTCCTCTTCAATCTTCTATGTAACCCTTCGTTGTCCAGGAATTGGATGGCTTCTGGATTAACATGATCATGCAATCTCGCTTCGTGTTTGGCAGCACAGCGCTTTAACTCACCAGCAACATCCATGATTCCAAGGTCACGATGGATGTCACTGTTACGTAGGTACATACCACGGCGCATGCACGATTTTTTGAGTACTTTATTTTGGAAAGTCTGAATTTTTGTATTATTGCTCTGTTTGGCACATCCCCAGAGTTGTATGGCATAGAGCCAGACTGGTTTTAAGATCTGGTTGTATATTATAGCTTTGTTGTGTGTCGACAGCTGGAAATTTTTCCCCAGGAGCCAATACAGTTTTCTATATTTTAGTCCTAATTCTTCTTTTTTCTTTTTCACATATACCTTCCACCGTAAACGCTTGTCGAGAGTCATACGTAAGTGTTTTGCTGTATTTTCATACGGTATGACGTTGCTATTGATCGATATCTGAAACTGTTCTCGTATGAATTTGTTAATGAAGTGTATGTGTGTTCATTTTTGTTGGTTGGAAAATGCACCTTCTTGTTTTATTTTAAACAATCTGCCACACACGTGCGACTTCAGGAGTTTATCGTATTTTTTCGGAAGCTGGTGATTCAGTTTATGCATCAAGCCTTCGTGCCAAACTTTGTCGAAGGCTTGCGCAACGTCGAGGACTATAGTGGAGCACACTTGTTTTTCTTCTAGCACTTTCTCGATTGGATTCGTAATCCGATCTATTGTTGAGTGCTTCTTCCTGATGCAAACTGGTGATCGTGGATCAATCCTTTTCTTTCAATTATTGGTTTCAATCGTTTGAGCAGAAGCTTCTGGAATACGTTGCTGATTACTGGCAGCAAAGCGATAGGTCTATAGGATTTGACTTCGTTTGTTGGTTTACCTGGATTTTGCAGCATTATTATTTCTGATACCTTCCAGCTGTTAGGTCCTAGGTACATGTTTTAGTCTCAATGACGCGTTGTATAGATACGTTAACATAAGTAATCCCTTTGTCGACAATTGTTTTAGAATCTCACCAGTGATAAGATCGAACCCTGGTGCTGTTTTGCGGTTTAGATTAGTGTTGCTCTTGAGAGCAACTTCTTGTGGTGTGACTAATGTGATAGCCTCTTCTTCCTGATTTACATGTTCTTGTAGCGCAGAGTCGTTTTATGTTACGTTTGGCGTAAATGTTTCTTCAAGATGGTTGGCAATGGTCTGAGCTTTTTCTTTATTATCTTTCGCTTAGCTAGGTACCATCAGGTTTTCTTATAGGCGTCTGCGTGACTGGACGTTTTACCTTGCCTGTCGCTTTATAAAGAGAGTAATCTGTATCTGCATCTGCTGATAATTCCTTTACGTAATTATTAAGTGACTCCTCTTTTAGCTTCTGAATTTCACGCTTTAATACATGTGTTTTGTTATTTAGAGAATATTTATCAGTAGGATCTAGTTTGTTGCCATTTCCTTCTGGATTTTCTTTTTACTTCCTTTTACGCTAAAGGAAATATTGGATTCACCCCAAAAATTCGAAACCCAAAAAACATGATTTGTTCATTGGTCTGTCTGTCTGTCTGTGTGTGTGCCTGTGTGTCTGTCTGTCTGTGAACAGAATATCTCAAAAACGAAAAGAGGTATGGCGTTGAAACTTCATATATAAGTTTTGTGTACTATCTAGACGCCACAATAAGCTTGTGAAGAAAATCGCATAATCGGAAGTAGGTGTTTAGTCTTATGATTTTTCAGTTTTTTTGATTTTTTCAAAAACGGCTCTATCGATTTTGTCAAACTTTACGTTTTTATTACGTTTTTAATGTGTATTAATGTGAGCTAGGTGATTTTCCAGTTGAATACTTCTAAAATGGGTTTCTTTTTTTTCTATTTTTTTATTAACTCCTATTTTAAATAGAACAACCGGTATATTATTACATTTTTTAATTCAGCTTAGAATTTTAGAAAAAATTTGTTTCTTCAACTAACGCTCTATTTTGTACCGTTTGTGTAGAATTTGTAGTTCTTGAAAATTTTTGAGAAATGCTTTAAGCATTTCTCAAAAATTAAACAAATTTTTGGCTAATTATAAGATCACTATAAAAGGAAGTTGTGTGAGTGTATCACACCAATTTTTTCTTTTACTAATTCTCTTATTTCCATGGGATAGTTATAGCCTGCCGCTTTATGGGTGATTTCGTTTGCATCGTTCCACTGTAGGTGGCGTTAAGCCCTGCATGGTTTGAAGAGAATTTCAAGAATATTTTCAGGTTTTGAAAAAACAAGTCGGCCTTGCCAGTGAAGCAAAAACTATTTTCTTTTCAGGTAAACTACCCTTTTTGTTCATGATACGGCAAAATTTTATCAAGAAAAGTTGTTCAGAATGAGGAATTATGGTCCTATACGAAATTTCAGGAAGATCTACCTACTAAGATTAAACGGTAATTTTTTTAAATTAAGCAATAGTATATTATGATACTAGTGTATAAGTACGTCTTTAAAGCACGTGCTACGAGTTTACGAGCACGACGCAAAGCGGAGTGCTTTTAACGTCGATAGTGCTTTAATGGTCTAATACACGTGTATCATACGCTATTTTTTCTGCGATCGTAACAGAAATATAAAAACTTAGTTCGGCGACACTTTTTCGGTCACATTGTGTTAAACATTTTTGGTGATGTTGACATTCAAATTTACGGCAGAGAGTGTTTTAATATAGTATTAAAACACGCTACCAGTGGCAACGTGCAAAAAAGACATAATTCGGGCGGTAATATTAAGAGTGGTACAAAAGTCACTTTTGACACTAGAAACTGTGCAAAAAGTTGTCTGCCACGATTGTAGAAAATAGTATATTACGCAACAAGTTTAGAAAAGTGATGTTTTAGTGAACAAGTATGGCTGGTTTGAGTACGAGCGTTAGCGAGTACTTAAACGGCATACGAGTTCAGTAAAACCACTTTTCTAACGTGTTGCGTATACTATTTTATCGCATTTCATAAGAAATGTAAAATATTACATTTTTACATACAAGTGACACTAAATGTCAAAGCATAACCAAGCTGAACAGAACTCGTTTCTATATACTAAAGCACAATAAGCAGCTACAGCTGATGTTATGGGTTTAGTAGTACTGAAGTGTACTGTTGGTGACATAGACTTACAGTGTCACCAACAGTTCACTTCAGTACTGCCAAACGTAAAATGAATCACCGTTGCTATGCAGAAAAGTGTTGCTAATGCAGACATGTACCACATGTCTAAACGATTTTGAATGTAGAAATATAGTACATTACCAAATGAAATGCGATAATAATATATTGTATGTTAAGAGCTGAAAGTGCATTCTTGCCGCTTGCGCATGAATATTGCTGGTTGAGGCGAAGCCGAAACCAGCAATCATGCAAAAGCGGCAAGCGCACTTTTAGCTCGAAATATACATACTATTTTTTCGACGACTGAGCATATTATTAATGGAAAGTATCATATTTTATTTTATTGCAAATATTAATTGACAATCAAGTTAACATTGCTCGCGCAGTCTATTAGACATGTGACGCGATTATTTCCACAAATGAAGGGGCATTGTCAGAAGTAATACTATAAGTACTTCGTTATTATCGGGTTATATGTCGATAACTTGTTGCACAATAATAAAAGAGTGTCAGTTTGACAGATTAAATAATCCGACCGCGTCAGCGGGAGGATTATTCTGTCAAACTGACACGATTTGTTATTGTGCAGGAAGTTTGAGACGTATAACCTGTTCGAAGTACGCATTGTATTCGATTTGATTATTTTTTGAGTAAATTTCAATATTAGAAACAAATATAGTATTATATACATCAAGGTAGCGAAGCGCAGTATTATAACCTGAGCGCATATTAGATACTGAGCGCGCAGCGCGAAGTATCTAAAGCGCGAAGGTTATAAGACGATTCGCTACCGTGGTGTATATACTATTTTTTGCACTACCAAACGGCTTAATACCTAAATTCCCAACAAATTTCGAAAATATTTTAACTGTCAACCTGACAATACAGCTCTTTAAAACGTCAAAATTAAAATAGTCATATTTGGTAACTTAATAATTTATTAGTTACCACGGTGAAAATTGTTTATTTTACTTTCTCTCTCTTGGTGGAGAAAATCAACTTCACAACCTCAAAATAGGCTAATAACGGTGCGTTCTGAGACTAGTAGTGCAAAAAATATTTTATTAGCAGTTCGATTTGTTTGTATTAACCTAGCTGAAAGTCATCTCCATGAAAACAACATCAAGTTGACAAAAGTTATGTATTGCGTTGCCTAGTGAAGTTACTCTAGTATAATCGATTTTGTATAATCGAAATTAGGTATACAAGATAACTTAACTAAATCCAGCCTTCTGATTGGTTGAGATCGCTACGAAAAAAATAATCAAGGAAACATTCGGACGTGGCTACCTATTTTGTTCACGCGGAAACCCAAAACGCTCGGCGAGAGGCAAAGTGATGAAAACGCACGCTCAGCGGCAAATGTCAACTTTCTGTTGTCAAATGACAGTAAGAAAAATCTACTTTCGATGTCAGTCGTCGAAAAAATAAATTGTGTTTATTAAAAATGACGGTTTAATCAAGTAGGTAGATCTTCCCTTGTATAGGGCCATAATTTCTTATTCTGAACGACTTTTCTTAGTAACATTTTGCCGTATCATAAACAGAAGGGTAGTTTACCTGAAAAGAAAATAGTTTTCGCGTCACTGTCAAGATCGACTTGTTTCTCAAAAACTGAAGACATTCTTAAAATTCTCTTGAAACCAAGCAGGGCTTAATCCCATAATTTTAAAATAAAATTGAAACATTTTTAGTCCATCTCACCTCTTTAACATCAATCCTGGGACACATTGTGTATAAAAGTTTTTGTTTTATAGTATACTCATATTAAGCATACTTAATTTAATTGACCTGAGATATGAACTAAAGCATTAACAAAATCATATTAATAAAATAAAAAAATAATAAAATTATAAAAAAACTATATTTAACAAAAATAAGAGGAAAAACAAAGAAAAGGAAATTAATAGTTTTTTGAGTCTCCTCGGAAAGTTTAAAAATTTTTGCCAACGATTTGGCATACGTTGTATGCTATGTGCTATCAACATTTGGGCAAAATTAAAAATGTTCAAAGTATAATATTTTATTAATGGATTTAGTTTTATTTAAACCAAATTATGAAAAGAAATGCTTTATATAGTGACACAATCCTGAAAGGTTACCAAAAATACCATGACTGTCCTTTTGGAAAATATTTTTAAAAATTGCACCAATATATGCAAATGGTCCAGTTCATTTGTTGAGCAGTATATATTGAAAGGTTAAGTTCTTTTAATTTAATATAATTAATTAAATAAATAATTAAGTACCACCTCGCAAATATTTTATTTCTAAGTCGATTAAAAGGCGTTGTAATTTACTAACTCGTTGAAATAAATGGTTATATGCCCTGTTGATATTTTATTTATCTGCAAGTATTAATAATTATTATGGCTAGCTCAAATTTCGGTAAAGCATTTACTCTTTCTCTCGGTTAGGTTCAATTGGGCTGAATGTATAATTATTAATTTAATTAAATACGGTTCTGTACTTCGTCTTCGTACTACTGCGCACAAGCAAATACTCGAAAGTAGGTCATATGTTAAATTAAAATGGTTTCCGCTGGCAAGTTGCGATCTTGAATTTAAAAAACAAAGTGAAAAGTTATCACAGTTCCACCTTAAATATTTGAATTAAGCAGTTTCGCGGCATTAACCTCATTTGTTTTTCTAGCAATTGTTAAAGGGGCCCATCTCCACGCACCCATTGTTTCAGTTGGCGTCGTTTTAAGATCTAACTGTCACATAACCCCAAATTATGGAGTTGGGCTATTCTGTGGCCTGGATTTACTTTACAGCAATGAATATGGCTTGTATTGCCTTGGGTAGGTATGACTTTTGGTACTCATGAATAAACTTCCCGGTGTTCATTTAGCTTATTTTAGGCATAGTACCTGTAGTTGCCGAACTCATATCGGGGCGCGAAAGCGACGCTGGTTTCGTACTCGGACTGCTATGGACCTGATGCTGTTGCAACTCCTAGGGCACGTCCTCATGTAGCTGCTTGCTGCTCTGGAGTCTTCCCCTCTGGGCTGTCTCGACTCGTAGGCCTCCAGGCAGAGATCGTAACGGCTGCTTCCGATGTGAGGTTATGGTCACTCGGGCTCGGAGAACTTTACAACTTGAGGTGTTGGATTTCGATGCAAATAATACCACACGACCACAAAATTGCACTGAATTGGCTGGTATAATTTTTATAGTTAAAATAATTTGTTTATGATATAAAAATTTACTTTATTTAGGAGTACATTTTACCAGTTGTCAATTCTTACATTAATTCAGTTGTTCTCCTCAATATCCGCTATAAACAATTGCTAGTTTTAATCTTAAATAAAAACGGATGTGAATCAAGTTCAAAATGCTTACTTATAAATCTAAATTTGCCTAAAATCTACAACTTATTTACAAATTCTTATTCTAATATTATAGTCCACATTTATAATTAGTTAATCAAGTATTTGCGTCACTGCACATTTGTTAATTTGCTTTAAACTGTTCACATAAGTCACTGCACTGATTAATTTTATGAGAGTACTTCCTTCACCAAGGCGTCGCTTGATTTCACCTGTCTAATTTTCCACACAATTTTAGTTATTCTGCTGTGTTCTTTTCTTCAATTTTTATTAACCCTGGCTTGTCGATTCTTACAATTTTCCATCAAATGCCTTTAATTTCAGCCTTCTTAGCTGCTTGTTGCAACGTTTATTAGCTTATCTAGCTTTTCCTACCTTTCTTTTAAAACCCTGACAAATATTTCACTGTTTAACTTTCTTTGAACTTTTCGCTTCAATTGATTGCCTTTGTAAACCATTTTGTAATTAATAGTTCGGCTATTACTTTGCACAAACCACATATTTTAAATTTTATCTTACATTCAACTTAGATCCTTGTGAGAATTGAGCTTTGCTTAAACCGTTCTTTAATTAATTATACTGCTGTTAATTGGCATCTCTTTACCAATGCATTCAATCTATTAAATTCAAGTTTTAGCCTTGCAGTTATATAAAATACCTCATCCTGAGCTATAATGAAATGTCCATTAGTTTGGCAATGCTATCAGAGTTGAGTTTGTAGGGCTAAATACCATCGCAATATAGATGCTACAGATATAAAACCTATTCTTATTAATTTAAGTGCAGAAGATAGATTCATGTAGCGACTATAATGATGCAGACGAGTTTTAATAAATAACTGCTCCTTTGTTGCATTATTAATTACTTGTGAACTGTTGTTAATGATATTATAAAACTCTGCCAGCAACGTTTATTTTTTTTTTAAATAAAAACTCTACATTGATAGGTGTGTACCACTTTTTTAATAATAATTCTAATAAGTGAATTATAATGTACTACACCCAGGTCGCCCTAAATAGCATCTCGTTTTAAATAACATTCAAATTATGAGATTTTAAGTTCGTTGCATTGATTACAAAACTATATCAGAAAACTATATGAAATAAGAATACACCTGCAAAAAGTAACTAAAAGATCTGGTGTGATACATGCACACAACTTCCTTTTACAGCGATCTTATTAGTCAAAAATTTGATTTTTAGGTTTTAAGCATTTGTCAAAGATTATCAATAATTACAAATTCTACAGAAACCGGACAAAATAGTGTTAGTTGAAGAGACAAATTTTTTATAAAATTTTAAGCTGAATTCAAAAATTTAATAATATACCGGGTGTTTTATTTCAAATAAAAGTTAATAAAAAACACAAAATAATCCCATTTTAGAGGTATTCAACTAGAAAATCACCTATCACACATCAATACACATTAAAAATATAATAAAAATATTAAGTTTGAAAAAAATCGTTCTAGCCGTTTTTGAAAAAATAAAAAAATAAAAAATTTTTAGGCGGTTAGCATATAGTTGTTTGGTGCTTTCATTTTCGAGTGATTCTATATTGAATGTATCTGTGTATTCTCTTTTAGGTTGTTGATTTGTGAGATGTTTTATTCTTATTTTACCTAGAGCGTGTGTATGGTCGCTGCCTATGTGATCCGAGTTTAATGTTCTCACATCCAGGATTTTAGTAGGTAAGAAGTGTCTGTTTGTTATTATATAATCGATTACGGACTGGAATCCTTGGTGAAAGAACCAAAATAACTAACCCGCCTAAATATCAAAATAAGAAATACTCCAATAATTGATGAAAAGGATGTTGAAGACGCGTGGAGAAAGCTGAAAAATAATATCGTGAGGGAGCTGAGGAATCACTAGACAAGAGAAATTTCAGAAAACAGGCACTGCATAAAATAAAACACCACAGTTTACCAATAAGTTAAGGAAATAATGAAGACAAAGAACGAAGCCCTGATAAGATATAAAAGAACTGGACAGCAAGAAGACTGCCAACTATATGTAGTAAAAAGAAACGTAGCAAAGCTAGGAATAAGACAGATAAATGAAAAATATTGGGAGCGTTTCACAAAGGACATGGAGAGGGATCTGTATGGATCGCAAAAGAAAATATGGCG
The DNA here is from genome assembly GCA_940337035.1 of Agriotes lineatus. Classification (NCBI taxonomy): domain Eukaryota; kingdom Metazoa; phylum Arthropoda; class Insecta; order Coleoptera; family Elateridae; genus Agriotes; species Agriotes lineatus. The sequence continues at coordinate 176,554 of CALNHX010000246.1, read as the reverse complement.
CATGTTGTAACACCGCCCCTCTTTTAACTACCTACACTTACTGAATTACTACTTGAATTTGCCCTGGGTTCGCTAGCTGATTCAGTCGGTATCTATGAGACTCCTTTTTCATTCCCACTGCAGCTATGGGGAAGCTAATGTTATTTGAGGCCAACAAATATTGTTTAAGGCCAGCTCGTGGACACCTGAAATGATGTACTCACCAATGCAAATATGAATGATCATAAGAAGCTAAACAGTTTACAATGAAGACACATAATCTGCAAACATATACATATATGAAAATGGTTCCAAGAGATACGTAATAGTATATTACATACTGAGGTGGGAAGTGTTTCATTACTGTCGAGAGATTAGGTAGTTTACCGAGACGCGTAGCGTCGAGGTTAACTTTATCTCGAGACAGGGATGAAATTTCCCACCGTGGTATGTATACTATTTTATTTGCAATCATCTAATTTTAAAAATAACTACAATTGAATTCTGAATAATAGCTATCTTGATGTAGCTAATATTTTTGTTACCATGAAAACAACCCACTCAATGTTTTGTTACCATGGAAACGCCCCACTCTTCAGGTATGTAATATTTTTCGGGATACGTAATAATTTCCTGGCTAGTTTCAAGTAATCATCTAGTTCCCAGCTGTTGTCATGTCATGAAATTGACACATTACAATGTGATTGCGAATAAAAGTTCATTAATCGGCGCAAAGTTAAATAGCTTGCACTAGTAAACTCAACGCGACGCTGTCCCTTCTTGAACAGGTTCGTAACCGGATACCGGCCTTCGGAGATATGGGTGCACGTTTGGATAACGTAACTGCGATGCTCGATCAGCAGGGATCAGAGCAAAGTTAAATAGCTTGCACTAGTAAACTCAACGCGACGCTGTCCCTTCTTGAACAGGTTCGTAGCCGAATACCGGCCTCCGGAGATAGTCCGTGCACGTTGGGATAACGTAACTGCGATGCTCGATCAGCAGGTAATTTCCCGTGCTAACACACAAGGGACAAGGGTAATGGTTCCAGCTGGTGCAATAATATTTCGCTTGCACGGTGATTATGGCTATTAACTAACCTGGATTTTGAGGGCTATCAAGTATTATAGCTGTATACTAAGGCAGGTGCTTTTCCTATGGTATCGCAACTATAGCTGTCTTCTGACAAGGCTGCAACTGTGGCAGGATTTGGCTGCTTTTGGGTGCCGGCGTCTCTTTCAGAGGCACGATGAGCCGACGGCGAATAATGCCGGCTACTACACAATATATGATGCGCTGTTTAGGGCTGTTATTAGCCCGCTTCGTGTTGCTGACAATTCGCGAATTCGATCAGCGAACTCCCGACGACCCGCACTTGTTAACAATCTGGGTGCGAATCTCTTGATCCGCGCTATTCAACCACTTGGGCTCGAATGCCCTTCTTGCAGGCCTCCGGCGTTGATCCCCATACTGACCGGTTATTCCCGCGCTAAAACTGCATTATTGGGGCATTGTTTCACGCACTCGTAGCATACCCCACTTATAGTCATTGACTGCGTATACATTAAATATCACTCTATAGTACTAAACTACGTGCATAAATACAAGAGCACTTACTGTCAGCATATAATGAAAGGCTGTAAAATAAACAAATACAGGTGGCACAAATTGACCCGTTTCAATATTGAGAAATAGAAAAGCGGAAGTGAGCGAGATTATAAAAATAAATGTCATCGATGCGGGAAATAGGGTACAATGCTTCAAGAATTTATTTGAGGATGAAGCAACAGAGACAATTACAATAGATAGAAAAAGCAAAGAAAACGCTTAAAAATAGGAAAGTACCAAGGCAGAATGGAATAAGAAACGAAATGCTAAAGTATGGAGACCAAACGTTAAACGAACAGCTTGCGATTGTTCAACATGATAATTAAGGAAGGAAAACTGCCTAGCGAATGAAAAGTGAGCACAAATATTCCAATATATAAAAAGAGAGGAAAGAGTAATCCGGAAAACTACAGTGGAATAACGCTCCTGAACACGGTTCAAAAGCTGCTGACTAAAGTACTACTGGACAAGTTGCAGCTAAACCAACATATAAGTGACGAGCAACAGGGCATCCGCAATAACCCTTCCACCACTGACGCTATACTTACGTATAGCTCGTCAGGTAGTTGAAAAGGCGATAGAATTTAATGTGCCTGCGTTTATGTGCTTTGTCGATCTACGAAAAGCATACGATTACATTAAACTACAAGATGTCTTATCAATTTTAGAAGAATACGATGTTCCTTCAATGCTCATAATTATAAACGTTATAAAAGAACTAAACGAAAACACTCAATACTTCAGCCACGTTACGGAAGCGAGCCGTGTAAACAAAGATTCTGACACCCGTATTCATAGTCGTTCGCCAGCGGATCGCCGGCGACTCGCCGGAGTTTCGTTATGAATAGTGTGTTGGCGGCACTGTACGTCTATGTCAAATTCGAGGTTAGCAGGTTAGGGTTTCTGTCAGTTTTGACAGAAACTGACACAAAATATAACCTGCTAACCTCGAATTTGACATAAACGTACAGTGCCGCCAACATACTACTCATAACGAAACTCTAGCGAGTCGCCGGCGATGCGCTGGCGAACGACTATGAATACGGGCGTGAGAGTTCTCAATAGGACAGACCAGTTTCACACGGTGCGCATTTTACGCAAACGTCCGTTGCATGTTGCTGTAAAAGAAATAACAAACGCCGTATGTGTTAGAATTCCAAAACAAACAAATTTCGCACACACTTTTTTTCCCCATTTGCCAGCACGTGTGGATTCACAACTAACAGAAAGCGTCAAATGTAGTACAGTAGTTAGACAAGGGGACTCATTAAGTCCTGTCCTCTTTAATCTCGTCATGGATAAAATAATCAATAAAGTAAGGAAGCAATCTCGATACAAAATGTGGCAAAACACCATCCCAATAGTATGCTACGCGGATGACGCTGTCTTGCTCTCGGAATCCGAGGATGAACTGCAGCGCCTTCTACACAAGTTCGTAACAACGGCAAAAAAGTATAATATGGAAGTCTGTACAGACAAAACCAAATCGGTAGTAATATCCAAAGAACCGATTCGGTGCCAACTTAAAATAGAAACAATAATGATAGAACAAATCATGAATTTCCAATACCTGGGAATAGAGGTGTCATAATGAAGTAAAGCGACAAAATATGGAAGGTGGAAGAGTCTAAGGATATTTAAGAGACTTAGTCTGGAAGAATACATTTTTGAATATCGAAAAAAAAGTAAAAATTTATAAAACTACATTTAGACCAATTATGACATATGGAGCAGAAACCAGAGCTGACACTACTAAGACCAAACAAATGTTACACACCACGGAGATGAACACATTAAGGGCAAAGACAGGAAAAGCAAGACAAGACAGAATCAGAAACAGCGACATAAAGGACCAATGTAACATCACTGATAGCCTGATTTGTTACGAAACGTAAAGGAGAATGGAATGATCATGTGAGCAGAGAGAGTAGTCCAAGGCAGATCACAAAAGAGATGGGCCGAAAGTTGGATTTCAACGTTGATAAGAACTCCATATATGATCAAACAATGCGTAAAAATAATCATACTCAAGCCTATATAAAAGAAGAAGAAGAAGAAGAAGAAGAAGAAAACTAAAAAATCACAAGAGTAAACACCATACTTCCGGTTATGCGATTTTCTTCAAAAGCTTGCTGTCGCATCTAGATATTACACAAAACTTGTAGTTATATAAAGTTTCAACGCCATACCTCTTTTCGTTTTTGAGATATTCTGTTCACACACAGACACACAAACTGACTGACAGGTAGGCCAATGAAAAAAAAACTGTTTTTTGGGTTCAAGAGACTTTAAAACGTGAACATCTGGTGAAAACTCAATTACGAGTTTTTGGAGTGAATCCAATACTTTCTTTATTGTAAAAGGAAGTAAACAGTTGCATTCTTATGTCTTGCGACCTGGTGTATTTCACGATTATTTTTTTCGTAGCGATCTCAAACAATCAGATGGCTGGATTTAGTTAAGTTATCATTTATAATGCATTTAGTGGGTTCTTGATTATCAAATAATTATTTCTGTTTACATGAAATATATTGTTTGGAAATCACGCTCGTCATTCAGACTCGCGTGATTGCCTAAAACAATATATCGAGCGGAAAGAGAAATTATTTGATAATCAAGAAGACATGAGTTGCATTCGGCTAGAATGTATCACGAGTCAATAAACGTTTGAACAGTTTATTTATAAATATTAAAAGTACAGTTAATGTGGTAGTTATGACAATTGTACTGACAGCAGATAACGTGATGTTTGTGAAGGCATGTGGCTATCACTTATTAGTCAGGAAGGTATGTGATTACCACAGTTGCTATGTAAATCATCAAAAGTTAGTACATGCCTAACTATGCATGTTGCCGTTTTTCATTGGTTGATGTTAGAGGGAGTGGTATAATCTTGTATAATTTCGATTATACAAAATCGATTATACCTACTAGAGTAACTTCTCTAAGCGACGCAATACATAATTTTTTTCAACTTGATGTTGTTTTCATGGAGATGACTTTCAGCTATGTTAAAACAAACAAATCGAACTGCCAATAAAATATTTGATTGTTCCTAACATTGAAATTTACTCAAAAAATAATCAACTCGAATATAATGCGTAAGTATTTCGATCAGGTTATATGTCTCATACTTCATGCACAATAACAAATCGTGTCAGTTTGACAGAATAATCCTCCTGCTGGGCGGTCGGACTATTTAACCTGTTAAACTGACACTCTTTTATTGTTGTGCAACAAGTTATCGACCTATAACCCGATAATATCGAAGTACTTATAGTATTACTACTAACTATACTTCGTATTTGATGGTTATTTTGAGAAAACTTTTTGCTTAGTGACAAAGAATGTCACTTTTGACAGATTAAATAATCTGATTGCGAAACGACTACTTTTTATGTTATTTGTTGAACAAATTGTCAAATCTATGGGTTTGTAGAAATGCTCTATGTAAAAGAATCCCAAGAACATCGTGTTACGTTATGGCGATCCTGTTGCGAGACACACTGTATACAACTGTAGTTCTTTTGAATTCCATTTGATCTAACTGAACTCCAGACTGAAATGGCCGGTGATGGTACTTTTGTAGTAATTCTTAGCTTTCTTTGTTGCTAGCCAATCCTCTAATCGATTTACTTTTTTCAATTTAATATTTCAAGTAAGGATCGGAAGCTTGTTAATATTTTCTAAATAAGCATATCCAAGTTTACCTAACCGAACTTCATTGCTTGTTATACTTTCAGATATTGATTGCATTTACTACACCCGGATTCTTCATAATAATGGAGGTGGAACATGAATCAGTTGATTATAATTTGCCTAATGCAGTAGCCAGCATGTTACATGATCCACTGACAAAAAAGGAAAGTAAAGTATTCGCAAACTTACATGTTCAGCAACAGATTGTTCAAGACAATATCGACAACACCACTTATCAGAAATTGGATATTAAACAGGAGGAAGTTGAGGTGAAGGATGAATTGCTTGATTCGTGTGCAGCAAGTGAAAATTTCGAGGAAGAACAATTACTTCGCAGGGTTTGTGAATATGAAGCAAAAAACGAGAGTAATTTTTTGAAACATATGATAACTAATACCGAACAATTTTCTACATCTACCATTTATGAAGATAAAACTGCAGGAAAATGTAATTTAGTTAACCATTTCGAGACCCATAAAAGTGAAAAACCTTATATTCTAGGTGATTTAGTGAATCGTATGAAGACGCATACAATAGAAAAACCTTATTCATGTTCTATTTGTGAGTATAAAACAGCACATAAAAGTCATTTAGTTCTACATATGAAAACTCATACAGGAGAGAAACCCTATTCATGCTCTATTTGCAAATATAGAGCAGCACATAAGGGTCATTTAGTTCTACATATGAAAACTCATACAGGGGATAAACCTTATTCATGTTCTACTTGTGAGTATAAAACAGCACATAAAAGTCATTTAGTTAGACATATGAAAACACATACAGGAGAAAAACCGTATTCATGTAATATTTGCAAATATAGAGCAGCACATAAAACTAATTTAGTTACACATATGAAAACGCATACAGGAGAAAAACCTTATTTTTGTAATATTTGCAAATATGAAGCAGCACATAAAACTAATTTAGTTATACATATGAAAACGCATACAGGAGAAAAACCTTATTCATGTAATATTTGCAAATATAGAGCAGCACATAAAACTAGTTTAGTTATACATATGAAGACGCATACAGGAGAAAAACCTTATTCATGTTCTACTTGTGAGTATAAAGCAGCACGTAAAAGTTCTTTAGTTACACATATGAAAACGCATACGGGAGAAAAACCTTATTCTTGTAATATTTGCAAATATAGAGCAGCACATAAAACTAATTTTGTTATACATATGAAAACGCATACAGGAGAAAAACCTTATTCATGTTCTATTTGTGGGTATGAAACAGCATCTAAAAGCCATTTAGTTATACATATGAAAACGCATACAGGAGACAAACCTTATTCATGTTCTACTTGTGAGTATAAAGCAGCACGTAAAAGTTCTTTAGTTACACATATGAAAACGCATACAGGAGAGAAACCCTATTCATGTTTTATTTGCAACTATAGGACAGCACTTAAAGGTAATTTACTTACACATATGAAAACTCATACAGGGGATACCCCTTATGCATGTTCTACTTGTGAATATAAAGCAGCACATAAAAGTCAATTAGTTAGACATATGAAAACTCATACAGGGGATAAACCTTATGCATGTTCTACTTGTGAATATAAAGCAGCACATAAAAGTCATTTAGTTAGACATATGAAAACTCATACAGGGGATAAACCTTATGCATGTTCTATTTGCATATATAAATCAGCAGAAAGAGGTAATTTAGTTAGACATATGAAAATGCATACTGTGCGACTACAAAGCAGCAACAAAACCCACTTTAGTTAAACATATAAAGAGACATTAGAGAAACACCTCAGAATCTGAAGCTCTGGTGTCGTTTACCAAAGTTATTCTTGTTAAAATAGAATTTTTGGCTTAGACCGCGTAGTCATTGCAGATAAACACGCAGCATTCTCTGGCTTAATGTGCCTTGCACCCTGTGAACTCGAGCAAGTATCTATGCCAGGGGTCGGCAACCTTTTTCGGACGGCGGGCCATTTTCAAAATAATTTTTTTTATGCGGGCCGCACATTCAAATGTAACTTAAATAGTGCTTTTATATCATATACGAGTATAAATATTATTAAAATAAATATAGAAAAAATTTATTTTTTATTGACATGCTATAATTACAATAATGTTAGAGAACAAAAATTTTACAATTCTTAAAAGGGAAAAAGAAGAAAATACAATTTCAATTAAATATGTATAAATATGTAAATATAAAATATATAAATATAAAAAATATAAAATATTGTAGTGAAACGTCATACGGCTGTCAACATGAACACACATATGAACATACAGTAGCAAACTGGCGAAATGAAAGAATTAGTGATGGGCCTATCCGGAATGAATAATTGGAAAGTTTCCGATTGTTCAAAAAATCGGAAGGTTCCTATTATTTCGGAACTTTTCGGAATTCGATTATTTTACTATTCGGTACACAAAATGAGAAAACGAAATGCCAATTTGAACTGAACGGAATACGGAATGTTGTATTGACTCACTTGACTGCTATATGCTGGTTGGCGAATGTCGACGGGTCTCGCCGTGTGCGCATGTGTATGATACGTGAATGGCACTAATGGCAGTGGTATTTCGTAGATTAATTATTAGATAGTACACCCACAGACTTCAAATTCAAGTATTGTTTTATACTATCTATTATGTACTTTATGTGCTATTAAACTTTAAAATATCACTACCATTTTCCGACAGTCTATTAACGTAACTACTGTAATAATTTGAAAAAATATTTTATTTCCTCATATCCCACTGTGCGACTCAAACTTATAAATTGTTTTTTAGGATACTGCTGGCTACTACTGGTCTAGGCCGGTAAATTTTATCTACCGGATTCGTTTGTAACAATGTAAACGCTAGTTACCAATGCAGTATCCTAAAAAATCTTATACGATACACGACTGGTAGAATTCTTATGGCCTTGCCAAACATACAGGTCTCGCCCTACGGTTCGACCTGTAAAGTATTGGCGCGGCCATAAAAATGTTGCTACCGGTCTAATAACGTAAATAGCTATTACTGACCGTCCTACAAACCCAAACAATAGATGCCAACGCAGATAAGGGCTTACGGCGAGACGCCGAGTGCTCTCATCGTAAATTTGCACGCACTTCATCTTCCTTCGGCTTGTTGTTATTGAAATCATCCGATTATGCCCATCACTAGAAAGAATGCTACACTTGCTAAGCGAGACGTCGTATTCGCTGGGGAGTGGGGATTAAACTTGCGCAGTAAAATAGGTTTCCCACTATGCTTCTGTTTGTCGCGCATTTTTGTCACCGGCCACATTTCGGCACGCTTACGCTCTAAGTTTGTTGATTTTTCCTAAAGTTATATTGGTGCTTTGGCGGGCCGCGCAAAAAGTTGCAAAGGGCCGCATGCGGCCCGCGGGCCGCAGGTTGCCGACCCCTGATCTATGCGATTGCCATGGTCTTTGGTGGCTCGTGTTGAGTACTTTGAGATCGTGGATACTTAGCAGATTTGGTGTTGTTGCTGTTGGTGCAGCCATATAGACTAATGTTTCCCAAGAAATTACAGCTGAGTGAAAGACACTATAAGAACTGAAGGTCGTTAGGAGCTAATCTCTCTGTGGCGGCCATTCGGAGCGACGTAACTCTGAGTGGTCGTTAGAGTGCAGCACAGTTTGAATCCGTGAGGTGTGGCCGTCTGACGCACACTGGTTGTAATGTATTACATTGTGAATCACAGGAGTCCATGTTTTACTGAGCTTAAAACAATTTTTTCTGTTCATATTATATAAATGCTTTAAAGTTATCTAAAAACAGTATTTATATAGTCATCAAAGATACTGGCAGTATGAATGCTTTTATTGTTAGGTAAGTAAATATAAAACAACATCGAGACATTTATACTAAATTTCAAATAAGAATGCAGTAGGTGACGCTATAAACTCAAACTCAGTTTTACACTAGGAAAGTGTAAGTTTGTTTGGCTGTCCGTATTTTACAATAATGTTGTCCTATGTAATTCAAATAAAGGTAGAGCAGCCTTTTATGTTCACTATTTATCGGTTTTCCTGTTATATCTGTAAGATTCATACCTAATGTCAAATTGACAATTTTGAAAAAATATTTGATTTTCAGATGGTTGTAACGATGACTTTGTTTCGGCCAATAACGCCAGAGTTATGATTACTGCTTAGTTCCAAGTACTGCATGCTTATTTTAAATTTAGTATAGTGAGACATAGTACATATATATATAATCAGAAAACCTTTTACCCTAAGGTGTAAGGTGGACATAGTACATATGAGGACAAATACAGGGGTAAAAAATGTATGAGAAAACATACAAGAGCGATCCATTCGCTTGTATACGAATTTAAACCAGCATAAAAACATGATTTGGTCAGGCATATGGATAAGAAAATATAAGTAAAATCCATTTAAACAATAAGGTAGTAGATGCGTAAACAATTTGAAGTTATTTGCTTTATATCATCCAAAATCATTCGAAAAAGGGATATTATAATGACGAACCCACAAGTTTTGGATTTTTTAAAATGTATCAGAATAAAGGCACTAAATTAAGTTAAAAATAACTTTGGAATGACATAAGATATGAAATACCTTTTTGTGGCGTGATGAGTATCAAGGAATTCATTGCAGGTTGATCGTTTCTCAGTCCTAGTGAAAAGCTAAATTCTCCTTATTCATTTATAGTTTATTGTTAATCGTTGATAAGGAAGGCAGATTGTTCCTCAAAGCGTTCTATATTTAATATTTTAAATTTTACAGAGTAGCGAAATACCCATAAAAAAGAACATGAATAATGAAATAATATTAGAACTAATCAGCAGTGAAAAAATTGCACAAGGGTGTATCATTGTGTGTATGCTTATAAAGAGAGTTAATAATAGTAAAAAGTAGGTCTCAGACACATCATGAATATTCACAAATCAGGTTATGACTAGCCTAGGCCTGATTACTGATTTATCATGCTCACACTTGAACACTCTCTAGCTATTGGTAAATTGATGCGAGTCAGGCGTATCTGATGTCATATTTTTTCTTTACTCCAATGGTGGTGTCACAAGTCTACATAAGTTGTGTGGAAGCTTACGAGTAGAATTAAGAATTAAATATACTTCTATATAATCATACATGATGATATTCATGATGCATTTGGGACCGGCTTTAACGTAAAATGATATTTCACTTTAGCTTATGTAACAAGCAAGGGCCTGGTTGAGGCATACATTTTGTATTGTATTTATATTTCTCTTTAATTGTAAATTATGTAATATTCTTCATTGGCAATAAATCTTAATGTTTGATGTAATGTTTAGAACTGTACTGCATATTTATAAGCTATTTGTTATTTACCGGTTATACCGGTCAAGTAAGTAGGTATTGAGAGAGATTTTTACATTTAATTTTCGTTAAGTTATATTATTTCTATTTGATTTTGCATGGGCCGTTGCTGCTGCACAACTTTTTTTAAAAATATGATTATGTCAGATCAGTGATACTTTCCTATATATGGCTAATTGTGCTACCTATTTAGATATTGTGTTAAGGGCAGAAGGTACTCGAGTAAAATTCGTAGGGTGTTTGTAGGCAAGCTAATTAGCATCTGCAAAGATACTCTTATGTATTTTGTACAAAACTGGAAATATAAAAGAAGTGCATAACCCCACAGATGGTCAAGCTAATCCTCCCCGCATAACTGTCTATTTACAATGAAGGACGTTGTTAGGTACCTATAGCATACATACGCAGAAATTTAGTTGATTATTGATAAAGGATTTTGGAGTTATGCAATTTATTATAAATATTCCGTATCTTTTAGAAGGCACTATGTTTTCTCTTCGTATTATTATGTTATTAAGAAAACATTTTAAGAATATAAAGTTATGAATCTACTCACAATTGCACACAGATTGGTTACTTCAAACCAATAAGTTACTTTTTACATTAAATAAGGGTTTCATCAAGATACTCAATATTTGTAAACTTTTGCATAGGTGCATTAATTTTATATTATAAAAAACTTAATATTATTTCGACGTACTTTAAATAAAAATTGCACTTTACCCGAAGGAACACTAGTTTTTTAGGCCGTACAACCCAAGCAACATGTGGTCCTCGCATTAATGTAATAGCTGTTTATATTGTAGTGATATGATAATTAATAAATAAACTCAATACACATACTTTTGATTTATTTAAATCAAATTTTGCCTGATTAAAAGTAAATAAATAATTGTATAAATGGGTTCATTGATTGTAGTGTTTTGCCCTTTATAGTAATTCGCACATCTGCAAGTGAAGTTATTTATGGCTAGCTTTTAGTAGGCATGCAGACTCTAATCTGCAAGTTAGATTCACCGATATGTTCATATTTAAACTCCCGTGTTACGCCACTGGGCTGTGAAATTAAAAAGTAGCAACGCGCAGACTTACTTCACTGTCAATCTATCTATCAACAAATTGATTTTTCGTGCGGTTCGTTTCTGTGTATTTACAAGTTAATTCAAAGGCAAATCTATGAACAAATTATCAGGTATTTATTCGATTTATGGTATTTTCGTGGTCTAATCTCTCTTTTGTTTTAGTGCTTGTTTTTTCGTGACTTAAATCGACGCCGCTTGGGTTAATTCATTTGCTATTCGCTCACTTAACCTCACAATTCTAATTTGGTTAATTATTGGCAAAATAATTCATCTGGAGACTTGAATATGCCTGCTGCTTACTCGATTTGGTAACGTCTCGCTGATACATAAATTTCCGGCTCCTCAAGCTGTCAATGATGGTTTTTACTGTACCTTAAACTTTTCAGGTGATGGTACGTTCCTCCGGACGGAGCCCTAAGCTGGATCTTCTGTAGAAGTCGCTGCCTTCGATGTTGATGATGCTGGCCTTGGTGCTTCAGCTCCACACGATACCTCGCAGTAGTCATATGCGGTCTTGGACCCCTGGTTGAATTGCAGTCGACCCTCTTAAATTTGAGTTGGCCAACGACCCACGTTCGGAAGCTTGCTGTGGTGAAATAACTTTTTGATTGGGAAAAACGTTGCCCACACTTTCACTTATGCTCCACAATTTGCTGATCACAAAGGTACCTATAATTATTTTTAATTTATTTCAATTGTAAATAGCTTAAAACTCAATTAATTTGGAGAGACAAATTAGACTGCCATCAAATAATTTTTATTCAATTGTTTCTCCTCTTGTAGTTAACAACAATTGCCTATCTAAATTCATAAATGTAAATGTTAACCAAGTACAAATCAGTTACTTATAAACTAAATTTCAACTTATAAAAATGTAGAAAATCTTAATTCTAAAATTATTGTTTGTTCACGTTCGTATTTAAACTAAGTTATAGCGCCACTCACTATGTTTTATTTGGATTGTCTGTTCACTTATGTCATTTCACTGACTCATTTTTATAAACACAAGTCTCGTTCATTTCCTGTTTTGTGAATTTCTTGTATTTTATAATAGTTGTCCGCTTTTCACCATTCTTCAAATATTCTTCTTCTTCTTCTTCGTTTCCTTCTTGTCAGACGGGTCGTGATCACATTTCACTTACGGCTTGCTGTAGCGGCTTTAACAATTGCCTTCCATCGGCCTCTGTCTCTAGCAGTGCGAGTTGCTTGTACAATTGTGGAGTTAGTGCTCTCTTTAATTTGATCTGCCCATCTTCTGGGTGAGCGGCCTCTCATTCTAGTTCCCTCTATCTTCCCATATACTATTCGTCGCTCCAGATTATCGTTCTCTCTTCTTGATATATGCCCAAAGATCTTGAGTATCCGGGCATTCACTGTTTGTGACAGACGATCTGGTTCCTTTATTACTTGGAGTATAGACTCGTTGGTTCTCCGTGCTGTCCAAGGAACACGTAATATACGCCTCCAACACCACATTTCTAGGGCGTCAATTTTCTCTTATCACTTGCTTTTAACTCCAGGATTCGCATCCGTAGACAGCTATTGGGAGGATAATTGTTTTTATTATTTGTTTCTTTGTATTCGTTGCTATTGCACTATCCTTCCAAGTTTTATATATGCTTCTTACTGCCACATTTGCCATTTTGCACCTGCGCTTGATTTCTTTTGTACAGCCACCAGTATTTGTTATTAACACCCCCAGATAAATAAACTGGGTAACCACTTGACAGTGTCTTATTTGTATTATGTCAGGTGTGTTGTTGTTTTTTCTGTCAAATATTACAGTTCCATTGTTTTATAGCCTTATTTGTTCTAGTATTGTGCTCTCTTTGCACTGTATTAAGAACATTCTGTCCTTCTTACCTTTATTTAAAAATTTCATAGAACTGTACTTATTCAATTAAACTGACATGTAAATTTATTTAACACGCATGTAATAAACCCTTTGGTGATAGATTTGTTGAATTTTGATTGGCTTTACTTTGCACCAACCTCTTAATTTATGCTAATTGATATTTCTGTGACTCTAATTTACGAATTGAGCTCTGCCTTATTGCCATTTATTCTAAAGTAATTCCAATTAATATCGGCAATGCATTACCAATGTAGTTATGAATTAAAATTTCTGATGTAACTTCTTGCAGTTGCCTGACTTACCCCAGCTCTGTGCTTTATTGACTTGCTTTATTTATCTATGCTTTAGGAAATCATTATAGTGACTCTAGATTTTTGTAATGAGATTTTGTCTAATTTCCAAATCATAACGTTTTAAAGCTTTGGTGTGATATCCATGATGACATAAACACAAATGCGGGAGGTAAAAAAATATTGGCTCCTGCCGGAAGTTAATAAAAACTGACTGGTTGCAAATTGACAGCTTTGTTTCCTTAAACTAAAGCGCAAAAGCCGACTGTCTATATAGTGAGTAGAAAAAATGTTATTTTTGTATTAAGTGCGCTAAATTAAGGATTTTAGAGCGTGAGAATGTTACTTCTTTCGTCATTCGAACGTTCTAAAAAACATTTGGCGCTCGTAATACAAAAAAAAATTTCTACAACCGTCAAACAAGAATATCGATATTGTTTCGCACCGTAGTGCGCTATAATTTTTGTCGCTCTAGTGTGCAAAATGCCTTTTTTCACGTCGTCAATCATAATGTAAATAAATATCCTATTTTTTACCACGTTAAAAAATGGCAAACTGCGTGCATTGATAGCGATGCGCGAATGTCCCCTCATTTTGACGGTTGTCGAAAAAATATTGTTTAGGTGTACTTTTTATAGAAGTACTTACCTATTACATACTTGAATAATCCTGGAACTTTTAAACTTAGATTAGTCAACAATCCTTTCTTATTGTTTGTCTTTTGTTTTGAGCCTCGATTATCAGTTCTGAATCCCCAGCTTGTAAACCTCTAGGGATTCGTGGATCAGCCAATTCTGGTAACATACAACTGAAGAAAAATTCTTTTAATTTTGGTAAAATGGCATGCTCCATACACTTGATACAGGACAGGCTAACCTGAGTGTCGAAACAGAACTGGATGCAAGAAGCATCTTAACAATAAGGAAAACTCATATCTTAAAGAAATGCAAGCTAGTTTCCGTTCCAACAGGCGTTATCATAAAGTTCTAGGAACAGTATACAGATCTAGCAGAATCTAATCTTATCTCTAAGCTAGTAAGCGTTTCTAGTCACGTAACTGTCGTCAATTACGAGCTTGCATCTTATGGGGTTTTAAGATATTACCATGGATTGCGTTTTTACAGGATATAATCATATTATATTTTCCAGCTGTCATTTTAAATCTGTGGAGTAGGCGTTGTAAGTCGTCTTCATTCTCTGCCATAAAAGTGGCATCGTCGGCATAGCATAAAATTTTTATGGATCGGTCACCCATTGTGTATTCTGCGTTTACTTCATTTACGCTTTTGATGATTTGTTCCATCATAATGTTAAAGAGGCATGGGCTTAGACTATCACCTTGTCTGATGCCGGCTTGTACATTTTTCCTTGTGTTAGGCCTTGGTCGGTTTTTACTCTGGTTTTGTTAGCACTATTCAGTTCTCTTATTATATTTATGTACTTCTTATTTATGTTCTTTTGTTCTAGCAGGGTAGTTACATCGTTTAGTCGCATTCTGTCAAATGCCTGTTTTAGATCTAGAAAGCAAATGAACATAGGTTTGTTAAACTATACCGTGTGTCCACAGGAGGACGCACCATAGGGATAACCAAATAGAATAGAAAGATCGGCTAATGCTGTGATCGTCGGCACGCTAAAACGTTGTTTTCTGGCTTCTGACTCGCCACTGTATGAAGAAATATTGTTATAAATGGTACAAGAAAAGGGACGGTGGTCATAGCACTGGTTGATATTTATATACTATTAGCATTATCTTATCTCTATGGTGCGTACTCCTGTGGACACACGGTATAGACTTTTCTATTAGCTGCCGGAAAATGTAGATTGCATCAGTTGTGGATCTATTCGATCTGAATCCTTGCCGTTCTTCAGATAATAATTTCTTGTAAATATATTTTAACATTGAAAATGTTTAACGAATTGGAGATGTGACGCTAGTACGGGGCTCTTCTAGCGATTTCGAAAACGTAATTTCTTCGAAACAGTATATTTATGCAAAAAATAATCAACATGCTTGGACATTTCCAAAACCTGCATTTTCTTGTTACCGAGCACTGTTTTCTGAAAATTTCAACGTTATACAGTTATGTTTTTTAAAGTTAAAAACAATTGAAGAATCTGCCATTTTTAGCGGTTTTTTGGCGATAAGTTTTTTCTAATTAACGGATTTTGCCCATCGAAAGCTTGTTTTATT
The DNA here is from genome assembly GCA_940337035.1 of Agriotes lineatus. Classification (NCBI taxonomy): domain Eukaryota; kingdom Metazoa; phylum Arthropoda; class Insecta; order Coleoptera; family Elateridae; genus Agriotes; species Agriotes lineatus. The sequence goes on along the minus strand of CALNHX010000246.1, from coordinate 160,525 downwards.
TGGTTTTTTAAGCTACATTTAGCTTCAGTTTTAGCATTAAGCTATATTTTAAAAAAATGTAGTGTGTTTTGCACTTTTATAAGCACGTCAGGTTATAGCTGTCGCTACGAAAAACAAAGAACTTTCAACCTAATATCATTTGAACGTTCTTCACCCTCTCTACTATTAATTCGAGCAGTAGCAACAATGATCAAGTTCATCTGTTTAAAAGTTTCGCAAGAAGGGTCTACCTAGATCACGGTTGCTGACATAGTAAAGGCAGAGGAGGCAAGATCAGTTCGAGTGCTTTTCGGAGGAACTAGAAGTGCTCGCACTGACAAGAATCTTCTACCTGAGGAAAGAAAGATACTGCAAAAAAAAGTAAACTGACTTTACTTTTTACTTTCACCACAATTGAATGAAGATAGCATTATTGTATTTGCTGAAAGAATCGATAATGCGGATCACGTAAGTCTCAGTGTGCGGCGACCCCCAATCTTAGATCCTACGCGTCGCTACACCCAATTGATGATTCAATGGTTTAATAAAACGTGCGGAGATTACGGATCTTTGATTGCAGAACTGCTGTTTGTCGTTGTTGGGCCATATGCTTTGACTGTCAGAAGCAGAAGGTTTAACCTGTCCAACCGCAAATGGGTCAACGGACTACCGTACGGCTCGGATGAAAGCACCAAGTTTTCTACTACGCCGGAACTGACTGTTTTGGCCCTTTCCAAGTTTAAGTTAACCGGAAGACGCTGAAGTGTTGGGGTACAATCTTCACGTGTCTCACAGTAAGAGCCGTACATTTAGAACTTATGGACAGTATGGACGCTGATAAAGTAATTAGTACTATATCCCGCTTTATAGCCATTCGTGCAAAACCATCCCAGATCTGGAGTGACAACGGAAGAAACTACGTCCGAGCAAACAAGGAGCTCTTCGAGAATCGGACACGGAGAAGGTCGCTATAGTCATGAGTGTCGAGGGGATCGATTGGCACTTTAATCCTCCGGTAGCTCCTCATATGGGAGGGGGCTGGGAGAGTTGGATTGAAAGTATAAAAAGAATTCTGCAGGGCGTTTTGAAGACTAAGAACCCATGGAAAAGCTATCTAAAGGCGCTTTTTTGTGAAATAGCAGAAATCCTGAATAACCGACCTCTGACCTACGTGTCACCTCATCCTGATGATCCAGAGTGATTGGGGTACTTCCAATCACCTCCTGAAAATGATGTGTTTAGACGGCCCTGGCTTATCGGGAAAATACGATATACCTACATGACACTCAGCGAAAAAGTTGGCGCTACATCCAGTACTTGGTTGATGGAGTTTGGAAGAAGTGGACTGTGGAGTACTTACCGTCTCTGATCAAGCGAGAAAAGTGGCATAAACCAACTCCACAACCTAAGAAAGGAGATATCGTGCTGATCATTGATGATCAAATCGAACGAAGCATTTGGAATAAATGTGTCATTGTTGCTACATATTCGTTCAACAATAGTCAGGTTCGTATCGTTGACGTTAAAGTAGCAGCAGTAAACCCTGGAAAATTCGACACCGTGTAGGCGTGTACTATCGATCAACAGTAAAAGTTATCCCATTTGGCCTCAATGTTAATTGTGTGACTGACGTGCTAGGAAGGGAGAATGTAAGTGTGGCCTAAGAGGACAATGATTATGTTCATGATTTTGTTACTCATGTCTCGTATAAAGAGATAAAACAATTTTTTTCTTTGCACTGTAAATATTGAAGGTAGGTTCAAAGAAAGAATAATTTTAATCTTGTAGGTGAGGTAGTTCAAAATAATTGTCCTGTTATAGCATTTGTTGTATGTAGAACCCATTGCTTTAATAATTCTGTGTAGCATACTTTGTTCTATTTTATATTCAAGTTCCTCTTTGGCATAACTGTACAAATTATCCAGTGTGAATTATTTCCCTTTTTTATGATAGGCGTATATTTTTTATGATAACCCTTCTTTTAAATAATGTAACTATGAAATAATCATCCATGTCTCTAGACTGTTCATCAGATACGTATTGTTTGATCATTTTTAAAACATGATGTGTACTAATCTATGAAAATAAGTTCGTATATAGACGTAAGAATCGTTATTGTCACATTAATTTAGTTATGATACCGAAAACGTACTAGCTGTTCTAACGTTAATTTGTTTTTTAAAAATAAATTTAAACTGTTAAATATAGCAGTTTTTTCTATCTCTAGCAATAAAGTACGCTTTCGATTGCTGGATTTATCCATTGTAATTAGCGTTAAAATTAAGTATAAAATTATTAAAATGAAAATTTTACTTTGATTTAAGCAGCTTTCATAAATGCCAAAATCAGAAAATGAAAGTTGCAAGAATATTTTAAGCAGGATAATGCTAATCTGATAGCAGTTTGATAGTTGACAAGTTCTTTAGATATATAGTTTAAAACTATTTCTTTTGCTACGGATATAATTAAATTCAGGTAATAGTTTTCAGCAAATGTCAGTCATAATTTGCACAAAAACCACATTTCAGCGTAATTTCTGCCACTTGAACATTAAAACTAGTTCAATCTATATATATAAAAATGAATCCCTATTTCCCTTGGTCACGCCATAACTTGAGAACGACTTTACCGATTTTATTCATTTTTTTTTTTAAGTTTTCTAATACTGCGTAGAAGGTCCTTACGGAATGAAAAAATTAAGAAAATCCAAAGAAAAATCCGGAAAATTGGAAAATATCGAAAGTGTGTTGTTTCTATTTGCAGTCACACCTGTGCTTAATGGTTTGAAGGGTTTTCTCCATAATGTCATAATCCGCATCAGGTAACCGAAAGCGGAAGAGATAAGACACTAATAATTGATGTAATTCCAAATGCTTTACATAAGCCGTCGCAGTCAGTCAGTCAGATATTCAAATTTGGTTTGTGCACAAGTGATTGTAAAAACAATTCCGTGTCGTTTTATAGTGTCCGTTACAATGCCAAAGGTACGACAAGTTAACATAGGTCGTCGAAGACAGTCAGCTGCGCGGGTATCTACTTTACGTGCGAACCGCAATGATGACCAGCGCGCTACGAATAATGAAAATAGTTGTAGCTATTAGCATGTTTTTAAAATGAAAGAAATCGAAAATTCGAATATCGGAAAAACGTTTGCTGAACCCACTAATAGCAGGCAAATCAATGTTCGGGCAGGACAACGTCTGTCGGGTTCGTTACCCTTTAGAGGGTGAAACGGGGTAAATAAGCCTAAAAATCGATATGGGTGTCGTTATTGAGGTTTTTTGGGACGTTGATTCCGAAAACGGCATTTATCTTTAAGTTCAAGGTGATCGACATGACATAAAATTAAAACTTTATAGTGGTTAAACGGGGTTTCAGAGACAAATTATTTTTGGACAGAACAACGTTTGCCGGGACGGGACGGGACGGGACTGGACGATATGGGAAGGGACAGGAAGGGACGGGGCGGGACGGGACGGGACGGGACGGGAAGAGATGGGACGGGATGGGATGGGAAGGGACGGGATGGGATGGTAGGGGAGGAGGCGAGAAGGGACGGGACGGGGCGGGACGGTACGGAACGGGACAGGGGCGGGGACGGTGATGAGATGGGATGGGATGACAGAAAATAATTAGTCATTATTTAATACACAAATAATGAACCTCGCGCGTATGAAGTCGCGGGTTACAGCTAGAAAATGGCATACATTTTTAAGTCCAAGACGAGGGACATGATATAAAATTAAAACTCTATAGTGGTTAAACGGGGTTTCAGAGACAAATTATTTTTGGGCAGAACAACGTTTGCCGGGCCAGCTAGTTATCATATATAATACTATAGGTAAGTATTCAAAGCTATGCCGATTATTTTTGAGGTAGTAGATATCACGAAGGTCAATTGCGCATGAGTACAAATATTACAAACGCAATGGATATGAGTGATGCCACCCCAAAAATAGTCTACCTAACTTTGACTACGAATAGTATTCTGGAGACTATTCAGTGAACCAAACCCATGTTTCAAATTAATGTATGTATTGTATGTATTATCGATAACCTCATTTACCTTGCGGTGTAGAAGCTGGTGCTTTATCCGCTTGCATGTGGCGGTACAATGCTCAACTTGCCCCGGATTCGGGATACACAGTTGGAGCGCGCCTTTTGTGCTTGTGGAGCAATTATTGTGTGAGGTGTGTGTTATGGTATGACAATCAGTAATGATATTTGAATCTGACATACTCTCAGATAACCTCAGATTTATGCATGCAAAGACCGTTCATAAATATTGTATACTACACCAATACTATTATTAGGTAAATTAAGTATCTTAATTAACACTTTTTGTGTCCATATACTATACCTGGTTGTATTTTTGCTTTTAATTTATTCCTCAACACTTTCCAGCTTCCATTTCCTCCCAACAGACAACCAATGCCTGCAGTTCACACCCCCTATACTCCTATCTGTTATGCTCTCCTAACATCAACAAAACTCACCATTGCCGTGTGCCGCTACTACAGAATTTCTTTCTGTTCCAATTTTCTTTCTACAGCCAAACAATGCCTTCCGTTCACACCAGCTATACTCATATCTTCTATAACCTCCTAGCATCAACAAAACTCAACAATGCTGTCTGCCGCTACTACATAATTTCTTCTTTCCTGTTCCGATTTTCTCTCTCATATACTACAACCGCACGCTATTCTATCACCTTACTCCGAATTTGGTAACATTCTTTTTTGCAATACCTCAAATATGAAAAGAATTAAGGGCATTTTTAAAGTTAATTGTAAAATTTAAAAAAATTAATTAACTCCAAATTGTGTTAAAGTCACCATTGTTGCCTGTCAAAAGTGTATTGCATTAGGTTTCTTAGTTTACGTTGTATATGGCCATGAATAGAAGGTCAATTGGGTAAACGCAGTCGTAACATGTAAAAATAGTATTAGAGTTGTATGAACTTTTAAAAAGAAAAGAGGGAAAATATAATAACAGGTTTTGTTTTAACGTTTCGAACTTTATCGGTCTCTGCGAAGGGCGCTCTGAGTTTATGTCTGGGGTAAGCTCAATCGAAGAAAATGTTCACTCAATCTCAATTGTATATGGTCAGGAAAACACAATATGTATTTCAACGGTATACTATTTTTCTTTATTTGTACAAAATAATAGGCCATTCTTAAGCACATGATTTGTATATTAATAAAATTCACAATTTCCTTTGTGGACGCGTTTCTTTGTTCCTTGTTGAACTGCAACTCCCTTAGCACGTAAGTATAAATGGCGACGACATTTGACCCGGAGCGAAGTATAGTCGCTGCCCATTATAACCTGTGGTCGAAGCGGTAGGCGTGGCCTATGTGTGCTGCAGTTTTGTTTACGTTTTGCTTTCTGCGAACACATTCAAAAAGTGAATTAAATGGTTGCGGAGTCTTCTTTTATACTCTTTGGCTCGCGTTATCGGTACAGCCGCTCTGGGTATCATTGGGTGGGAGGCGGCGCAAGGGTTGCTTCTTCGTTTCTTCGCGCAGAGCGGGCGCGTGACTTGTTATCACCAGTTCAAGCGCCGGATAGATGTAACGCTCGATTACGCGATGTACAAGTTAATACATTTTTTATGTTAATTATACTTTGCTGCAAAAGCTAGAGTTACACGGTAAGATTGGAAAAACATAGCTATGCATTGATAGTTTTCGTGGTAAAAATGTGGCCAACCCATGATTTCTCGTTCTTCGTAAATGGTTTCTTGATACTAAGGAAGATTGCTGGAGGGAGATTTAGTGAGTGGGTACCATTTTCCAAATGTATTAGTCATGACTGTTTAAGGAACCATGGGTGTCGTTGTACAGTTTTGTCTGTTATTACAGGGTATGTATAATTTTACTGAAAGTATTTGATTCTATTTTTGTTACTGGAAATTATAGCCACAAGTTTGGGGCGACGTAGTCGTATTTGTTGGTGAAAACATCTTCCAACGGACTGAGACTACTGACACTACTGAGAGAAGGTCGTGCGGTTGGCTGACAGATGACGTTAGCGGCTGTCAGTGTAATCTGTTATAGGAAAGCGGATCATGCTTTTGGTCAGCGATGTATGCTAGTTAAGCTTCTGAGAAGCAGTCTTCACCTGCGCAAACATTATTGTAAAATTTTTTGACGATCTACTGGTCTTGTGTAAACAATTTATTTGGAGAACTTAAAGTACCGCACCACCGTCTTCATTGAGTTAGTCGCGGTCGGCAAGTGTGTTCAAGCAGTTTAGGATTTTTGGTTTATTGGGCGATTAGCCAATGAATAAATTGTTGATCTATTAAGGATAACAGAGGTTCAAATATATAAAAATAGCTCAAGATTGACGTATCATAATTCCTCAAAATACACAAAAATATTGTGCCCAAAGTAAAGAAACTTCGGTATGTTCAATCATCAATAACTATTCAAAGCAATTATAATTGTTGAAATGTTATAAGAAATTTCACTTAACTGAACGGTTATAAAATACGGTCAAAATATATTTTTAGTGACCTGGGCGGTTATTTCGCCAATACGAGGTGCTTCGTTTACTTTTAGTTTTTATAACATTTGCAATCTTTCCGGGATTCTTAGGACTTAAAAAGGAATGTACGTTTTACGTACACCATTAATCGTAAAATCAGTTTCATCTTGGACGAAATGTTTCAATCAATTACAGTCGCTGCACTAAGATTATTGGAATACCATTTTGAATGTTAAATTTTGAAAATCGCTACAATGTACGTATTCTCTGTACTAACCTCATTTACCTTGCGGTGTAGAGGCTAAGTAAAAAGGTTTGGAACTGCCACAGTTGTATCTGAACCATTACACAGAGCAAATTAAACCTCAACCGGAAGACTGCAAACCAACTCTTTGCATATGGCTGCTCCTATCGAAGTTCCAAAAAGCTGCTGCAACTATGCCGATTTAAGCGAAGTTATGAATGTGATGTCTGTAATAAATAATACGGTCGATGGTACCTATATTATTTATTTCGGCTTAATAAGGAAACCTTAAATACTAATACAGACGATCTAACAAACATCAAGAAGAAAATAGCTCACTTAAAACAGAAAAATAGAAAAATTTAGAACAATACACACGAAATCCTACTCAAAAGGTAATTGGTATTAAACAGTCCGATGGAGAAGACTGCACAGAATTGGTTGCAGAAATGTCTCAAAAATTACACGTTGATGTAGCAGCTCATCGTGTACCGACTACCAGAAAAAATGTCTCACCGTCAGTTGTAGTACAAATTAATTCGCGTACAAAACCAGACATAATAATCTCCAACTTTAAAATCTTCGTTATTTTTCGGAATTTTCGCAAACGTAAAAAAAAATCTGTCACCAACGTCATTAATTGATTTAAATGATATATTCTTTTCGCGTTAATAATATGTCGTCGAAAAAATAGTATGTATTGTTATATATTACCTCAAAGTTAATAATTAATTAAAAATATTCTACTTAAAGATTAATTAATTTGTAATCATATCGTAGCTAAAGGTGAAAACATTATAATTAATAACGAGCGAATTTAAAGTAAATAGAAGATAATATCTATTTAAAAATTTATTTAATAAAATACAGATTTCATTTGAATCCGGTTAAGCAATTATAATTAAAAATATTCTAGAATATGGCTCAATATTTGATAATTGATGTAATAAAAGGTGTTATTTGGTTTGAACAGAGTATATTCTATAATTGATATTAAATACTAATTAAGGTAAACTATAAGGTAGTTTGGGTAAGTTTGAAAGGACTAAGCTAAAAAAATACTTAAAAAGTCATATGAAATGTCAATTTACCATATTAATAATCCAAGTGTTAGATTTAACATTTGTGGATAGATATTGGTATGGTGAATTTAATTAAGAAAAATAACAACTAATTTTTTTTTAATAATGAGAATGTAAAAATTTTGTAATTAGTAAAAAAATTAAAATAACTCATATAAAAACGATTCAATTTACTTAGGGCCGATTCTACAATGCAAGTATATACTTAGAATAAGCTATCCGAAGTATAATTGTCATAGTTTTCTTTGTTACAACAATCGTTTCTAGGGTATTTATTCACGGGATAACTTTATCCTTCGATTGTAGAACCGGCCCTTAATATATTAAACAAGGGTATAAATGATTAATAGTTACAAATAATTAAAGAATTGAAACTAGGAAAATTAAACAAACAGTAATATTGAAGATTCTTGAAATGATTACTGGAGGATTAATTAAACGTTATGGTATTGGAAGAATATGAAGGTTAATCGTTGGTAAAGATTGGAGCTATTGAATCTACAAGTTGATTTGGATAGGGATTGCGGTCGAGCCATTATTTGCTGAAAAAACAGGAGAGCTGGTTTCATGTGTTCCTGAGGAGAGCTGATTTCCTGTGTTGATTTAGACCTAGATTCCGGTGATATTAGTGGTTTGGTTGTCGATTGAAGCCTTCGCCGCAGCTTTGAGTTGGGCAGTTCTTGTAATGCAGATAGTTGCAGAGCCGTGATCATCTTTGGAACTACAAATTGGGGCACATGGCCGTTCCAGAGCACAGAACCGGGGCATCTAGGCGACACACTTAAGTGGAGTTTGTAACAGGTATATGTAAATAAAACATTAAGAGATTATAAACGTGAGCATATAAAATATTTATCAAAAGGACTTACCATTTATGATTATTGAAAGCACTATAAACTGGAAGTATATTAACTTAGCCTGCTTTTCAAGTTTTTAAGATTAACTTTAACAATTAGAAAGTGTCATTTGGCATAATTCTTATTTCACCAAATAAGTTTGAGGTTTAACCATTTAAAAACTCACTAACACTAAATAACAGCAACATAAATTAAAATTCAAATAACTAGGTATTTGTTATAAAATACAAATTGAACCTACGCTCAGTTGAGAATTAATGGTTCTACCGGAGCTAAAAAAATAAAAAAGACAATAATGAATAATTAAATAAAAGGGCATATTATATCGTTACTGGAAATTAATTTATAACAAATACGATCAATTATAAAAGTTATAGCACATGTCATAATCGTTTAAAAAAGTGGTTTATAAAGAGGACCTCTATATCACAGTATATTTCGAATTAATATACTCTTGCCGCTTTTGCATGATTGCTGGTTTTGGCTATGCCTCAACCAGCAATATTCATACTCAAGTGGCAAAAATGCACTTTCAGCTCTTAACATACAATATACTATTGAAGCCCTTCTGGTTCTTCTTCGTTTCATTATTTTGCCATTGCGAACACTTCTGCTCTACTTAAAACACTAGAACTCGTTTTTCTTTTCTGGGATAATTCTTGCAACGTTCTCCTTTAGTATTTCTTGCTTCTTTGAAGCGAATATTGGTATTGGGATCAAATGCAATACCAAATTCATTATAATCTTTTTCCCGCAGCAAGTTTTCACAACGTACTCTTTATAATCGTCTCCGTTTACCAATGAAAAAGAATTGTGGAGAAATTTCCAAACGCATAGAACAACTAATTTTTGCAAGATGTTTACGTTTCGAAAAATGCGTTTATTGATTGTCACTGTTTATGTACTAATAATTATAATGACATATAAACGACTGTATTTTTAAACATTTTGCCAATCAAATTATAAATGTGCATCGTTGTCATAGTAGCCAAACGTAAATAAGATTTTATAAAGCTAAAGCAAACTTTACCTGCCGTCAAAGTGACAAAAATATCGCAGCCTATAGGAATTTTTACACATGAATTAAATTATCAATTTTAAGGTAAAATGTTGCTTCTTCGATTATGAACTAAGAGTACCTTATTTTTACGCTTCTTAATTTCGCTTTGGATAACTTAAAATTTAACAAAAATATTTAAATAACAAAGGTAGAACCAAAAAGATTTTAAAGATAGGCAAAGTGTCTTACAGCGAGTCTCATTTATGAAAATGTTTCCATTAGTGCAGTACGTAATAGTAAGTATGTGTGCCAAAGTTGAAATCGATATTTTTACATTTGTCTTACCGTGAATGCAGTAGTCCTGGTTTTTATTTGAATTCCGAACTATAACCAGGGATTGAGCTTGAAAACTGTGGATCACTAGACAAGATGCGTATCTACTGAGCTAGTAAACCCGGCTACTAGTTGAGTGTAAAAACTTAGATTATCATTTACCGCAGTACTATTTTACTTTTCCCGAACTATCATATTTAGTTTTTAAACTATTTTGTAGAGACACACACACCTTAAATTATCTATTTGTTATTCTAAAGATAAGAAAATATTTTATAATTCGACTACTGGTCCAATCACCTGTATTAGGAATATTGAATAGGTAACTTTTAACAAATAGAACATTTTTACATTACAAAAAATACAATTATACCCTGGTATAGAAGATGATAGTTTTAAAAACTGTTTTGTTACATCTTTAATGATAATTTAAATTTAAGGAAGCATGATTTAAAAACTTGAAATCAGCAAGCTAAGAGATATCTTGTTTTCCTACTCATTGCACTGAAATAGGAACGGCTAAAGTTAGGACGGCGTACCAACGTTGCAGTTCGTGCACTGAGGATAAAGCGGGAAACTTAAACTTTCAAACTAATATGTTTCAAATTACAATGATACGTATATTAACTCAAAAATTTACCGTAACAGCAACTGTTATGATTACGCATAAATTCTCCAAAATGTAGTAAATTATCTTTACTTTAATTTTCTTTTAGAGAAGCCAAATGACATATCATTAGTTAAATTAATAAAAATCAGGTTATTTATACATTTTATATTTTTTATTAACAAAAATTTAGATATAATATAATTATTAATTTAAATAATTATTAATGTAAATATTGAAAGATAATAAAAATATTTTTTTCCTAATTATTCACTCATATAAATGATCATTTTCAGGACCCTTAGATATAATTCTGAATGCGTGCTATGTAAATTTTCTGTAATTAGCCGAGTTTCTTCAATATTGGTTTCCGGCTACAGTTTCTGTTCCTATTTTGTTTACGTGTTGAATGAAAAGAGGCCTGTTTTCGAATCTTCTTATTAGCTGCTATCCAACATACTCTGTTTTCAAATCAAAGTTTTTTATTTCCATTTTACTAATGGATTCAGCCTTTTTTTTTTAATTTTGAACTATATTTATTGCCATTGACAGCACACAGGCTTACTGCCTATGATTTTGAACTCACTACCATTTTAAGTGTAGATGAGTTAATGAAGGGATGCCGTTAGCATTTATGTTTTCTAACAGAAAAATTCTTATATCAATCAAGTTTTCTTTCAGAAAATAAGAGATAACGTGGGCATTATAAAAACTGACACTTTTATGTCACATATAACAAATGTATTTTATAACCCATGGGAAAATATAATGGGTCCACCACATAAACAGCTTTATTGTTCCTGGCACATAGATTGTGCGTGGCAGTCAAATTCGTCAAAAATTCATAATGCTGAGAAGAGGGAATGGGATACTTTAAAATATTTACAGACACTTTTGGATCTGCAGAAATTTCAAGTTTTTGGATATTCTGAAAAATGAATCAACATTAAAGTTTCGTCAATATTTCATTAATTATTATGCAACTTGTTTTGAAAATGGGGCTATTGTTTTCGAGTTGGAGCAATTGCCAATACAAATATGCATCTCGAGAGTATCCATAAAACACTAAAATATTATTACTTACAAAGTAAAAAAATTAAACATTTAGACAAGACACTTCATGTTTTGATGGAGTTTTTAAAAAATTTAAAATTTGAAAGAATTATGAAACTACAGTGCCACCAAAAACGCAAAAACCCCGTGTAGGGGAGGCTGGAGCTAGCTCCGTTTGAAAATTACACTCGGTAGAAAAATTATAAACATTTGTAAAAGCGCGAAATTTAAAAATTTTATTTTAAAAATCATTCGAGTTCTCTTACATATAACAGTGTTTAAGTTGCTAAACCACTACTTATTAAATAATGTCGTTGTAACAAAAATAATAGTACATAGAACAACTAAGAATGCAATACAAATTTTTATGATTATACTGAGAGATTATATAAAATAAACATTTTAGATTGCCTAATTATCAATTATCCTAAAGGCTAATACAAAAAGATTTTAAACAATGGAAATAGACATTAAGATCGCCAGAGCAGAGAAAAGCTGAAGAGAGAGAAAATGCTGACCCAAATACAGTATATTCTTCTTATAATAGACTTGCTTGTAATCGATTCTCGTTTTGCAATGTACCGACTACCAAAATCCCGAGTCATTTAAATGTATCTTTTGTAAAGACCTGGTTCATCATCTGACTGCCAGCATTTTCCTACTCCGTAATTAGGATAAATATATGTTTTTTCTAGGAACGTTACAGGTTGTTTGTTCACACCTAGTTCTCCGTTTTCTTCTATTTTCCTTAAATACCTAGAACTCCACTCTACAATGACACTCCTTTTCATTAGCAATTTTCTTTTGTCACATTTTCTAAATGAAAGCGCATTTTGTTTAGATTCTTTCTCAAAGTTTCTCGACGACCAGTATAGTTAACTTTTTCGTTCAATCTGTTTACTAATACGTTTAGCCTCGGTACTTTATATTCCACACTGAACCTTTCATGAATCGTTCCTTGCAAAACTCCCAAATCAAAATCGTCGAGAACGATTTTCTTTGAGTCTTTCATAAGTTTCTTCTTCTGCTGAGATGTTAAAGAAGTAATGAGGAATAATATTGTTATTTTTTATGTATTACCTGCTGTAGTATACTCCTTACGAACTTTCTTTATCAGAGAGATTAATTTTCCAGTTGCTGCGGCTGCTCGTTCTGTAGATTGCTCTACCGGAAATATCAACGTTCCAGAAGTCTTCTGTTCATCAGAACACGTTATGACATTTGCAAATTATACTTCTTGTTTCTACATGCACAAAAGCTTTCTTGCTCTATATCTCATTGTAATCCTATGTAAAAGAAATTTAGTATCACGTAAATATATAACTGCAACTTAAGGTGGCATTTTAGAAAGCATTTTTAAATTCTAATATAATTACGTTGCTAAATATTCATGCACCTTTTAAAACTTCGCGAATTACCAAACCACCCGCACCGTGGCTTACGGATGGTTTAAAAAACATGATGTCAATTAGAAATGCAGCTCTCCGTAGGTTTAAGAAAACTAAAAATGTTGAACATTGGAATTACTACAAAACTCTTACGTAATTTTACAACGCTGGCGGTAAGAAATGAAAAAAAGGCATATTTTCGTAGAAGCCTCGCGAATGATCCAAATTCCCTCTGGAAAAACATAAAACAACTTAACATAAACACTAAAGCCAATGATATACCTTCACACTTATGCGATGTCAATCAAATAAATAATTATTTTATAAATTCTAGCTCTGAAATTACTAACGACAATGACCGAAATAATAATAATAACACAATATGTAATTATTATAAAAATAATTTAGCTAATAACGTTACATCTTATCTTAATTTTAGTCCTGTAAGCGAAGTAGAAATATTTAAAATTATAAAACGTATTAAAACCAAATCAGTTGGGGATGATTGTATTAGTATTTCATATATAAATCTTTGTTTGCTTTTCTTATTACCTTTTATAACACATACAGTTAACTATTCATTAATGAATTCTGTTTATCCGAGTAGTTGGAAGCGGGCACTAGTTACGCCTTTACCAAAAAAGTCTTCTGCAATGGATTATAAAGATTTGCGCCCAATTAGTATTCTGTCGGCGGTGTCTAAAGTTTTGGAGAAATCGATGGAACACCAATTACGTAATCATATAAGTATAAATAAAATAATTCCCGTGAATCAATCTGGGTTTAAACCTGGGCATAGTTGTTCTACGACTTTGCTTCATATTACAGATGATGTCTTAACTGCCACTGATCAGGATCTGTTGACAGTATTGGTGTTGCTGGATTTTTCTAAGGCTTTCGACACGCTTACTTATATCCATCTTACACCATATTGGGTTAGCCGCGTCAGCAATTAATTTAATAGCTAGTTATTTGTCTAATCGAAGTCAAGCTGTAGTACTTAATGGAAAAAAATCTAATTATCTTGACGTTGGCAAAGGCGTACCTCAAGGATCAATTTTAGGTCCACTACTATTCTCCGTGTACATTTCTGCATTTCCTACAGCTATATTAAATTGCAAATATCACTTTTATGCCGATGATACCCAACTATATCTATCCTTTACTGAATCTACTTGTCAAAATGCGTGCAGACTTATTAATGAAGATTTATTGCGAATTGCTGATATATCCCGACCACATCGTTTGTATTTAAACCCCCATAAATCTGTGGCTATTTTATTTGGCAAAAAAAAAGCTAGGCTGAGGACGATAGCTAACATTTGTATAAAAATAAATAATGATGTTATCGGGTTAAGAGATTCTGTAAAAAATTTAGGAGTACTCGTGGATTATCAGCTACGCTTTAAGGAGCACGTTTCTAATTGCATTAGAAAAGTATTACTTAAACTTATATTTCATAACAGACACTCATTTGATTCAAATACAAAAATACTTCTTTGCAATTCTCTTGTACTGTCGAAGTTTAACTACTGTGATGTTTATTATTCTTGTTTAGATTCAAACGATATTGGTAGAATTCAGAGATTGCAAAATGCATGCATGCGACTGATATTTGGCATTCGTAAATACCAAAGAATTAGTCACAAGCTCAGGGAATTGAAGTGGCTCAATATGCATAATAGGCGGCTGTTACATGCTATTTGTTTGTACCACTCGATTATCGTCACAAAAAGTCCTGCTTATTTATATAATAAGATTAGTACATTCAGATGTGACGTTCATAATCTAAATTTAAGATTTAAAGGACTGCTTACTCCTCCCCTTCATTGTTCTGAAATGTATAAACGTTCATTTTGCTATTGTATCGTAAAACATTATAATAATTTACCTGTTTCTTTTAAAATGTTATCTGCAACGACATTCAAGCAAGCTTTACGTCAATACTTAATTAATGATCTCACAGTTTAAAAAGTGTTTAAAATGTTTTTTTTTATAATCTTTAAAAATTGAATTTGATATTTTGTTTCTGATCTCCCTTATATAATGTATGTCATATTACTGTTAATTTACTATTTATTTACTGGTTCATACCTTCATCGTTAGTTTTAGAATATTAAAATTTTGTTTGGTGAGGGTTAAGTGTAAGAGCAGATGGTATCTTCGGATGCCATACTGAAGTTCGCCCTCTATGATTTATTATTTTCTGTTTTTTTTTGTACATTGAATTTGTTTAAATAAAGGCATTTATTATTATTATTTTCAACTTACGTATGAAATGGAATTTTCCGTCCATCCTGCTCATTATTACAACCATACGCAACACACGAAATCACCATGTCTTTAAACTAGAAGTATTTGTCTTTGTATAACACGAAAACTCCTTTAAAAGAACAAAATACAATTTTCACACCGGCTTTTAAAATGTCACACGAGACTAAACGCTTTCAAAACCGCACTACTAAACACTTTCTAGTTTCTATTTAAAAGGAATAAACGTGATGGGTGAAGTGATAGGTAAAGTGCGAGAAAGTTCGGTAATAAACGAGTATTTTAAATCAGGAATCATAAGTGTCATCAAACAAAATATGATAAGACGGTCGGAAGATATAGTCAGAATGGATGGTAACAGAGGTGCCAGGAGAGTATTACTTGATGAACCAGAGGGCAGAAACCGCAAAGGTAGACCCAGAAAAAAAAATGGCTAGTGTGGCGGAAGACCTTGTGAACGTTGGTGTTGCATACTGGATAAATTTAGCAAAGGACAGCAACGGGTGGAAGAAAGAAATTAAAAAATCCATCGGCCTTAATAGCCTTTCCTGCCGCTAGATAGATAGATAGATGTTTATATGCAAACTTATTTAATTCTGAATTCTAGGCTTCCACACAAATTATGTGTATTAGTCAGATAGGTAGCTCCTTATACTAAGATTTTTCTCCACTATGTGTCTTTACATGTTTAGCTAAAGTGGATTTTGTTGCTACTTGATATTCGCAAATAGAACATGAATAAGGTTTTTCCCTTGCATGGCTTCTCATATGTTTAACTAAATCACTTTTCTTTGCTGCTTTATAATCGCACATAGAACATGAGTAAGGTTTTTCTCCTGTATGCGTTCTTATATGTTCAACTAAAGTACCTTTTCGTACTGCTTGATACTCGCAAATAGAACATGAATAAGGTTTTTCTCCTGTATGCCACCTCATATGTACAACTAAAGTAGCTTTTCGTACTGCTTTATACTCACAAAATGAACATGAGTAAGGTTTTTCTCCTGCGTGCGTCTTCATATGTGTAACTAAATACTTTTTCGATGCTGATTTATACTCGCAAATAGAACATGAATATGATTTTTCTCCTGTATGCGTTGTCATATGTTCAACTAAAGTACCTTTTCGTACTGTTTTATACTCGCAAATAGAACATAAATAAGGTTTTTCTCCTGTGTGCGTCTTCATATGTATAACTAAATACTTTTTCGATGCTGCTTTATACTCGCAAATAGAACATGAATATGGTTTTTCTCCTGTATGCGTTCTCATATGTTCAACTAAAGTACCTTTTCGTACTGCTTTATACTCGCAAATAGAACATGAATAAGGTTTTTCTCCTGTGTGCGTCTTCATATGTATAACTAAATTATTTTTACGTGCTGCTTTATATTCGCAAATAGAACATGAATAAGGTTTTTCCCCTGTATGCGTGTTCATATGCATAACTAAATAATTTTTCAATGCTGCTTTATACTCGCAAATAGAACATGAATAAGGTTTTTCTCCTGTATGCGTTCTCATATGTTCAACTAAAGTACCTTTTCGTACTGTTTTATACTCGCAGATTGAACATGAATAAGGTTTTTCTCCTGTGTGCGTCTTCATATGTATAACTAAATTATTTTTCTGTGCTGCTTTATATTCGCAAATAGCACATGAATAAGGTTTTCCTCCCATATGCTTCTTCATAGGGTTCGCTAAATCACCTAGAAAACAAATGAGGTTTTTCACTTCTATTGGTCTTCAAATGCTTAACCAACTTACATTTCCCTGCAGTTTTATCTTCACAAATGGAAGATGTGTAAAATTGCTCAGAATGAGCTTTAATATGTTCCAAGAAATTACTCTCGTCTTTTGCTTCATATTCACAAACTTTGCAAAGTAACTGTTCTTCCAAGTGACCTCCATTTGCTGCACACGATTCGAGTAGTTCATCCTTTACCTCAACTTCCTCCTGTTTAATATCTAATCCGTGAGAAGCCGTGTTGATAGTTTCTTCAACGATTTCCTGCTGAGTAAGTAAGTTTGCAACTACCTTGTTTTCATTTTTTGTCAGTGGTTCATGTAACATGCTGGTTATTGCATTGGGCAAATTAGATTCAACAAATTCATGTTTTACGTCCATTATTATGAAAATTTCGGATGTAATAAATGCAATATCTGAAAATAAAGAATACAAGAAAGTTAGGTAAATATGATTACGTTATGATTATTTAAAAAATATTAACAAAGTTTCTAATCTGAGTCTGCTATTCTTACTCAAAGAGAATAAGATGAAATTCCAAGAAGTAAATTTTTCAGAGAATTGGCTAGTAGTAAATATAACATTGAATTGCTAGACAAACTATTATACCATCAACCGCCATTAGCGTCTGGCAAAACCGAATAGGTTCAATGGAATGCAAAAGAACTACAATAGTTTATACAGTGTGTCGCATTAAAGTTATCTACAGGGACAAATGCTTTGGCAGTCTGGTCTGGTACGAGTGTGTTCCCAATAACAGCAGATACATTTTGGAGATGGCTCTGTTTGTTTGCAGACATTTTTTAATTGGCAGATCCTTGTAAACGAATAAATAGTTTGAAAAATTTATTATTACTACGTTAGAGATTAAGTTTAAGCTTTTCTATGACAATGTTCCCACTCCAATAAAACCACCCCGATCATATTAATCACCACTTAAAACAGATTCTAAATTTGTATACCTAGGTACTGACATTTAAATTTTTATCACGAATGTGTCTACTTTGAGGAACTACACTTTCTGTACCGTATACCAATCATTTTTACAAGGCCACCAAACTGAGCATAAAAATTACGTCGATATACCAAATTTTACTAAATTTACTTTTTCGATAAAGAAGAACCGTGTTTCCTATTAGCTTTGTCAGTGTTGAAGCTCGTTTAATATTCAGTTCCAGACCCATGTTTATACGAATGTGTTTCTTATCGTTTTGTGTACTACACTTTTCTTATTTGTAATTCAGGAAGTGTAAGAAGTAATTCAGAAAGTGTAACTTGTAATTCAGATTAATAAATTGTAATTCAGAAAGTGTCAATTGTTATTTAGAAACAAAGAAACGATTTCTATGTAGAATATAATGTAAATAGGTACATACTGGATGTGTGTAAAGTTTGCAACAAATTTGATATTTATTACACTGTTAATTTATAAAAAAAAATCGGACAGCTCTAACTTAATTTTGTTTGTCATCTTTCGATTGAAAATAAATTAACTTTTAAAATTGTTTCTAATAGAATTTACGTCATTGTTGTATGCTGTTACTAAGAATCTTTTATATCCGAGGTTTTTTAACAATAAATATTCTTTTTCTTCAATGGCATTATACTGCTGGATTGATGATGCTAAACAGTCACTTTATTGCCAAGCGACAGATAATATTATCTGCCGCTGACAACTTTATCTGCCGCTCGTCAGCGGCAGATAATATTATCTGCCGCTGACGAGATCAAGTAATTGTCTTCGAATTTTGTTCACAGAGTTGTAAATAATTTGTTATAAAAACGTTTGAAGAAAAAATACTATATGTTATTCTGAGCAAAAGTATCTTTATGTGGCTCGGCTGTACTTATCTGCCTCGCAAGCTCGGCAGATAACCCGTCCAGCCTCGCCACATAAAATATAACTCTTGCTCCTAATAACATAATATACTAGTATCCGCGAACGTCACAAAAGTGACAACTTATGTGTCTTTATTGACAAGGTAAAAGTGTCACGTTATCCGCTTAAGCAGGTAAAATAGCAACTTTTGCGTACTTTTTGTGCCTAAGCACATAAAATTGTTGCTCTCTTTCTTTCTTTCTTTCTATGTTTGTTCGCTATCTCCTCAGAAGATACTGGACCGATTAAATTGTATGATAGCTTAAAATTTTGCTTATTTTTAGACTTAGATCGTAGGCCGGTTTTTATTTTCAAAAAGAGTACGAAAAAGTTTTAATTTAATTAAATCCTTTAAGCAGCGGAGCGGAGCATCTGTCGCCGTGGGTTATGATGTGACAGCTGCTGTGGCCGTGTGCTATTAGCTCGGGTGATTAAGTATGTTTTTATATCACTATAGTAGAGCATCATTTGAACAACAGAGGTTGGCGCAGGGGTACAGTGCTCGCCTGTCACGCGGGTGGCCGGGGTTCGATTCCCGACCGATGCATCCTTTTTTTAAAAATTTGTATTAATGAAATTTACCTGAATACGTTTGCCGATAAAACAGTATATATTATTCGGAGTAAAAATGACTTTATGTGGCTTAGCTGAATTATTTGCCTCACTAACGTTCGGCTAAATAAACTTCAGCTTCGCCACATAAAGTATCACTTTTACTCCTAATAACATAATCTACTATTATTGCAAGCTTTATATACTATTGTATGTAGGTATCTACATAGTAATTCTTCATAAAAGTCGTGGCATAGTTTCTGAATTACAATTGCTGCTTTATGAATTACAAATGGTGCTTTCTGAATTACAATTTACACTTTCTGAAGTACAAGGTACACTTTCTGAATTATAGTTAAAATTTCATAGCGAAAACAGAAGCTGTTTAATGCCATAAAAGTAAGTTGTCCGTGACAGTTAAAACATAGGCGTCGGAATAGGAGAAAAAATCATAATTTATTATTTTTGTAATAAATTTTATTCTACAGAGCTGAAATTAAAGTTCAAAATCACTTGAATGACTTGATGCCAGATTTGATTCGTCGGCTAATATTCTCAAAATCAAGTGACTACGTGGATACAAGTGCCGGCCAGACTACCTCAGTGGAGACGGAGTGCAGCTTTTTATGTGCTAAGATTAATTAAAAAGCAGAAACGAGCGCCTACGAATATTTGAATTAGACAAGTGTATCCAGGT
This sequence comes from Agriotes lineatus, assembly GCA_940337035.1. Taxonomy (NCBI): domain Eukaryota; kingdom Metazoa; phylum Arthropoda; class Insecta; order Coleoptera; family Elateridae; genus Agriotes; species Agriotes lineatus. Next base: position 140,344 of record CALNHX010000246.1, on the reverse strand, counting down.
ATCACCGAGAATTCGTGAACTCAAAGTAGTACAATATTTTGAAATAACGCTCATCAATCCAGGTAGCAGTAACATAATCAAGGCAATGTACTAATATCACAGTATAATAGCATAATAAATTGCATACAGAATAGTATAGGGTACAGGCAATTATTTTCTAAATATAGGTCAAAAATAAGATGCACATCAAAAGGTTAACATATACAACAATTTAAAATGTACACATACATATAAACTACGGTAAGTACAACCCACGACAGATTAAAAGTGTAGCGGAGATTAAATTAGGCTCCGAGGATGACAATCATGAGATGTACTAGTTTACCAGTTCAAATGTGCCCTGAGGGGTACCCATGGAGATCCTTAAGCGAACTGTAAATAACAGCAAGAGTCCAAATGTAAAACTCAAGGGATTCTGGGTGAATCCAGGCAAATCCTGCAGTAAAGTAGAGAAGGTACTCAAAGCACCGGATCACTGTACACACCATTCAATTGGTGGAAGAATGGAAAAAATACATGTTACAGGAACTTCTTTTCGTTGAGCTCTCAGGCCCTCTCCAATGCCTCGCGTATATCTAGTACAGGGCGACGGAGCTTAAGCCAGGGCAAATATAGAAGGTTCGAATTCAAACAGTTTGTACCCAAAAAATCAGCTAAGAGTTGGCGTGAGAGGGAATCTCGCGTAAAATCGGCAGAGCTGTATTAAACTGCTACATTAGCGAGGGCGAATTCCATCAAAAGGAAGCTTAACTGCTTGCAAACATCGCACACAACGAAAAACGCGGAACGGAACGTTCCAAGCACATTTATCGCTTCACACACCGATAAAAACGAAAGACGACTAGGAAGAGCACGCACGAAGTTCAAATTATGCGCCATAGATTGCGAAATTAACTAGACCGTGTTCAAAGACCTGAAAACCTGTAAAGACGCACCCTGACGTTAACACACTTAAATCGTAATTACAAATACAGGCTGATTTTTTTTATCATGTAACAACTTGTAGGCATCCCATTATGCACAAGCATGCAAGTTCTTACATGATAAAAAAAATCAGCCTGTATACTGCACACAATTTCATATGTATAAAACAGCGTGTAAAACTCGAGTACTCGGAAAGCACATAACTAAAGAGACTTTCCTCCACCAAAAAGTACAAATCTATAATACAAGCTTCAGAGATACACTTTCTAAGACGGGTTGATGGAATAATTTTTATAGGCAAAATATGAAATGGGACGATAAGAGAAAACCTACAAATATACTCAGTTAGCATCAAAATATCAGAATATAGAAGAGTATTACACGCAGACAGAATCGAAGATAACTGATACCCAAAATTAATAATGAACTACGCACAACCAGGAAGACGAAGAATAAAACGTCCTAGGAAGAGATAGAGGTACTTTGAAGTATGAAGTCGGAGTAGGAATGCTTGCCTAAAACACGAAAGTAAAATAACGACGCTGTTTTGATTAGGTTCAGATGTGGCCAAAAGCACTTATCCTACCTTACAAATGGCTGTATCCGCTACCGATACCGTTCAGTAATTCCATTACAGCAAGACGCTATACAATAATTATAAAAACCTGAAAATAAGTCCTCGTGACAGTAACCAATTGCTTACCCTAATGGAAAAGTTATTACAGTTACTGCAAATATGCATTTATCTATATCATAGTGGACACTTCTTAATGTACAGGGTCGGGCAATGATGGGGGGGGGGGGGGGGGCTAAACGATATTTCTAAAACTATGAGAGTTACATAAATATTGTGTAGATACAAATTGTAGATATGAAGGTGGTTCACATTACTAAACTAATTTTGATTATACAGGGTGTCTTTAAAAAGTGTGGCGAATCAAATTTACTTTTTTTAGCAGAATGCCCTGTATTTAGGTGCTTAAAAGTTTTGTATTGGAATGCTAATCTTTTTGATATACGTTGTATGATTATAACGTCAACTGTTTGGAGACATTAAATATTTTATGCCAGAAAATGCCAAAATTCAGTCGGTTGCTGTAAGTAACAGAAAACAATTGAATGAAGGAAAACGTTACGAAAAAATTATCTTTTTCGTGAATTACCTTTAGAGTGTAAAATAGTGGCTGTGAGTATTAATGCTCTATAGGGTTCCCAATATTTGAATTTTTTTTTTATTTCAGATATTTTTAAATAGAATATTTTGAAATTTTGGAAAAGCCCTTTTGATAATCTTTCTTTTGACATATTACATCACACTCATACATTCAACTGTTTTTCGATTATGCCTATTTTAGCATAAAAAATAATGTAAGCCCCCTAAGTTGATTTCAAGAAATTACAGGCAGACTCAATTATAATGCAAATTTAAACACTTGCAGCTCTTTGAGTACAACAACGAATCAGAGTTAGAAAATAAAAAGAAAGTCTCTATTGAAACCAAAAATAATAAACGAGAAAAGCAAGAGACAATTAAATCTGGAAAGCTATTAAATTTAGGGCTAGGAAATAAAATACCAGAAGAAAGCCCATTAAAAGTACTTTTAAAAAATACAGAGATATACAGGGTGTTCCATTTAAACAAATCAAAACAATTATATTTGAAAATTATGAGCTCACTGTATAAATTTGGACATTTGACGTAATTATTGTAACGGTACGCTTTCATTAAGCCCTTGCGTTGGGCACCAAATTTTAATGCTCTTTTTATTTAGCTCCTGTCCTATGTTACTCTGAATTTAAATTCTAAATTGCCGTTTGTTTGCTAACTGACTCAGTTGGTAATGCACAAGACCCGTTTCTTACCTTAGTGTGCCTATGAGATTTCAACACCACTTTTCTTTGAGCATTCGCCGCTTACACCTATCATTATGAGAAATAAGTACTTCAACCCCGCTAGGAATAAAAGCTAAGCTGTTTACCCAATCGCTATGTACTCTAGATGAAGGCATACATATTGTAATGGTATTTAGCCCTCCTCTTAGCTCTGGTGGCAATGCAGATTAATTAAAGATTAAATCACAAAAGCACAGAGTTGGGATGATTCGCACAACTGTGTAAATTCACATAATTTGTCAGTATGAAATTACATTGGAAAATTTAGCCATTAACATTCGAATTATTTGAATAAGCTAGAAGGGAATGAAACTCGATTTTCAAAGGTTTGGAGTCAGTAATGTAAATTTAGCAAAATATAAAAGGTTTGGGCAAAATAGAAGCCGAACCCATATTAAGTAGGACTGGCACAGAAAAATTCAAAATATGTAAAGTCAAATGATGCGAAGAAATTAAAGTAAATTAGAAAATGGAATTATGATGAGCATTTTAAAAATATAAGAGGTAAGAGAAAAGATTAAGAAAAGAAATGTGCCATAGAGCACAAAGCCAGGCGATTTAAATGCAGCATCAAAATGGAAAATTTGAGGAAAAGCAAACAGGTTCAGAATAAATAGGAAATTCAAGCAGGCGGATGTAAAACAATTGGTGAACTAATAAATAATCAGTGTAGTGGCGGATTGAACAGAGAAGTGAATTTACAATAAACTAAGTGGCGCTATAACATAGTAGAAAATCGAAAATTCAAAGAACAATTATTATAGAAGTAAAACATTGTAAATAATTATCATAGTTGTTAGATTTAGTGTTAAATGTAATGTAATTGAACTTGGTTCATTTCCTATTCAAATATGTAAGACAGTGTTTTGTTATTAAGAACCAGTAGTAGAGACAATTGAATAAAAATTATACTTGACAGCTTGAATTTTGCTCCAACTTTAATAAAACAAATTTTATATTTACAGTCAACCTACATAAAAATAAATTACTCCATTGTGTTCAGCACAATTTAATGCATATGGGGAAGTGTGGGTAGCGTTGTTACCAAAAATTAAATTTACACCGAGGTGGTGGCTTCCGATCTTGGAGCCGTCATCGAAGGAGGTCTACGATTCTCCAATAGCAGCAAACGAGAGTGCTACAGTAGTGAGAGGAAGTTGTAGAGCATCAAGCGGACTAGCGGCAGCAACTACATCAGCGTTCCAGCATCCCTGGGGGTCTGCATCAACGACAGGCAACGCAGAGGGGTCCTTTAGCGCTTACCGTTCCTGAAAGCATTGTGAGGTTAGTGTACGAAAAATTTAACCACTCCAAAGGCTTGAACGTGCGATCATACATGAAGTGCAAACCAAGGAATTGGAATCCAATTTATTTTGATGTCCATGAATAACCAGTAATTTAGGATTTGTAATTAAAATTGCCAGTTGGAGGTTAAAATAAACAAAATTGCAGAGGCGTCCTTTTTAAGCAAGCCAATAGACGTATTAGCCTGAAAACAAAGGAACTTACTGACGCCGTCCAAAGGCGGTTTAATTCAAACACTTACCGAGTAATTTGATCATTGAGTCTTTGTTTTAAAATTAATTACACCCACGAACTTTCAACGTATTTCGAATCTGTTTATGTCAGTCAGTTTGACAGGTCGAGCGCTTGCGCTTTGAAGTTTAATTTTTGTTGAGGGCAAACTACTATTTAAAATTTTAAATATCAATCGAACCTAGAAATTAAATAGTCAATCGGTTAGAATTTGATATCATAAAATTCAAAATCAAAGTAATTAAGGTATGTGGTGGACTGTATGTATTTATTATTCCTTTTTACAAATAGTACAAAGCAAAGCATACAACACATTGCAATATATACATATAAAAGAAACATAAACGACAATATACAAATGCAGTACGCCGTACGTGCTAAAGGCTAGTATAGTTCCGCGCGAATAATTTCCGCGTACTTTATCAAATTCACTTTAATGCGACGCGGCTTATATGTAACAGCTACCCACTTAACGCGATCTTTAGCCACTATCCACTTTAACGTGGGGAGGCTCACGTTTAGCTCGTATCCACTTAATGGCGTAAGTTTAGCCACTAACCTACCTACGCAATGATGCACACGCCGCCGCGTTCAATGATGATGCAATATTTCGTAACCCTTTCAAATGTGATTGCAGCACTAACTCTGGCTCGATCAAACATATTATTTGTTTAGGAACTAACCTAATTTATTTATCTGCTGCAATCAAACACCTGGATTTGACATCGCTAATGGCGATGACGATCAAGATTGGCATGTATCACGTTAACTGCTCGCCTCAGTTGTTGTACCCTGAAGCCGCTGCTACAGGCTCATATGGGCCTCCGTGAGACCTTTCACGGATGCACTTCACTCTCAAAGCTGGGTATCAGCTCCAAGAATAACGCACGTTGGCTGCGACCTGCAGACGGAACCACTCGTTGTCGTCACTTGACTGTAAATGAATCCTTCCAGCACAAAAACCAGCAAAAACCAGGCGTCTCTTTGTTTTATTAATAGATGCATCAGGTCTGTGTACAGCTAAGCGTGTAAACCAAAGAATATAGATATCTATATTCTTTGGTGTAAACTCACTTGGCCCGCGTTTCAAATACGTTCTTAACCTACTTACTAGAATATAAAAGTTATAGTGCCGCTTCACTCTAGCGTGCTAAATATTATATAGCTCAAAGGGGCTACGAATCAGATGTGTTACGTTATGTATAGGATTTTGGTGTATTCGTGCAGTTTACCATTTCGTGATGTTTTATGCTCGCAAATAGAACATGAATAAGGTTTTTCCCCTGAATGGCTCCTCATATGTTTAACTAAATCACTTTTTTGTGCTGCTTTATATTCGCAAATAGAACATGAGTAAGGTTTTTCCCCTGCATGCGTGTTCATATGTATAACTAAATAATTTTTCGATGCTGCTTTATATTCGCAAATAGAACATGCAAAAGGTTTTTCTCCTGTATGCGTCTTCATATGTTTAACTAAATCACTTTTTTGTGCTGCTTTATATTCGCAAATAGAACATGCATAAGATTTTTCTCCTGTATGCGTCTTCATATGTTTAACTAAATTATTTTTCTGTGCTGCTTTATATTCGCTAATTGAACATGAATAAGGTTTTTCCCCTGCATGCGTGTTCATATGTATAACTAAATACTTTTTCAATGCTGCTTTATATTCGCAAATAGAACATGAAAAAGGTTTTTCTCCTGTATGCGTCCTCATATGTTCAACTAAAGTACCTTTTCGTACTGCTTTATATTCGCAAATAGAACATGCAAAAGGTTTTTCTCCTGTATGCGTCTTCAAATGTTTAACTAAATTACTTTTTTGTGCTGCTTTATATTCGCAAATAGAACACGCATAAGATTTTTCTCCTGTATGCGTCTTCATATGTTTAACTAAATTATTTTTCTGTGCTGCTTTATATTCGCAAATTGAACATGAATAAGGTTTTTCCCCTGTATGCGTGTTCATATGTATAACTAAATAATTTTTCGATGCTGCTTTATAATCGCAAATAGAACATGCATAAGGTTTTACTCCTGTATGTGTTTTCATATGACTCACTAAATAACTTTTCCGTGTTGCTTTATATTTGCAAACAAAACAGGAATAAGATTTTTGTCCGGTATGCGTTTTCATATGTTTACCTAAATCACTTTTTTGGGTTGTTTTATATTGACAAATTGAACATAAGTAACGTTTTTTTCCTGTGTTCGTCTTCGAACGGTTCACTAAATCACCTAGAAAATAAATAACGTTCACTTCTATTGGTCTTCAAATGATTAACTAACTTACATTCTCCTGCAGTTTTATCTTCACACATGGAAGATGTGTAAAATTGGTCAGTATGAGCTTTAATATGTTCCAAGAAATTACGCACGTCTTCTGCTTCATATTTACAAACTCTGCAAAGTAACTGTTCTTCTAAGTGACTTCTACTTGCTGCACACGAATCAAATAGTTCATCCTTTATCTCAACTTCCTCCTGTTTAATATCTAATTCGTGACAGGCCATGTTATTGAAAGTATCTTCAATGATCTCCTGCTGCGTATGTAACTTTGCAATTACTTTACTTTCATTTTTTATCGGTGGTTCATGTAATATGCTGATTATTGGATTAGGCAAATTACATTCAACTAATTCATGTTCTACATCCATTATTATGAAGAATTCGGATATAATAAATGCAATATCTGAAAATAAAGTGCACAACAAAATTCAGTTAGGTGAAAAAGGTCGATTCTTTAAAAAATATTACCAATATTACTGAGTCAATATTCTTACTTACATGGAATAACTTGACATTCGAAGAACTAACTCGTTCAGAGAATCGCCTTAAAATAAATATAACATTGAATTGCTGTGTAAACCATCATTAATCGCCATTACAGTCTGGCAAAAACGGTTAGGTCAAATGGAATACAAAAGAACTATAGTAGTATACAGTGTGTCGCCGAAATTTATATACCTAAACATATTTTCTAACGATGGTTCTATATATTATACAGGGTGTCTCAAAAAGGAATTCACTATTATTTTTCAAATTGCGCGGGTAAAAATAAAAACGCAGAATTACGTTGTGTGTTTTAGTAACCATGGTTTTTGCAAATTCAGTTTGACATGGAACGATTCATGGGGGAATAACGTGCGTTTTGTTTGCAAACGTTTATCGAAACCCATTCATACATTACTGTTCGTCGCCGTTTTCTTGCGCATTTCAACATTCGTATTGTGCCTAGTGCTAACTTGATCAAGCTTTGGGTTAGAAAATTTGATAACACTGGGTCTACCAGCAATAAGAAACCACTAGGTCGACATTGGCGTAACTAGCGGGGGGGCCAGGGGGGCCAGGCCCTCCCCAGAGTGCCGTCTGGCCCACCCCAGAAAAATAGGAGTTAAATAAATTTAAAAATCTGCTTTTATTATTAACCCATTTAAACTGAGAGGTTGGCTATCGAACCCCACACGTTCTTACATTTTCTGGTTTTATTACCTTTTTTTGCTTAAAAACATTATAGTATAAATTCCATTTGTTGGACGGATGGCTCTAATGAATAATAATATGCAAGAGGAAACATTATTAGTTAGCTAATAATTACTTTGAAAAAACTGTTTTCGTCTGAATATTTTTTTCTTAGATAATTGTGCACCATTTTAGTTAGTTTCTCTTAAGTTTTCTATAAATAAAGAACCAATTTATGTGCACAGGAAAATATAATTGCAATTATTTCATATGCGGGTAACTAAATGAACTGATAACTTGAGTGCATCGCTAACTACTCCCTGAACACATACAGCTAGCTACCTATTATAGGCTCATCCAGTTCAGACTTACGTTGACTTGCTATTTGGATGTTTGCCTTGCCTAAAGAGTTGAGTTTATAGCTTTAAAGAGTACGATCCAGAATTTTTTGTTTAGTAGTGTTCTATATAAGCAAAGTAAATTTTGTGGTGCTTGAATTTCCACAGTTGCTAGCTCAAGACAGAACAAAGAGAAATCACAATAACAATTAAGAGGATATTGACGTTTTCAAGAAAGTATTTGCTTCGACGATACTGAGAAAAACTAAAAATTGTGGCTAAAAAACGTGTAAATGGAAACCACGTAATGTTTCCCAAAAAAATCTGTTTCTCCTGGAATAATATTTTTTACCGCCAACCTCACTGAGTTGCAAGAAGTAATCTATACAGTTTTTATGTTGTTTATGAACCTAGAAATAATTTATTAATATGCTACTTAGACAAATAGTATTACGAGGGTAGCACCCATAATTTCTGCAAAGCAACAAATCAAGTGCACCAATTGAAACTTGCCATGAAACAAATGTTTGTTGTTTTCTAGTTTAACAGTTCAAATTTAGTTTTGATAATTGTAACAGTTATTACATAGTTAATTTTGAAGTAAGTGTTGTGCATCAAAAATGAATTTAACGAGAGATAATTTTAGAGCCATGATTTGCTATGCCTTTAAAAGTTCCATATCTCCGAAAGAAAGTTTTGGATGACTTCGTGCTGCTTTGGTGACCAAGTGTCTTCACATCAGAGGACTGTCTATTGTTGGTTTAATGAATTTAAATTTGAACGAGTTTCAGTTAGTGACGATTTTTGAGAAGGAGAACCCATTGCTGCAGTTATCGATACGAACATAAACGCTGTGCGAAATGATTCAGTAAGACAATCGAGTCAAGTATAGAATTATTGAAAGCGTCTTGGACATTGACATGCCTACAATAAACCAGATTTTACATAATCATTTGGGTGTAAGGAAAGTCTGTTGTGGGTGGATACCACACAGTTTAACAGAAACACAACAACAGCATATGGATTGGTAAAAGAAATATGATGAAGGTAGATATAAGGCAGTTTACATCATAACTGGTGACGAAAGCTGGATATATGCATTTGAACTCGAATCTAAGCGACAGTCTGCACAATGAATGTTTCCAACAGATCCTAATCCAGTTAAAATGAAGAGATCTCGAAGAGTTGGTAAGAAAATGATTGCTTGCTTCTTCTCGAAATCAGGACCTATCGCAACTGTCGTGCTTGAAAATAGACGTACGGTTACTGCAGAATGGTACACAACAGAATGGCTGCCAAACGTTATTCAAAAAGCTCGTTTACAGCGCCCAAGGAGTGAAATCGTTCTTCACCATGTCAATGCTAAAAGTCATACCGCATATCAAACTAAATAACTTTTAGAGACTTCCAGGTTAAAATTGCGAAGTTATCCCCCATGCAGTTCCGACCTATCACCTTACTTTCTATTTCCCCAATTAAAGGATAAAATGCGTGATGTGCGATTTTGAACTCACGAAGATGCTGTGGAAAGCTTCAAAAACCTTGTTTCTCTAGTGACTCAAGAAGAGTGGAATTTGTTTTGAAAATTGGTTTTACCGAATGCGAGTTTAAGGGCAAATATTTTGAAAAAAAAATAATAAAAACTAATTTTGGCTACAAAACTTTTGTTTTATTAGATTGCAGAAATTTACGGGGCTACCGTCGTATAACAGCGTCAAAGAACATGCAAATAAATGTATGCGAAAAATGTATGTATGTCATGTCTTCATAGGTCTACATAGGTATTGACGATGGTTGGTTGGGGGGCCTGGCCCTCCCCAGCCAAAAATCCTAGTTACGCCAATGTAGGTCGACCACGAAGCATGGGCTGCTATGTCCAGCTTGGGTATTATCGAACCAATTTTTTTTATGGACAGAAACGGTCAAACCCTTATGATAAATGCTAATCGCTATGCCGTAATGATACCGGAGTTTCTTGCTCCTCAACTTCATGGACTCGTAAGATTCAATGACGAAACGTGGTTCCAGCAGGACGGAGCCACTAGCCATACGGCAGCTATTGCTTGAGAAACCGTAAGAGAGCTTTTTCCAGAAAGATTAATTTCTCGAAGAGGAAACATTAACTATCCCCCAAGAAGTCCTGACTTGACTCCGCTCGATTTTTTTATGGGGTTATCTCAAGAGCAGGGTGTATAATAATCCACGTGGCAATTTACAACAACTCAAGGACCGTATTCGGGAAGAAATCAATGCAATTCAGGTGGAACTTTGTCAACAAGTAATGGTAAACGCAAGGGTAAGTTTGGAAGAGTGCATACGCCGTCAGGAGCAACATTTAACTGATGTAATTTTTCGTACTTAATTTGCAAAGATTATTTTTTCAATTGTTATAATTATCTATGTAAATAAGTTAAAAATAAAGAAGTTATGGCGTTTTAAAAAGTGAATTTCTTTCTGAGACACCCTGTAGTTAACTCAAAAATGAAAAGGGTGGACGAATAGTTACAACAAAAATTGGGCTATTTAGTCTTCGACGAGTACACTACCTTTACCAGGTCGTGTAAAGCCAACACTGTTTGTTAATTTAGCTATTACAGCATTTTCGTTTTAAAATTATATATTATGAGACGTTTAAATATTTACTTTATTTTTAATGGCTTTAAATTCAGATGTAACAAAAAGAAAAAAGTAATAATGAAACTGGCTTGCTTGTTGTGTTTTGCATAATTTCTAACTCCAAGAATTTGGTTTAAATAATTTAAGAATAGCTCACGAACGATTTGTATTAAAGCTTGAGAAGAATTTTTAAAATAAATTATGATAATACTATAACAATAATCAATAGTAATAATTCTAAAAATACGTTTTTATAATTTAAATATTTAATATTCCTACAGTAAATTAAAACACTGAATATAAACAATAGTATATTACGCAACAGCTTTAGAAAAGTGAAGTTTTACACAATAACTATGGTTGGTCTGAGCACGAGCGTTAGCAAGTACTTAAATAGCCATACGACTTCAGTAAAACCACTTTCCTAACGCGTTTCTTATACTATTTAATCGCATTTCATGTAGAAATGTGGAATATTATATTTTTATATAAAAGGAACATTAAATGTCAAATCTTAACCAAACTGAGCAGAACTCGTTTTTATGTACTAAAACACAAGCAGTTCCAGTTGATGTTTTGCATTTGGCATAACTGAAGTGTATTGTTGGTGGCACTGTGAGTCTATGTCATATTCGACGTTAGCAGGTTAGGTTTTGCGTCAGTCTGTGTCAAAACTGACGCAAAACCTAACCCATTAACCTCGAATTTGACATAGACTTGCAGTGTCACCAATAATACATTTCAGAATTGCCAAATGTAAAACGAATCGTCGTTGCTGTAATGGGTACTGTGGTGTCAAGTACCACATTACTAAACGACTAGTATAGTCTGTTCAGTAAACATAAAAACACAAAGTGGCCTTTGATTTCCAAAATTTCAGGAGTGTACTTCCAGAGTTTATCTTTATCTAGGAATGTACTTACATAAAGTTACTAAAACATATAGGTTAAGGGTGTGACATTTACTTCCCATCTGTCATAAATGTTGTAATTAACTACTTTTAAGGATATTATACAATTAGTGTGTTGGATACTATTGACGTAGCATTTACTAATACGTATTTTTATTACATTTTAGAGAAGCTCAGGTGAGAATTACTAGAAAAATATTTACTTTGACACTGACAAGGAGAAATATTAATTGTCATTTTTAAATTCAAATCTGCCTGTATACAGGTGTGGAAACCTTTGCAAAACTAAATACAGAATCCCTATAACAAAAATTATATGCACATGCCAACTTAAAAAAAAAAAGTTTTTGTGTTTACTGAATGCCCTATATGTATCGTGTTGATGTCAATTGTCATCTGCAAAATTTATAACTTTCTCACATTCCTTGTCGGGTTTAAACAATTTAATCAATTGACGGCCATTATGGCCTAAAACCAATAAAATTGTGGTAATTAATTAATTTTAAATGTATTTGTGAATTTTGATATAACCTGGTGACAGGAAATCCAGCTTTTTGGTTCTTTACCACAAGTTGTTAGGTCTCGAGAATGATAAAAATAAATATCGAAACGTCGACTTTGGCATCAAGTGGTTTTATTTCAACAAACCATTAATAGCTCTTGGAAAACTTTTGCCCAAGTACTGAGATCGGTGTTGACTAAACCCCTTTCCCAGTCAAAATTTCTCGTCCTGTGTAGTAACCACCGAGCTGTGAAAAAGACTTTGTTATATATATATAACACACAAATGGAAGGAGTTAGATAAAACCGATCTTCCACTCCCCCAGATTATCCTGTACACGATACATGCACCATAGTAAATAAAAACTAAATATTATTACAAAATAAACGAACATATAATATCTTCGATCAGACGTTCATCCATTTCTGGATATAGTCCTCCCGTTTTGTTTTCCATTTATCTCGATCTCTAGCAAGTTGTCTCCATCTTTTCTCTGCCACATGCACAATATCATCGCTCCATCTTAGGAGCGGTCGTCCTACGCCTCTTTTACTCGTTCTTGATCGCCAGTCTAGAATTTTACCTGTCCATCTTTCTCGTTCTTGTCGCACGATGTGACCGGCCCAGCTCCACTTCAGCTTTGCCGCTCGTTGTCCCACGTCTGTTATCCCTGTTCTCTTTCGGATTTCAGTGTTTTTTACTTTGTCTCTCAACGTTATGCCCAACATTCTTCGTTCCATACTCCTTTGCGTCTCCTTCAGCTTATTTATGTTTCTTTTTGTGAAAGTTGACAGGTAGTACAAATGCATCATATATTCTGGCTCTTGATCTTATGGGGAACTTTGAAGACTTCAGGACATAGCTGAGCTTTCCAAAAGCTGCCCATGCTAACTTTATTTTTTCTAAATATCTCCCCTTCCTGGTTCTCTTTTCCCATAAGTATTGTGTGACCGAGATATATTATACGACGTTGTCTTTTCTAAAATTTCCCCGTCTAGCTCGATTTCTCTGTGTGAAGGAATATTAGACATGATATTTGTTTTGGGAGTATTCATTTTCAAACCAATCTTCTTTGATTCAGTGTTTAGCTGTTTTATCGTGTCCTGTAACTCTTCCATGCTTTCAGCAAATAACACTATATCGTCCGCGTATCTGAGGTTGGTGAAATTTTCTCCATCAATACTGACGCCCTTGTCTCGCCAGTTTATTTCTTTGAAAACGTTTTCTAAGCCCAGAGTGAATAGTTTTGGATATAAAACGTCCCCTTGTGTCACACCCCTTTCAATTTTAATTTTATTGGTTTTAGTATCCATTTTCATTTGAAGGGTTGCCTTCTGATAAATGTTCTGAATTAGTTTTAAGTAACGAGAATCAATACGACAGTTGTCTAAAGCATCTAGCATTGGTTTATGCTCTATAGTGTCAAATGCTTTTTCATAATCGATAAAGGCTAGCACTAGTGGCAGTTTGTATTCATGGCATTTTTCTATTATTAGGTAATATGATAGTTTGGAGATGGTCGTTGGTGCCATACCCTTTCCTGAAGCCAACCTGTTCGATTGGTTGATAGCTGTCGAGTTTATTTGTCAATCTATTTGTAATTATCCGGCTCAGTAATTTATATGTATGTGAGAGAAGGCTAATGGGCCTGTAATTTTTTAGCTCTTGTTTGTCTCCTTTTTAGGTATTAGGATAACCTCCGCGTTGCTGCAGTCATCGGGAATGTCACTTTTAGATAAACAGGTATTTAATAATAATAATAATAATAATAAAGTCTTTATTCCGGTAAGTACAGTACAGGTAAGTTTCAACAATAAATAAACATAAATGGAACATACTAAATTATACGGGACAGAGTAATGAAATAAAATTTTCTATTTAGCGTCACCGGAATCATAAGGCGCAATTCAGGTAATACCCTGTTTTTCAATTGGACCTTAATCTGTTTTGCAAAGAAAGTTTTAAATGTGTGCCTAACTTAAGGAGTATTCTGAATTACGTTCACAAAACAAAACAACTTAAAATAAAACTGAAATATAATACTGCTTATAGGACTCAAGCAAACGAATCGAGATCTCACATTATTACTAGTAAACAGCATCAGATTATGTTGCATACTTATTGTCCTTGTGCAAAATTTTCGTCAGTTGATTTTTAAAAAGCGACGTTGCTGAGGCTTTTATCATTTTAGGCAGATTGTTAAAAATTTTACTTATATTATATTGAAATGATCTCTTAAAGAGTGTTGTTTTATGTTGAGGAGGTGTGATAAGCCCTTTGAACCTCAAATTTAAATTATGCACATCAGTTCTAAATTTTATCTTGTTATATAGATAAGGAGGTTTTTTTAGGAAAATAATCTTATGATATAAGCATGCTGTGCGTAGGAAACGTCTGTCTTCCATATTTAGCCAGTTTGCTTCAGATAACTTGTGTGAAATGTGGTCATACTTACGTATACCATAAATAAATGTATTCTATTTGAAGTATCGGTGTCGAGGCAAGAGGAATACAATTCTGAGCAGTATGAAAAATGTGACAGTACAAGTGCTTCGCACAGCATCTTTTTTGTTGATTGGTTTAAATATTGCTTATGAGTATACAATAATTTAAGGCTTGTATAAGCTTTTTGTATACATTTATTGATATGTTCTCTATATCTGCAACTGTTGTCTACAATAATTCCCAAATTCTTTGTACTATTGTTTACAGGTAAATTAGCATTATCTATAGTTAATTTTAAGATATTCTGAACACTAGAGCGATGTGCATCCCTCCCAAACAGAAGTACACAAGATTTTGAAGGATTTAAAGTTAGAGCATGTTTGGTTGACATTTCAAACAACCGATGTAAATCTTGCGACAGCTCTTCAAGTGCAATATAATAATAATAATAATAATAATAATACTGGTTTATTTAAAACGTTTGGGTATACATTTTCAATTACATATAAAAGAACTACTGCAGTGCTTATATTCTAGTTTCCTAATACAAAATTTGGGTTCATTCCCGCTTTAAAATAAACAATGTGAGCCTACACACTAAAGCAAAGCTTGTGTGCGTGTTTTAGGCAAGTCTTAACCTAAGGATATGAAAACCTTAATTCTAATGTATTGCAACTTATTAACTAATGGTAACTTAATTTACGTCCTTATATTTAAATTATTGCATTTAATTTCCTATTTTGTGTGTACGAAGGTCAGCTCTATGATTTTAACTAAGTGTCTGACATATGGCTTTATATATAATTTTCGATATTAATGTTGAAGTAGCGGTAATTTTTTTCCGCCATCCACTTTTTTAACTGGTATTTGAATTTTTCTGATTTTTGCAGCTTCGGATCTCTTTGGGAATCAAATTAAAGATACGTGGCCCAATGGAGCTAAAAGATCTTTGCCCCACTTTCTTCGCAGTTCTGTTTATTATATTGATTTCGTTAGTTCTATTTCTCGTGTATTGATGTTCAGCCAACTTTAGATGGGTTTTGTATTTAAACTGGTATAATACGAGGTTTTTGAAATACAGCTGTCTTAGGCTGTATATTTTTGATTCCATAAACAATAGTTCGGTTGGATATCTATACCCCCTATTAAACATTATCTTTAGGAAGCGTTTTTGTATTATTTCTAGGTTCTTTAAGTGAGTACTCAATACTGACCCCCACCCGATGATACCATATTCTAACAGAGACTGGACTAGCGCGTAGTACATTATTTTTAAGTTTTTGATATTTAAAATTTGTTTTATTATTTTAAACTTAAATAATATTCCTCTTAACTTTTTTATTAGTTTCTCGATGTGTACATCCCATTTCAGATGTGCATCTATGTAAACTCCCAGATACTTAATATATTCAGTTGGTTCTACAATGATGTCTTTTCCGTTAAGGGTCTGCACATGTATATTATTAAATGTCGGGAGGTTGTAATTATAACAAGTGAATGTTACGTATTTGGTTTTGCTGAAATTTACTGTTAACAATTTATGATCAAACCAATTTTTAATTAGTTGTAAATCTTGCCCTACTTTCTGTTTAAGGCTGTCCCATGTCCTGTCCTTGTAAAAAATAGCTGTATCATCGGCAAACGCAATAATTTTTCCTTCGGAGGGCAAGTTAAATAGTTCGTTTATATATAATGTAAAAAGTATGGGACCTAGAACAGTGCCTTGGGGCACTCCACATTTCACTGTTGATTCTTTACTTAACGTATTTCCGATTTTTACGTACTGTGGTCTATCCTGTAAGTAGCTTTCGAGAAGTTTATTCGCTTTTCCTCTTATTCCTACAGTGTCTAGAGATTCTAATAGTTGATCATGGTTAACGGTGTCGAACGCTTTGGCTAAATCTACAAATACACACAACGACCTGTCATTTGCATCAAGGGCATCTTGTATTTCATTGATTAAGTGAATTAAAGCGTCTTGTGTTGATTTTTTCTCCTGAAAACCGAATTGTGATGGTGAAATTATTCCAAATTTATCGAAGAAGCTTATTAAACGTGTTTTTAGTACTTTTTCGAAGATTTTAGCTATGTTAGATATTAATGAAATCGGTCTATAGTTTTCGGGCAGGGTTTTATCCCCACTTTTATAGAGGGGTTTAATAATTGCTGTTTTAAATACTCTAGGGCAAATGCTTGTTTCAAAGATTTTATTTATTATTATTGTTAGTGCAGATGCTAGAACTTCTGTGTTTTGTTTTATAATTTCTGAAGTGATGTTGTCAATGCCCAATTAAGATTAGAAGGATAAAATGATTTATATTTTTGGGTATCATCTGCGTACATATGTATTTTACAATATTTAATATAATTATGAAAATTTGACGTATAAATAGTGTACAGTAAGGGTCCTAAGATAGAGCCCTGCGGCACACCTTGTGTTATTTGACGAGATGTAGAGACTGTAGATTCTATCTTCACACATTGGGTTCTATTACTAAAATAGTTTTGAAGTAGTGATATTGCATTTGTTGAAAAGCCGATGTAATGAAGTATAGATAACAGCAAGTCATGATTGATAGTATCAAATCCCTTACTGTAATCCAATAGAGTAAGAATAGTGAGCTCTCCTTGATCGGTTGCTTGTAGAATGTCATCCGTTATGCTTAGCAGCGTAGTCGTGCAACTATGCGATGGCCTAAAACAAGACTGATTTTCTGGTATTAAATTAAAGGTGGTCAAGTAGACCCTTATTTGATTATTCATAATTTTTTCCAATAGTTTTGACAAGGTAGAAAGGATGCTAACTGGCCTTAAATCTGAATACTGTTGAGGATCATTAATTTTGGGAAGAGGGGTAACTAAAGCATGTTTCCAACAATCAGGAAATACGTTTTCTGTTAGGCAGACATTGACTATGTGCGTTAAATATTTTATAATTAAGGGAAAACACAAAACAATCATTTTCAAATTTATACCGTCAGATCCAACCGCATTACTTTTTATATCCTTAATTAGTTTGCTAACTGTTTCTTCTGTTACCGATGTGAATTTAAAATCAAAATTGTTTTTAGTAGTTTTGCTTTTCAAATAGTAATCTTTAATGTTATTATCTACTGCTAATTTTGGGATATTATCTATAAAATTATTATTAATTTGTTCTACGTTAGATAAGTGAGCTGGAATTTGATAATTAACTTTATTTCCAATATTTAGAGTTCGAAGACACTTCCAAATTGATTTTTTATCTTGAAGTTTGTGAGCATAATACGCTTTTTTCTCGTTAATTATACTTTGATTCGTCAGATTTCTAAGGGATTTGTAATATTCCCAGTGTTCCGCGCTCTTGGACTTTTTGAATCTGGTTTCCTTGTCTCTTAACTTCATCATTAAATTGATGTTGTCGGTCAACCAAGGAGCGGGCCCCTTAGTAATTTTTACTGTCCTCCAAGGAGCATGTTTATCGAACAATTTTATTAAATTACGGTTTAATATAGCAAGTTTGTCGTTTATATTGGTGGTAAAATATATTTCTTGCAAGGGCAACAATTGCAAATCCCTCTGGAAAGAGATATCATCAAAATACTTAAAATCGCGGAAGGTTTTCATTATTGGAGGTTGTTTAGGGAAGTTTACATTAATAATACAGTAAACCAAATCATGGTCGGATTCATTATTCACTTTGACACCAGAAGATTTCACTAATGTCGGATTGCTAAATATTATGACATCTATAAGGGACTGTTTATCTTGTGTAATTCTGGCAGGAGATGTGATATGCTGATGCAGATTCAATAAGTCTAGAAATTCAGATAAGTATTTAGTATTTGATTGTGAAAAATCCAACATGTTAACATTTAAATCACCTAAGCAAAATATTTCATCCGATACTGATGCACATAATGTAAACGATATTTCTAAATTATCAATAAAAGTTTTATAATTGAAAGAGGGGGGTCGATATGCGGTACCAAAGACCAGTACTTTTGATTTTATTTTTACAGAAAACCACAACTGTTCAATGCTGGTGGTTGTATTAATTATTTTATAACTCAAGGATTCTCGTATGTACACCGCAACACCGCCACCATGACCGTCCCTGTCTTTGCGAAGTAATGAATAATTTGTAATATGAAGTGCATTATTACTTATTTGAGAAGTAAGATAAGTTTCTGATAAAAATAATATATCGTAATCTGTAATAATTGTTCGTATATAATTTATTTTTGGCATAAGTGACCATATATTTAAGTGCGCTGCTACCAAGTTATGACATTTTTTGTTACTGATCATCTGAGTCGATCCCATAAACAGCAATGAAATAAATCTAAATTGCGCTCTGAAAGAAAAGTAAAATAAATGTTCTGTTTAACACCTGAATATCTGTTCAATGTCGTGTCTATCATTAATCGCTAACCGCACACAATCAGCTTGCAAATGCATTTAGCTCACTGTAGTTATTAATTTTATGAATAGCGTTATTTACCTTAACGAAAATCACCCCATCGTTAGTCCAAACTGCATTGTGGCCAAACTTTTTTACAGCTGCTTTCACTAGTTGCATTCTTTTCCACGTTAGATCTTCACAAATTACTATTTTGGTACCCTTCAGTTTGCTTTTATTATTATAAATCTGCTTCTTGACCGTTCGTTGTACAAATTTTGCTATAATCGGTCGATGGGCACCTTCTCTACCTTTCAGACGATGGCTCACATCGATGGCGTTGTCTGGCAACTCAATACCCAATTGGTCCTTGCAGAGCTTGATAACCACTTCATTAGTATCTTCGTGAGGCGTTTCAGGGAGGCCAAATATTCGTATACTGTTTTTACGAGTATATTGTTCGTATCCATCTAAAACTTCATCGAATTCAGTTGTAGTTTTTTCCAGTTGCTTTTCTAATTCTGCAACCTTATTTTCAAGACGTTTAATTACTTCTCCCATGTTGTTTTTAATGGATTTTGAAATAATTCCCTCCAATTTCTCCAAAAATGCATCGTTGGGTATCAGTTTGCCTACAATTTTTTGGGCAAGTGTATCGCTGATGTCCTCAGACGCAGGTGCACTACGCGTTCTTATTAGGCTCATGATGTAAATAACGCGATGAATTAACTCAAATTAAATTAAATATTGGATACTGCGGCGCGTACGTGTGTTCAGTTTCGCGGTCGCATTCAGAATAAGTTACTAATTTTACTCAATAGCTGGTCTCCACCGTTTTTTAGATATTCGCTTATTATTCGATCTTCTCCTGGAGATTTCCGCGTTTTTATTTGTTTGAAAGCATATTTGACTTCTTGTATGGTTATATCCGGGATGTCAGACTGTACGTCTATGTCAAATATGAGGTTAGCAGGTTAGGTTTTGCGTCAGTTTTGACACAGATTAACGCAAAACCTAACCTACTAACCTCGAATTTCACATAAACCTACAGTGTCACCAACAATACAGTTCAGTATTGCCAAACGTAAAACGAATCGCTGCTGCTATGCAGCAAAGTGTTGCTAATGCAGAAACCTACCACATTTCTCAACGAATGTAGAAATGTAGTACATTACCAAATGAAATACATTAAAAATAATTATAATTAGAGTGAGGTTTAGTTACTATAAGCACATATCAAAATGGATACCGAAATTGAAGGTTTTTAAAAATTTAATTTGTGAAAATTAATGCAGGTATAGTTATTTAACAAACAAGTATGTTAATGAGAGCGATTAATAGTCGAGACATTTTAATTGTAGAGATTATTAATCGCCGATTAACATACGAGTTAGTTACAACATTTTTCCGTTGATCGTATATTATTAATTTGAAGAAAATTTAATTTTACTCAATGAAAAGAATTTGACACTTAGTGTTTTGACATTAATGGTACCGGGTGACCGTAAATGGTTGTGATTTTTTCTTAGGTTGGCACTGTTTATGTTGGTGGCACTGTAAGTCTATATCAAATTCGAGGTTAGCAGATTATGTTTTGCTTCAGTTTTGACACATTTCATTAGCCGTAACTTGGCGACCGCCTATGTCCAACCAAAGTTTGAGAATGGAAATTTTCTGGTAAAACCGTTGGAACTCAATTTTTACTTTATTTATTCTAGTTTATTCAAATTAATTGTCCCAGAATAACTTTAGGCGTTAGTTAAGAATGCTTGAGTGGAATTTTGCCTGAGTATTTTGTAGAGTTCCCACGATTACTTTTGATAAAAGTTAAGAGCACTTGACTGGGATTTAGGGCTGTGTTTTTCATATTTTCTTGAGATACTCTCGCATCCTGAATCCACAAGTATGAAGGCCAAAGACCTCCTAAAACAGTTACCATTATATCGAGCTAGATTTGGTGTACCAACAAACAACGCATTTTTCTTCGGGATTGATGCAAGTGAATACACACCAACTGTTGAACCGTACTATTGTTACAAAAAAACTAGGACAATTTCTATATCCATTAACCATGAATTTTTATAATTTTAGTTGATTAAACGTCCTTAACCGACATGCAAATAATTCAAACCTGTCATATGTCGTATCAAATTTTAATATGAAAAACTACAATATAAAACAATTAGAAAACTAAATAAATGTACAATTTTTCGAATTTTGTTGTTATTGAAGCAAGAAATAATTCTAGGTTATGAAATTTAACTTTCTCTAGTCATGGTTGACAGCAGCGTTTTGAAATAATTTTAAATGTATTCACTTCTCAGTTACCAATTAAAAAATCAGATTTACACTGCCAAAAAATGTGTCCTAGTGTTTTTTTTTTGTAGCAATAGTACATCTATTATTATTTCATTATTATAAAACACAGAAAAAAGTTGATATCTAGTACATCGTGGCCGATGAACTGTATATTTACGAATGATGTCCAGCAAACTTACATTTTCAATGTTCCGATCAGTTGAGCCAATTTTTTGTCGAAGTTTTGTTTTCGTATCTTGGACAACAAATTTTATGGAAGCTCGTAAGTCTATAATATCATCGACTCAAATGCCAACTAATTCATCCCTCTTGCATGTTTTAGCTATTCCAATGACAAGCGTAACCTTAAAAATTCAACATCAGTAAAAATTATATCCCTACATGCCATGTGTATGCGCTCACGGCTCAGCGTAGGCGAGGCCAAAACAAACCTCTAAAACTCTATATTTTGGCTCTAGGATTAATAAGTGAGCTAATATTCTAGCATTAAAAATTTAACATGGAATTTTCTATGTTGCGCAGGCAACTTACACACATGGTATAAACGTATGTCGTGCCTGCAACTCTGCGAGTGTTACATTTTCATCAGCACCGATCGAGCGCAGTTCGACCACCACCGGTTCTGTCGTCAGCGTGTCATTTATAACGCACCGATAATCGAAAAGTCAGACAGAGGAGTTTAATGTACTGCATAAAGCGTCTGCCTATAAATCAGATTCCGTCCGAAAGCGCAGGTTCAAGTTCACCGACTGCATTTTTTCTTTTTTATACGAATTGATGTAATTTGCATTACTGAGTTCGGTGCGTTGTCTTTATTAGAAACACGAAAAACATTTTTCTTGCTTTATTTACAATTTAATTTTTAAAATGCAAAATTATTTTAATTAGCTGGTTATGTAATAAGACGGTACCTCCATCTTTAGAAAATTCTCGTCCTTGGCTTTTTTAAGAATGTATCAACTTCGTGCTTTGTGACGACTTCTGATCTTTTTTGTCTATATCCCTCCGATTTTCGTTTTAGGAATGGTATCACATATAATCTCATAAGAGCATTAATTCTTTCCGGAAATTTTTTGAGTGCGTTCCAACAACGTTGTATTAATTTGTCTGAGCGGGACGCGAGGGCAAATTCGGACGTTGTTGGAAAGCACAAAAAATAATTTCCGGATATGAATTAATGCTCGAATGCAGATTCGGTAAGAAAATCGTAACAACACAAACCCTCACAGTTAGGTTGGTCTACCTACAAAAAAAATTCAAGAAATTTTGTTGTTGTCTTGGTTACGGCTCGTAAACTAATTTTTCTATTGGTCATTAATGAGTGTCGTACAATTTTCACATATAATCTCATAAGAGAATTAAACTTTCCGGAAATTTTTTGAGTGCGTTCCAACAACGTCGTATTAATTTGCCCGAGCGGGACGCGAGGGCATATTAGGACGGTGTTGGAATGCACGTAAAATGATTTTCGGATATTGTCAGGGAAGATAGACGGTCGGCCTTACCTTTTGGCGAAAGTTATATTTGATATTTTGCCGGCTGGTAACTATCGGCCTAATTGGGCTAGCTCGCCGCGAGGGTCGCAGGGTTCCAACTATGCTGAAAAGAACACTATACGAAATACGAAGAAAATGGGCGCCAGGTCCTAGACTCAGATCCAATTCCTTGTGCCGGACCTTACACAAGGTCGAAGATAAAAACCAGCAAGTCAAAAATAAACAAATCAACAACCAATGAATATATATCACAGCTTTATTACAATAACCTGGTGGGTACTATAGTGCCAGAAAATATTCACACACCACAAATACATAAAACAGCAAATCCACAAACAGTCAAAATGTATCACCGCAAATACACAGAAATAACAACAATAAAAAAATATCACAGTCGACCAAAAATAATACTCCATCTAAAGCTACGAGCGCACAACACAATTGACCTAAAAACGAGCTCAAGGTGTCATAAAGCTAAATCAGCCTGAAGGGCGTAACAACTAAAACAGCCTGGAGGGCGTAAGATACCTCGAAACTTATATCAAACAAAAATAGGCAAATCATAACTAAATAATCAACCAGTGGCGTTCACCGTGAAGCGGGAATCGCTACGACACGAAGCATGACTACATTAACCTACCAAAATGGTATAAAAAAAAATCTTTAAAATAAAATAAGCAACAAATCCCCGTGAAGCGGAGTACGAAAATCAAGGGTGCGAATAACGCAAGCAAAATAGGCAATGCCAACATTAAACCCCGAAGGTTGGCCTAAAAAAAATTATCTTTAAGTAGCACAAAATTTAGATAGGGCGGTTCCAGCACGTTATGAGATCTCACAGGGGTTGCTAGTTCCTAAAGGAAAGTCATACGGCAATACCTGACGTTCTAAAACTGCTTGCGAGAATTCTAAACCCTAATCTAAACTATCAGAAATCAAAACGGGAAGCTAAATAATTCCAACAAAAATCCCGATGGCGGCACTTTCGCCACCACAAAAGTTTGACATATTAAAAAGTGAACCTGAATAACTAACTAGGTTAATGCAATGTACAACGTTAAAAGCATTACAGTGGCTGCAAGAGCAGACCCCAAATCAAATCATAACAAAATTACACAAGGCTGCAATGCACAGAGGTAAGTAAACTAATTAATCCAATATCTCATAGCTCAAATAGACACCAAAAACGCATGTGCGCAAAATACTAATATAGGTAGCAATTCAAAGGTCACACTAAACAATTCAAATAAACGAACGATACAAGTCATAGCATTACAGAACCTCAGATTCATACGGCACGTGGGAGCCGAGCCACTGGAGAAGATGAGAGAGTCCAGGTGCGTTGGGCAGCGTTCGCAGAGGGAGCGACTGCAAATCCAGGCCGCAGGGGCGGGCGGCCAGCTGGCACGCGGAGCACCGCATGATCCAGGCAAAACCAAATGCACGACGACGAACAGGACCAATCCAGGTAATAAAACTCAATTCCATGGCTTACGAGAACTCAATTCCATGGCGTACAGTACATAACGCATTTCCTTGGCGTAGAATAGTTAACGCATTTTCTTGGCATAGAATAGTTGGCTATAAATTACAAATTTCCAGATAAGCAACCACGCTGAAGAAAAGAAATCGTAACAAACCTGCGAATGGTGACGAACAGCCTAACGCTCCATTCGATCGAGAAGAGCCCACTTCAAAACCGCAAGAAAAGCGAACGAACGCTGGTAGCAACTCCCAACGGCTTCCAGAACGTTCCAAAGGGCGCCTTGCCTCCAAAAATCCCTCAAAACGACGAGGACGGCTATAACCAAAGCCAGAGAAGCAAAAGGTTCCCAGGGCACAAACTTCAACGATCGAAGCGATGGAAAAGAATGGAATGCAAATTGGCCAGAGCAATTCACGATCTCAGGTTATCAATGTCAAAGTCAAATTCGAAAAAAGGAAGAAAAACTATAAGAGTGCAGATTGTATGTGCAGGACTGATAACAAAGTGTTCCTTTTAATTCAAAATTGAGGCTGAAGGTATTTGGGTTGCCTAACTATGGATAAAGTACTGTATATTTAGAGAATAAAAGTAAATTGCCAAATCTGACTAATTATTTCAGTTAACAAGTAGGAAAATGTCAAAATGAGCGTAACAATATGCATTAATGCTCGAATGCAGATTCGGTAAGAAAATCGTAACAACACAAACCCTCACAGTTAGGATGATCTACCTACAAAAAAATTTCAAGAAATTTTGTTGTTGGCTTGGTTACGGCTCGTGAACTAATTTTTCTATTGGTCATTAATGAGTGTCGTACGATTTTCGGTCTAACGTACTTGCTGATTTTCATTCGTGGAAATTTTAACGTTCAATGTTGCGTATTGGTGCCATAGAGTGGAGCGGTTTAAAATTTTAGATTTTTGTTCAAAATAAGGTCAAAGTACAGGTTTCGAAAGCTTGTTCAGTTTTGTTGTTGATACCATTGTTTAAACATACGTTCGTATTTTATTTCAGATTTTTCTGGTAACCGTCTAGCTACTTCAGCTGCCGCAAACTCTTGAATGCAGGACAGGACGACGTCTCAATCTGCACTATCACTCATTTTAAACTTCCACAACGCTTAATACCGAAAGCACAAACTGCATCTTTGCATGAACACCACTCTAGTATAGCGTTAAGCGATAATATAACTACGCTGTCGGTAAGATCTAGACCTAGCATGATGAACTTTGTATTATTAGATCGAAAGTTATATGTTTTTATATTTTATAAACAATTTTCATAAACAGCGGTTGCATCACATGTTAATTTTTACGTCATATAAATACCTAGTAAGTAAAGAGAAGGTATTGCGATCACGAAAAAAAATTGCCTAAGGATTTTGATTGATCTTAACGCTTTGAGGGCCCCTGAATCTATTTTCGACATGATGTATCTGTGTCACGAGGGTGTTATAGCAATAACTTAGGTCTGTATCAACTTTTGGGTAAAAACCGGCCACAGGAAGTAGTACGTTACTTCATAAATATGTTATAATTTTTTACCCATATTTTTGTCGTGTAGCAAAAACAAATTTTTATTTACTGGAGATAAGTTTTCGTAAATGAAAATGCACTGGTTTGACGAGTATGTTATAAAAGATGCATTCACCATACGGTTTTTCTTAAATGCCTGCAGCAGTAGCTGATTTACCAACTTGTAGAGAAAGAACCATACGACAATATTTCTGGGATTATCGCAATTACTAGTAAATTTCGCCACGTGGTGACAGACTTCAATATCTTCAACCTTAACATTGCATCTAATGCTCTACTTAGTTTTTGAATAGTGTTAACAATGTTTTCAGTTGTAGGTTTTGGGATTTGCACTTCTAGATTATTCTTCCTGTAATGTTGCTCCAACTGATTAAGCCTTTTCCTGATGTGCGAAACTTTAATTTTCAGAAAAGCCTTTTCCTCTTTTTAAATCTTCGACTGCAGATATTTATTGAGAAAATACCTTCACGCTGGGCATCAAATTTGTCTGATTTATTAGAACAAAAATTAACCGAATCGAGAAGATCAGATTGTTGTTTTACAATTTTTACTTCCATTTGAATTCCTTTCATGATTTCCATTACCTGGACTGGTGTAGTGCTGCTGGTTCAGCAGAAACACATGACATTTTATCTACCGCTCTGAGGACCGACAAGCTAATCCAATATTTTAGAATTACGATTTTCTACTCAAAATAAGTACCTAATAAATATTACCACTAGCATTAGTTACAGGACAAAACTGTGAATGTGGGTTTATTGGAACATATCACTGTAATGCAGTCGTCTTTGCTTTAATTTGTTTTTTTTTATCTTCACCAGGACCAGGAATCGAATCAAAATCAAATAGAAATTAGACAATTTTGGATAAACAGAAGTGTAGAAATCCGTAACAGCTTGCTGTAGGTCAAAAATTATGTTCGTGGACTATATGGTGAATCTGCAATCTAGTAGCTTGATGGCAGGAGAAATAGGCTTTGATATATTTGATTCAAGTTAATTATAATAGAAAACAAGATTTACAACTCTCATAACATGCTAAAGCAGAGCGTGTGATCTGCACTGTAGCAAGTAGTACACTGCTGCCCATGCCAGGTTGTTCCGTACTACTAAGGGCTAGGACCCAGAGCCTTCAAGAATGGGGAGGCGTAAACAACCTTTTTATTGTATTGTATTGTATTTTTATTCATCATAATATACACCGTGGTGCTTAGATATGTCACAATTCCAGTTTAAATATAAAAATATAAAAATAAAAAAATACAATGCATTTACAGAAATAGTCAACTACAGATAAATACAGTAACAACAAAAATACTAAAGTCAATAAAACAAGACAGTCTTAATTTTCAACAAATCTGAAATCGGAAAGTTCATAGTAGACATTGGCCAGAAGATGTTTTTTAAGCTTAACTTTGAAGAGTTTTGTTGGGGCATTTTTGAGAGTACTAGGAAGCGAATTAAATAATCCTATTCCGAAATTATTTCGTTTAGTGGACGTTAGTCTCTGCTGCGGAACCTGTATATCGCCTCGACTGCGGGTGTCGTAGCCATGGGCATCGCCGTTTTTTGTATAATCGCCATAATGTTCTTTTATGTATAATAGATTACATAATAGTATTGCTGACGGGAGCGTTAATATGTTATATTTTTTAAACAATGGTTTACAACTGTCTAACTGACTCGCTCCCGCCAACACTCTCAAGGCTCTTTTTTGTACAATGAAAATTTTTTTAATATGTGTAGAGGTACCCCAGTTTATTAGACCGTACGTCATTACACTATGAAATAATGCGTGGTATGCAGTAATGGCAGCATCTAAGTTTACTCGATTTTTTATTTGTCTAATTACATAAATTGTTCTTGATAACTTAATTGAAAGATTGTCAACATGTGCTTGCCAAGTTAATTTGTTATCCAAGGTAAGGCCTAAAAATTTGACGGTTTCACAGATATTTTGTTTATTTGAAAATAGTAAAGTGGTAGTTTTATTTTGGTTTAAACAAAGCTTATTTGCCTGGAACCAATCTGAGGCTTGGTTGATAATGTTGGTTTGTAACTGATTGACTAGAGTTTCATCTTCTACGTGGTTTGCAAAGGTCGTATCGTCTGCAAATAAAGTCGTGAAAACTGGGATGGCATTAGGCAAATCGTTAACATAGATTAAAAATAATAACGGTCCCAATACACTTCCTTGTGGGACACCATGTTGAATTGAAGACATCTGGCTATACTGACCTTTGCAAAATACACATTGAGATCTGTCGGATAAGTAGGATGACATTAGTTTTAGTGTTACTGCCCTGCAACCGTAATACTCCAGTTTATCGAGTAAAATGCTTCTTGAGACACAGTCGAACGCCTTGCTTAAATCAAGAAATAGTGCAAAGGAAGATTTTTTGTTTTCCAATGATTCTGTTATATAATTAATGAGATTCAGCACGGCTCCCGACGTGTCCCTTCCTTTTCTGAACCCAAACTGTCTGTCCGTAAAAATATGGTTGGTTTCAAAGAAATTTAGAATTCGAACTGCAATAATTTTTTCTATAATTTTGGCCAAAATGGGGAGAAGCGCAATGGGTCTATAATTGGATCTATCATCAATTTCACCCGATTTATATAGAGGTATAATTTTGGCTTGTTTCAATTTATTAGGAAATATGCCCGTCTTTAATATGATGTTTGCAATATGAGCTATCGGGGCAGATAAACATAAAACATTTTCTTTGTACATACAAACCGATTGATTATATAGGTCTAATGATTTTGACTTTTTTAATGCCTTTATAATATCTTCTACCTCGGATTCCTCAACAGCATATAAGAAGAGTGATTGTTCATTGTTTACTGGTAATTTCTTTAGATAAACACTGTGTGAGTACTTTGATGGGGGAATATTTGATAATAAATCGTCGGCTACATGCACAAAGTAGTCGTTGTGAGATTCTGGGGAAATCACACTTACCACTCCATTGCTATTGATATTGTTTACACCTTTTTTTATTATTCTCCATATTGTTCTTTGTTTATTATCAGACTCCAAGATTTCTTTACTGATTTTTTCTTTTTTTAATTTTAAGATTTTTTGTTCGTATTCGTATTTTTTTTGTTTAAATTTAGCCGATAGAAGATCATTATTTTGCAAGTTCAATTTCAAAATGTTTCCAAGACGATTTATTTCTTCCCTGGCCGAAACTATTTCTGGATTGGTAAACATAGAGGCATTTTTACGTTTGTTATTTGTATTAATTTTAATGGGAGGAAAAGATAAATCGTAATAATATGAAAAAACTTTATAAAAAGCATTAACTGCGCAGGTTGGGTCAGACTCTCTATATAATTCTACCCAATCTTCAGTTAAGAGGTAATTTGAAAATTTTATTCTATTTCTAGAACTTTTATTTGGTACGGTTTTGTAAACAGAGGTCGCCCGTTTTTGAATAGTGTTAAATTTAATTATTTGAGATTTATGATCAGATATGTGAAATTCAGCCACAGTTGCAAGTTGTGTTTCAAAATTTGTGAAGATGTTGTCGATACACGACTTGGAATTTTTTTGTACTCTAGTAAAAGTCGGTGATATTTTTTGTAATCCAAAAGAATGGAATATGTTAGTAATTTCGATGCTTTCCTTAGATTTAACTGCGAAATTTATATTAAAATCGCCACCAAATACTAGTTTACTATTTTTAAAATATTTAGATATTAAGTCAAGAACATGAGAAAGTTTATTTTTAAAGATATCGATATTACCACATGGTGAACGATATAAAGCCACCGCAACACAGTTCAAATCAGCAAGTTTAATGCCAGTGCATTCAAAAATGTTTTTCACTGTTAAGTTCATTAATGAAATTTAATGATGTAAAAACGTGATCAGATCTAGTAAAAATGCATACTCCTCCACATTCACTCTCCAATCGGCAGTAACAAGAAGCTAGATTGTAATTATTTGGTGTATATAAATGTTTTTCTCCATCCTTAAGCCAATGTTCACTAATCATCACCACGTCAAAATTTGTTCAGTTAAGATGGATTCAAGATAATTGTGTTTGTTTCTAATACACTGAATATTTGCATGCAAAATAGTAATACTACTGGTGTTTTTATTACAAAAGAGAGGCACTGAATGTTTGTCAATGATAGAAGATACTTGCTCTTCTGGGCACGTCGATCCTTACTTAACTTGTAAATATGCATTCCGTACTAAAAAGTAACATGAAAGGTTAAGGTGTTTATTGTCAATATACAATATTACATGATTTACTATTGAATGGATGTTTATTTTATAATAATTACTACATGTTAGAAATCAGGCACCTTACATACTGAGTGCTCGCAAGTGAGAGTACAATAAAATCGGTAATCAACCCTACACTAATAGTGAATGTCCTTATTTGTGAATATTTGTGATGTGTCTAGGACCGGCTTTTAAAACATCATTATTCAATTTTGAACTACATTGATTACTCTGAATATTATTTCATAATTCATATCTTTCAAAGTTAACTTTTTTTTAACTTAATTTCAGTTTCTTTCATTTCTGATACTTTTTACAAAATCCAATACTCGTAATTTCAACATAACCATCCGATATTTTCTTATCCATGCATCTCACCATATTATGTTTTCGTCTTGCTTTAAATTCACAAGCAACAGAGGAATATGATTTTGCTCTTATATATTTCCTCATATTTTGTCCTCTGTATTTATCCTCATAGGTCCTCACTAAATTTCTGTGTCGTTTTATATTGACGAACAGAACAGAACTGAAATTATTCATACTGCCAGCATCTTTGAAAGCTATGTAAATGCCGTTTTTCACTTTAAAGCAGCCAGCAGAATGAACTTCAAAAGTCAACACAAGCTTTTAGTACACGAAAATATCAAGAAGTTTCTTATACTACGGTTTTTCTTTAGTTATGTGTCTTGACATGTTTAGCTAAAGTGGATTTTCTTGCTGCTTTATATTTGCAAATAAAACATGAGTAAGGTTTTTCTCCTGTATGGGTCTTTATATGTATAACTAAATTACCTTTTTGTGTTGCTTTATATTCGCAAATAGAACATGAGTAAGATTTTTCTCCTGTATGTAGCTTCATATGTTTAACTACATCACCTTTTTGCGCTGCTTTATATTCGCAAATAGAACATGAATAAGATTTTTCTCCTGTATGCGTTTTTTATATGATTAACTAAGGTACTCTTCTCTGCAGCTTTATATTCGCAAATGGAACACAAATAAGGTTTCTCTCCTGTATGGCGTCTTCATATGTGTAACTAAACTACTTTTCTGCCGTGTTTTATATTCGCAAATAGAACATGAATACGGCTTTTTCTCCCTTGTGCATATTCATATGTCTAACTAAATCACCTTTTTGAGCTACTTTATATTCGCAAATAGAACATGCAAATAGTTTTTCTCTTGTAAGCGTCTTCATATGTGTAACTAAATTACCTTTTTGTGTTGCTTTATATTCGCAAATAGAACATGAGTAAGGTTTTTCTCCTGTATGCAGCATCATATGTTTAACTAAATCACTTTTTTCTGCTGCTTTCTGTTCGCAAATAGAACATGAATAAGGTTCTCTCTCCTGTATGTGTCATTATATGTTTAACTAAGTTCCTCTTCTCTGCTGCTTTATATTCGCAAAAGGAACATGAATAAGGTTTCTCTCCTGTATGCGTCCTCATATGTGTAATTAAATTACCTTTTTGTATTGCTTTATATTTGCAAATAGAACATGCATAAGGTTTTTCTTCCTGTATGCGTCTTCATATGTGTAACTAAAATACTTTTTTTGTGCTGCCTTATATTCGCAAATAGAACATGAGTAAGGTTTTTCCTCCTGTATGCAGCTTCATATGTTTAACTAAATCACTTTTTTCTGCTGCTTTATATTCGCAAATAAAACATGAATAAGGTTTTTCTCCAGTATGCGTCTTTATATGTTTAACTAAGCGACTCTTCTCTGCTGCTTTATATTCGCAAATAGAACATGAATAATGTTTCTCTCCTGTATGCGTGCTCATATGTCTAACTAATTGATCTTTCCGTGCTGCTTTATATTCGCAAATAGAACATGAGTAAGGTTTTTCTCCTGTATGCGTCTTTATATGTTTAACTAAGCGACTCTTCTCTGCTGCTTTATATTCGCAAATGGAACATGAATAACGTTGCTCTCCTGTATGCGTGTTCATATGTAAAACTAAATTACCTTTCCGTGCTGCTTTATATTCGCAAATAGAACATGAATACGGTTTTTCTCTTGTATGTGTCTTCATATGTGTAACTAAATTACCTTTTTGAATTGCTTTATATTCGCAAGTAGAACATGAATATGGTTTTTCTCCAGTATGCATCTTCATATGTTTAACTAAAATACTTTTTTGTCTTGCTTTATATTCGCAAATAAAACATGAGTAAGCTTTTTCTCTTGCGCTCGTCTTCACACAGTTCACGAAATCACCTAGAAAACGAATAAGGTTTTTCACTTCTATTGGTCTTCAAATGATTAACTAACTTACATTTTCCTACAGTTTTATCTTCACAAATGGAAGATGTGTAAAATTGTTCAGTATGAGCTTTAATATGTTCCAAGAAATTACTCTCGTCTTCTGCTTCATGTTCACAAACCTTGCAAAATAACTGTTCTTTGAACTGACTTCCACTTGGTGCACATGAATTAAGTAGTTCGTACTTTATCTCAACTTCCTCCTGTTTAATATCTAATTCGTGCCAAGCCGTGTTGTTGGTAGTATCTTCAATGATCTCATGCCGAGCATGTAACTTTGCGATTACTTTACTTTCATTTTTTATCTCTGGTTGAAGAAACATGCTGGTTATTGCATTAGGCAAGTTACATTCAACTAATTGATGTTCTACATCCATTATTATGAAGAATTCGGGGGAAATAAACGCAATCTGTAAATAAAGTCCACAACAAAATTCAGTTATGTAAACAAGGTTATGTTTATTTAAAGAATATTAACTAGCTTTCTATTCTGAATCTAATATTCTTACTTACAGGAAATAACATGAAATTCGAAAAAGTAACTCGTTCAGAGAATGGGGTAGCTGTAAATATAACACTGAATTGCTATGCAAATTATCATCAACCACCATTACCGTCTGGCAAAAATGGTTAGGTCTAATGGAATACAAAAGAACATCGCATACTGTTCCACGAATTTAGCTACATTAAAAAATACCAACATTTTTAGGTAAAAATTACAGGGGATTTTTTAATATTTTAAACGATTTTATACAAAACAAATACTGCTAGTACTTAAAAGCTGGTGCGGTCGAATTAATGTAATTTGCAACTAAGACAATCTTGACCAGAAGATTTTAAAAACTGATCTTTTTATATACAGGGTATTTTAAATAAAGTGTGCACTATTGCTAACTTCTTTATTATTGGACGTACGGTTAAATTAGCAAACTACTGGCATTTTTTTCTGTTGATTAGAATAGCGAAAACAGAAAAGCAATTAAACATCGCCTTCTCGAGAAATTTGGAAAAGTTTACTTTTCTTATGTGGAACAACCTGTATATTTTTATATAAAACGATTGAAATTCGTGATCTAAACATAAAAGTTCATATAAGGTGCGCCCTTTATACTTTAAATATTAAAAGAGCAGGAGAGCTATTTGAAACTTATTTAATAAATTACAGATTTAATTCAAATACGGTGAAGCAATTAATATTCTTAGAAAAGAAGGTTCTAACATTTGAATTAAAATATCATATTTGGAGTAGTAAATAAAGACGGTTATTTGGTAGTATCAGAGAACAATAATTCATAATTGATTTTAGATAACAATTAGAACAGACTATAAGATAGTTTGAATAAATGTGAAAGGCATAAGCCCAATAAATATTTTAAAAGGTCACATGAAATGTCAAATTAATATAAATAAATTATAACCAGGAATGTTAGTTTAAAAAAATGTATGAATAGATATTACTATGGTGAATTATGAATTGAAAAATAACAACGAATTTTTGATAATAAAATAGTAATGTAAAATTTTGTAGTATACATACATTGAGAATAAACCTCTATAAAAACATGAATTTGTAATTTAAAAAGTATAAAAGGGTATAAGTGACTAATATAATAATAAATGAATTCAAAGTAAGAAATTTTAAACAAACTATAATATCAATAAAGTTACGAATGGACTACTGGACAAGGAATAAAATAATAGTATTACAAGAAGAAAGCGAACTGCTACGATCATCCAAATAGTCGTTATGAATTGGTGAAATCTACTGAGGATTTTGATTAACTGCATTAGAGTCACTATTGGGGTAATACATCTGCACCTGAGTTGGATCTTGATGCATACTGCATTGGAATTACTGTTGGAGGTTGGTTTAAAGTACCCTATTTGATTTGGATGAGCTGCATTGGAGTTACTACCGGATGAACACATCTACACTTGAGTTGAATTTGGATGCGTACTGGATTGGAAGGGCTGTTGGAGGAAAGCCGTTTTCTTGGGTTGACGTGTGAATCTGCATCCTTATTCCATTTATCGTGGCAGTTTGGGTTGCTGGCTGTTATTCGTCGCAAATTTAAGTAAGGCGGAAACTGCACAGCAATAAGTTGCAGATCTGGGATCTTTGTTGGAGCTACAAATGAAGCAATTAGTAACAACAGCTGTTATACATGGTTAATGGGGCGTTCGTACCTGACCTTAGCTGGACACCGGAATAAGCAAGCATGTACGCGATTGGACGGGAGCATCTGATTGGAGCATTTAAATTAAAGAAATCACAGGTATATGTAAAAAATAAACAATAATAAGTTTCAATAGCGAGAAGATGGACCTCCTAGAAAATTCACGACTCTTAGGCTGCCGGCTCGGGTTCGATTCCCGGCTATTCTAAAACTGTTTTAAAAATCGTACGCCCTCTGGCTATCACATTAATACCTGTGGTAGTCGTTAAGCCCTAACAAGGGAACTCTTCCTCCATTTCGACGGGCTAGGGTAGCCTCCTACCTGTTTTAAGAATAAACAGGGCCCATAGAACCACAACTTTGTGGAACCAAACAGGCCAGTGGCCTAATGTAAGAGGAGGAAGAAGGAGGAATAAAAAATGTGGATGAATACCTCTACAGAATGCCATCATTCGGAAGTGATGTAACGCCGTTAGTCCTATGTTACTACGATGTGTAGCATGTAACAGATTCCTTGCTAGGGTTGGAATTCCTTAGTCTCGGCAAAATTCTAAGTTGGCCTTTTATGACCATAGTAGTTGTTATCTAAGGTACCGGGTACTCCGCATAATTAGACTTTGTTCATAACAAACTAAGTGACGTTGACAGGCGTCTATTTAAAAACGTTAGATTAACTATGGAGCCGTTTTATTTGGTTAATAACTAGCGGAAATAATTATTTTCTAAATAAATGGCAACTATTTTATTTCTAAACACAAAATTGCAAGATTTACCTGTTCTTTCAAACGCTCTTACCTCCTAACTCGATGATATACACTGTTAAAAATTAGTTAAATTACGGTGTACTTCAAGTGGTACACAAAGTGGATTTAACTATATTATAAAATGCACTGTTAGACTTTGTTAAAAAATGTATTGTTTAAATATTATATACAATTAATTGATAACACTTCATTCAAGCAAAACTTTGAAAATAAATATGAGAAGCTATGTTCATTACAAGCAAGGTTACGTTTAGTTAATTTGTTGTCATTAGGTGGTTAATGGCGCATATTATCTTAATAGATCAGAAGTGCCAATGTATTAGTTTGGAATTTTGCATTCTTTCACAGTGATTAAGAGCCTGTCAAATACTCTCAATTTGTTTAACTAAAATTTTTGTTTATTATATCGGTACAACAATATAAATTCAGTATTGTCCAAAACATCACAAATGCTGTATGTAAAATAGAAAAATTAAATGCACCTTCAATAAGCAAAATTAATAAAGAGAGTAAATGATGGATGACAACTGTAGCTATGAATATTTTGCTTGCGTTGTTGTAAGCACTTTTACCATTTTGATTTTCCTATCTAAAATACGAAAATGTTTACTTCAAATTTCTTTTATTTTACTTTCCAGATCAAATATCAAATTGGACCGCAAACAGCTTACTTCATATTAACCGTGGACGTTATAGGAGCTGGCTTTTATTAAGATTTATTTGTTTATAAGCATTTCAGTTTTACAGTTCATCGTATCTTACAAAGACTCTTGCCTTGTCGCAGTAATAAATAATTAACATATTTAAAAATGTTATATGTAAAAGGTCATTAAAAGTATGACTGTTTACTATTTGTGATTCTGAGTACGTTGCACTCTTTTAAGGGTGTAAGGCACAGTTAGTAACAAAAGATTACCAAAGTCAAAGCAACATTTGGTAGTTGATCGTTCTTCATTCAAGTGGCTTAAGTCAAGTTGTTGAAAATAATGTAACTAATCTCTCCAGTTCAGCAGGTTAACTTACATGCAAATCAAATTCTCTTAAAAAATGCAACTTCAATGTGATAAATAAAACTTTTTGTGTATTTACTACAGGTACGATAATCTACACTGGAATTTCACATCCTCACAATCATTGTGAAAGAGTGCAAAATTCCAAACTAATACCCTAGGGCTAATTCACACTTATTAACAATCAGGATAATAGAATCTATTAACCAGCTAATTATATCACATTAAATAAGTCGTTATAGTAGACCGAACGGTCGGTTAGATGTGGAAAATTTAGTATCTGAAATATCTTAGGATTAAAATGTACTTTTTATTTCATAATTGCAGGTATTGCATTTCCAGGACCTAACCTAAAACGAGAAAAAAATAAATACATATTGTTTTGTAGCTTTCAAGTTTAAACTTGTGAAAATACAGTGAAAACGCGTCAGGTAATATTAAATTTTCCCCGCTTGGCAACTATTAAAAATACATCCCCTTGTTTGTTTTTTAGGATGACGTCACCGCCTCTTGCTTGTTCTGACATAGAAGGCCCGCCAATTCTTTCAATTGTTTATGAACGCTTCGATTTTCGCCAAACCCCGGCACAATCTACTAACGCCACGCAATTTCCGAAAAACACAAAGCCACTGGACCTTGGGAATACGCTCGGCCTCTCCGGAAGGTTTGATCTTGTAGGTTGGTTGCGTCATACCAAACGTAACCCTCAAATTGCAGGCTTAATCCTACCTCGTAATGATGGCTTTGGAGCTGCTCGTAGTGAAGCTTCTTAAATATCTCGGCTGGAGACGCTCCCCACGCTGCAAATGTTGTACGGGACAGCCCCCACCGATCTATTGCAGTACAGGCCTCTGGCCCTGGGGTGCTTCCTTGGGCCGGAATCAAAGTGAAAAATTTTATTTGGACGGATCGCAATGTCCTCGGAGGATGATGTTGGAAATTTACATTTGTACACCTGCGGAGCCCCTCACAAACACTTTCCATATAAGCATGGACACATAGGCAATAAAATGCAATAACTTTTCGTATGGTAATATGCGCGTTTATTGATATAAAATTGTATTCAAATCTGAGCACAAATTCGACAAACTTCAGATAATTTTAATTCAATTGTTCTCCTTGTTTTAAACAAAATAGCATCAAGTTGCTAAGTTACTGTTGATTTTCTTATGTTAATGTGAATTAATTTGATAATGAAAGGTTACATTTGGAAGCAAATTTGAGTACATAATTAATATTTACGATATTCTTAAATCTAAAGTATTGTATTTAACTTTATAATTAAAATTGTTCGATAGCGCTGCGCACACCAACGTTATTTATTTATTATTGTCACGGCTCTGCTCTGCACTATTGCACTTTATTTTTAAATACACTGATTTTTTAAGTTCACCATTTTTGCTCACTATTTTTTCTTTTCTGTAGCCTTCTTCTAGGCATTGCTCCTTGCAATTCTCTATATTATATTATGCTTCATCTTGCTTTACCTTTCTGATTTGCTCACTATTTCCACTATCCTTTGCTTTTACTTAACAACTACGCTCCTTTTAAAATGCAGCTAACAAATCTTTTGTGTCAAATAAATTGTATGTGGTCTGGCTTTACATGTGCACAAACCTCTCAGTTTAACTATTTTAATTTATTCACAAGCCAATTCAATCCCTCTGAAATAAAACTTTGCTTTTGCGTGCCTTTCTCCGTCTAAACTCTGCCTTTTGCATCTCATTATCAATGCATTTAACATTTAATTTTAGTTTAAAATTGCAATTATATAAAATATCCCAACTCTGTACTTATTGAATCGTCAATTATCCTGCACTGCAAACAGAGCCAACTTGTGGGCTTAATACCTTCTCAATATATTTCAATTTTTGTGTGATTATTTTCGCATTATGTCACCACTTCATTACTTTATAATTATCGTATTTCTGTATAACCTCTACAGGTAATGTATTTCCTGCACACTATCTACCTTTCCTGCTCGTACCTATAACATCTAATAATAATAATAATAATAGTTTTTTATTTCCTGCTCAACTAAAATACACAAAAGAAATAATCTTAAATAAAACAAAATAAATGTGGATCGATTTGCACAGGAAAAGAGATAGCATTCAGTAAGTTTCCAAAATGGAAACCCCTGCTCTTCCATACTACCTCACCAATTTAATAGTTATTTACATATATTTTTGAATAAACGTATCTAGAGCGGCCATGCTATAGATACATATTTCATTTTAGCATGCATTCATCAAACTAATAGAAGCTTTCGTAAAACAGCTGGGTACTGCACGGCATAGGTTTATTTAATGAAGAAAATAATTTATCACATGTTACAAACCTGTTGCGTGTATCTTACACTTTGTATAACCATAGAGACATGTGATGTTTGAAGGACAATAATGACAACTTTTTAAAATCTGAAGGAACCGAGTTATATACTTTGCAGACGTTATAAGAAAATGATCGTTTAAATAATTCCGTGCGATGGATCGGTACACTTAATAATCCTCTGTGCCTCAGATTTAGAGTATGAACATCTGTCCTAAATTTAATTTTATTATAAAGATATGGCGGAGTTTTCATAGTTAGAATTTTATGATAAAGAACAGCAGCATGTAAAATCCGACGATTTTCCATACTGAGCCAGCTAATTTCTTTGATTTTATGCGAAATATGTTGACGCCTCCTTATTCCATATATAAATCTTAAGCACGAATTTTGAACTAATTGAATTTTCTTTTTAGTAGCGCTGTCAATGCAAGGACCATATACAACATCACAATAATTGAACTGGGACAACACCAATGAGTCACACAGCAATTTTTTGACATTTTACTTAACACATGTCTGTTATTATAAAGCAGTTTAAGGTTACAGTAAGCTCTACGTACGCAGCCATTAATGTGTTCTTGAAATCTAAGTTTGTGGTCAAAGACCACTCCCAGATTACGTGCAGTACTAGAACACGTTATTGGTGTATCTTTAATTTTAATTTGAATATCCGGTAAATGCATACTCCTGCTGTTTGGGTTTCCAAAAACAACAACAACGGATTTAGTTGGGTTGATTTTGAGAGAATGTAATTCTGCAAACTTTACTAATCTATTCAAATCATCATTAATAAGACTGCAGGCTTGGTTGGTACTTTGAGGTTTAAACGATAAATAAACTTGTGTGTCGTCAGCATACTGATGGTACAGGCAATGTCTTAATGTTGAACTACAAAGGGTTGTGGAATATATTGTATAAAGTAGAGGTCCCAAAATCGAACCTTGAGGAACACCATGCTTGACATTACGAAGATTAGACTTTTTATTATTTACTATAACATACTGCTGCCTACCGCTCAAATAAGCGTCAATTAATTTTAAAGCTGATTCATGAAATCCAAAGTGGTGTAAGATAGCTAGCAATACTGTGTGATTAATAGTATCAAACGCTTTAGAAAAGTCGAGCAAAGCTAATACTGTTAGATTGCCGTTATCTGTAGCTTGTAATATGTCATCAGCAATTTTTAATAAGGCTGTTGTACAGCTGTGATTTTGACGGAAACCCGATTGATAATTAGAAATTAAGTTGTAATCATCTAAATAAGTTCTAATTTGGCTATCCATTATTTTCTCCAAGATCTTTGACAGTGCTGGGAGAATACTTATAGGCCTTAAGTCTTTTAGTTCTTTGGGAAGATTGATTTTAGCAATAGGGTGGACATTTGCTATTTTCCATTGCAAGGGAAAGACACTTTTTGACAGACAGGTGTTAATTATGTTGGTTATGAAAGGCAATAAAAAAGGACAACACATCTGCAACATCAGTATGCCGATTCCATCATCACCAACAGCATTGGATTTTATAGAGTTTAAATAATTATTAACAACATTATCATCTACGGGATAGAATTGAAATTTTGTAGTAATATTGTTTTTAATATTTTCATACATTTTTAGTACGTCTGGATCTGGGTCATCGGTACTATGAATGGAATCAATAAAAAAATTATTAATTACCTCGACATTACTTAATTCAGATGGAATTTCCTTATGCTTATTTTGAGAATATACATCGCATGTTCGTAACTCTTTCCAGATTGTTTTAGAGTTGCCACGAGTAGCTCGATAGTTAAGATATGCTTTTTTTTCATTTTTAACAGAAAGGGTAACAAGGTTACGTAAACTTTTATAATAGTTCCAATGCACAGCGCTGCGAGATTTTTTAAATCGTTCGAAAGCTTCGTCTCTTAAACCCATCATAAATCTGATATTGTCGGTTAACCACGGAGCCCTAGGTTTACAAAAGACAGAGGTTTTCAGTGGTGCAAAAATGTCAAAAATTTATACAATACTTTCATTAAAATACTTAACTTTATCATTAATGTTATCAATGTTTAAAATAACATTCCAATTCAATAATTGTAAGCACTTCTGCAAGTCGTCAATATTTAGTTGGGAAAAATCTCTACAAGTGAGTGTTTTGGGTTGCGGTTTAGATAAGTGAACACGAATATTACAATAAATAAGTTGATGATCTGAGAAGGTGTGTAAATTTCGAGTACCTACAGTCGTAAACATTTCAGAATTATTTGTAAAAATATGATCAATTAGTGTAGCTGTTTTTGAAGTAATTCTAGTAGGTTCATTTATTAATTGATTAAGGCCAAAACTGTCAAGCATTAACAAATACTGTGCCGATTCAGTACTGTCGGGTTCTAAAAGATCAAGATTAAAATCACCTATGCAGATAACATCATCATAGAACAGTAGCAGGTTACTAAAAGTCTCTTCAAAAGTATCAATAAACGTACGATACCTGTTCCTATGCGGCAAATATATTGTTCCTAAAAGAATCTTCCTTCTACCAATATTAATCTGAATCCACAACTGCTCGAATTCGGGAAAATCTGTTTCAGTAAGTTGCCTAAAACTAATAAAATTTTTAACATATACAACTATACCTCCACCAACGTAGCACGATCTTTACGTATTATAGTATAATTTTGAATTTCGATAATATTATTAGTAACATTAGAGTTTAAAAAGGTTTCAGATACAGCAACAACATCATAATTATGATACAAGATATGATCACGTAACATGTAAAAGTCATTAGTTAGTGATTGAGCGTTAATGTGTGCAATACTCAGCTGATTCATTTCGATTAATGATAAACTAAACCCAAAATACAAAAAAACAAGAAAACACTTAAATTAAAGTTCAATCCGAAAAGGTGTTACCCACTTCTGTTGCAAGTGAGAATAATCTTATTAAAAAAATCTTATATACAGTGTCTAAAAGTAAACATGAGCACCTGCACCTGATTCTACAAATAAAATAAACTAACCTCAGTCAAATTGTTATCAAATTATTTACACAAATTTGCCAATTCCTGTGTGGTTTTGATACGCGTTTTACGGTTGTTTTTGTTCACAATTATCACACCGTCGTTCGACCATACATTTTTATAGCCGAAATGTTCACATGCATTGTTAAGTAAATCCATTCTCATTTTGGTAAGGTCCTCCCTGATAATAATTCCGGTACCTTTCAACTTCTTTTTTTCTCGAAATACGTTGGCACGATAACGGTAGCTGGCAAACTTTACAATTACAGCTCTTGTTTTTTTTTTGAGATTTCGTCTGGTACGGTCCTACACGATGACATCGATCTATATTGTCTACGCTTATTGGAATACCCAACTTTTCATTAAAAACTTTGATAACGGCTCGATCCATGTCTTCATTTTTTTTCTTCTTTTAAACCAAAAATGCGCAAAGAGTTCCTTCTTGAATATTGCTGCAAATCATCCAATGCATTCGTAAGTTCTTCGTTTTCTTCTTTTAACCGGGCATTACTTTTTTCCAGTGCATCGCATTTGTCCATAAGTACTTGCAGCTTGTTTTCTATCTTCGCCATAACCATATTGGAAAGCTTGGTAGCGAACAATTCCAAAAACTTGTCGTCTTCCAAGCTATCATTAACAGCCTTATTGGCTATGTCCTTGATGTCGTTTTTTTGTGCTTGAGTGAACACCATTTTAACAAAACAATATTTAATAATCGAGTTATTTGACCGAATAATTTTCACAACTGTAATAAATCAGCGCGGTGTGCTAAGTCGCGTCTACTCGCTTCGGCCGCTCATGTATCAATGTATCTCTTGTATTAAGAATTAACTGTTAAACTGTTCTTATATGTGCGTTTACCCGAGTGTTCGCTTTACGGACACCAGTTTTGAACTTCACTCCGTAATGGAGGGCAGTGAACCTTGTTAATACGCAGGTTGGCTTGTGATCACTCTAATAGGTTTCACGTCACCGTTGTTTAATCTCGAATTAAACAGACCTAAATTTCATTTCCAAATTTAAGAAATACAGTTCATAGGCTTAAAAATGCAATTTAATTTCACATGCTTTCGTTCAGGAAATTTAAATGTCACAACTGCAAGTCAGCAACCTTGATTAATGAACGACCTAGTAATAGAAGTTCACTGTAACATAAATGCAGATATTGCAAAAATAAACTTGCTTAAGCGCTGACTTGTTATGATACTTTATAGCGACACAGTAAGAATAAACACTTTGCACTTTGATATAATGAAATTTTATTAGTTTCTAAGAAAATATATTTGTATAAATAGAGCTAAATTTTTATAATAAAAACAATCGGCATTTATTGTTTGATTCATTAACATCGAGGTGCTACCCTTCCAAGCCTAAAATTTTAAAGTGTGAGGCTGCACTAAAGTAGTTACCAAATATTATTGTCTCTTTAAGTGGCTTGATTACATTGTCTTAAAACACGGTTGCAGTCTCAACCGTGTACTCAGAACGCCAGGGACAAAATCAGCGCAAGTAACGGAATCCTGTACAGCCTCCAGGCCATTCTGTTCAGGGGTAACGGTAGAAATAAAGGAACAAAGTTTAAAAATTTTAGTAATAGAAAATTTGAAGATATCCTACAAAATAGATTTGGTTTTGGCAGGAGTAATTACAATAATTTTATTCAAGGTGATAGGAATTTTAATGCTTATAATTATAATAGGAGTTTTGATAGATGGAGAAATAATCGATACAACGGGAACAATTTTAATAGGAATAATTACAACAATCATAAACGAAATTATAATAATAATTATGATAAGAATAACCAGAATAAAAATGAGAATAAATGTGAACGTAAAAGGTACCATGATATGATTGATGACAAGAATGAAATAAAAAGGAATCAAGAAGATTTGAAATATAAATACTCTGAACATCAATACATAAATACTGTGTATAAGCAAGAATATGATAAAGAAAGTCCGGCGAAAGAAACCGGATAGAAATAGCTGAGGTCTATGAAGAACCCTCAGATACAAAAAAAACTTCAATTTTAATTAATTTAGTTAAGAACCTCAGAAATTTTACCGCTTCTTTTGAGAATAATGTAAAATTTTTATTAGAAGAAGAGAAGGAAGAAAATCAAATTTCATCATTACTATTCAAAAAAGTCCATTTAAACAATTGTGAATATTCAGCATTAAAGATAGTAGTGCAATGGCTTCTTTAATAAAAGAGGAAATAATCCTAACACATTTAAATGTCTTACATAAAAACATAATTTAAGGTAATAAGATAGATTTGTTGTCGATAACAAAAAGAATAATTTCAACTACCAATAGAATGTTAAATATTAAAATGTTTGTAGTAAAGCGATCGAAATCGCATCAGAGCTGCTTCGGGGTCTTTCTGGAAACTACGACGTAGGGTATTCCAGAACTACGATCTTACCATGGAGGTAAAACTAGCTATTTACCGCGCAATAGTAATACCAACGCTCATCTACGGATGCCAAGCTTGGAAACCTTATTCCAAACATCTTAAGGCCCTTGAACGACTACGACAGCGACATCTCAGACAAATTATTGAGATACGTTGGTATCATTGCATATCCAACGAAGAGGTCATGAGAAGAGCAAACTGCTGCAAAATTGAGATCTTAATCAGTAGGTGTCGTCTCCGATGGGCTGGCCACCTCATGCGATTAGATGAAAATCGCTTAGATAAAAACATACTCTATGGAGAACTTTGTCAAGGAGCCAAAAAAGCAAGAGGTCAAAAACTATA
This sequence comes from Agriotes lineatus, assembly GCA_940337035.1. Lineage (NCBI taxonomy): Eukaryota > Metazoa > Arthropoda > Insecta > Coleoptera > Elateridae > Agriotes > Agriotes lineatus. The sequence continues at coordinate 95,928 of CALNHX010000246.1, read as the reverse complement.
AGGACATCCTTCATGAGTCACTAAAAAGCGTCAACATTAACCATGAATGGGAAGAGCTCGCAGCAGACAGAGCACACTGGAGCCGGATAGTTAATCAATATAACGGTTCTAGAGAACACCAGAGAACAGCCCCGACTCCAGGTCGTTATGAGTGCCTAGAATGCGGTAGAATCATTACATCCAGAATTGGACTATACAGCCATCGCAGAGTACATATGCTCTGACCTTGGGTGTTCCTCATACTCGAAATCGAGTGTTTGGCTATTATTATTATTATTATTAAATATTAAAATAATTATTAATAAATGATAAAGTGTTATTATATTGTTCATAGTATATGCTCTGAATGTAGATATTGTATTGGTGTTGCCAAATCAAGAGTACTGGAGACGTGATAGAATGGAATGAAGGTATAATAATCCTTTATCTAATAGACGTGTCCGTCCGGGACGCTGTTTCAGCAGCCAAACCGTAAGAGATAGAGAAAAAAGTTATTAAAGTTATATGTTTGGAATGGTCATGTCAGGTCAGGAACCGAATTTCAGTCTCTAACACTAATTATTTACTTAATTATCCTAATCCTAACGTTTTAGGTTAGATTCTAGGCAAATTTTATCAAGGCGAATGCGACTGGTAGTTTGCTACCAATAATGACGTCATATACGTACGTGTGGTGAATACGCGTTCTATTTGCAAACCGGTCTGTTTTGTTTTATTAAATGAGACATTTGTCTCACTGGACTGCTAGTTAATAATAATATATTATTGAATTTCAAAGATAATTATACTAACATAGGGGTATTGTTGAAAGATTTGAAAATCTACATTTTAAGGGCAACATATTAGAAATAATTAACAGAAGTATAGAGATTATTAATGAAAAAGTAGGTCAAACAGAATAATACATTCACATGTTGCAAGTTAATGAATCACAGAGTTTTAACAGTAAGTTATATTCAATTCCTTTTGCACTAAAAGCACAAGTTAAAAATGAAATACAGAAAATGGTAAAAGATGGAGAAATGAATATTCAAAAAGCAATTTTATTAATCTATTAGTAGTGGTTAATAAACATGATGGTTCACTTCGTTTATATCAGGATGCACGCAGAATTAATCAGATTACAAAGCCACAATATGAATCTCCACAAACGATTGATGGTTTGTTAAGTAGGATATGGGACAAGAACATTCTAACAAAGTTAGACTTGAAAAATTTGTTTTGGCTAATTCCATTGCATAAAGAGTCAAGAAAATATACAGGTTTCAGTATTGATGAGGAGATTTTCCAGTTTAAAGTGGTACAATTTGGTCTTTCTACATCATGTGCTGCACTTGCGAGAGTAATGAAAACGATATCAAACCAATTTGAAGACTTTTGTGTGCATCACATTGATTATATCTTATTGTTTTCTGAAAACGAAGAACAACATTTAAAACATTTGTAAATTGTAATAGAAACATAAAATAAAAACGGCTTAAAATTGAATCTATCGAAATGTGAATGTATGCAGGAGACTGTAACATATTTAGGATATGAAATACGTAAGAATGGTGTTACAAGAAATGAGAAACGTCTTGAGGAAATTAAGAATTTACCTCATCCGAAGAATTTAAAAAAGTTAAGAAGGTTATTAGGTGTTTCTAATTATTATAAAAGGGTTATTAATAACAACTCAGAGTTGACGTTACCTTTGGTACAATTATTAAGGAAGGATGTTAAATGGATTTGGAGAGAAGAACGAGAAAAAGCATGGACTATGTAATGTAGCATGCTGTGAGAATGCTTAATTATTTTCAATTAATATCAAGATATCAAAAGGGTATCATGTGATAACAAGTGTAAGAGAATAACGGGTGGCAGTAAAAATTAGCAACCAAGAGGTTGTTGACAAGGGTTGAAAAGTTTCTATAATTTAAAGATTATCAGTCAAAATATTCACATTAAAGGTCGAATAATACCTTTAATTGTGAGGATATAATTGCAATTTGATACGTGTTAGTAAGAATAGCCTTCTGCACGATCAAATACTGACCAAGGGGTCAATATTAGTCTTCACATAGTGAGTTGGAGATTTATAGAAGCCATTTCAAGTGGTCATTGTTGTACAAGCCATCAGTTTAGTGAGTGTTTGTGTGTTGGGCATGTTGCAATACCGTTTTAAGAAAATATTAAACGGTCAAGTCTGCCTACAACGAGCTTTTATGGGTCATCATCATCTTCAAGTAGGTGTTTGACGACTTCGATCAGTGTGAAACTGATATTAGAACCACATCGAAAGTACGAGTTCGGCTGTTGAAGGTTAGTGTATTATAGTAACAGTTTGGATACGGCAAATTTAGAATTTAAAACTTGTATTTAGATTTAGAGAATCTTAGAATATTAAGTTTTCTAAATTAATATTGTGATTTGAGTACTCGACGGTTTCGATCTTTATAATTAGAAATTTATCATTTTGGTCTAGTTATTTTAAAAAGTATTTAACCGCATTTATTGGAACTTTCATTTAATTAAATAATTTTGACAACTTTAATCTGACTATTAATTTGTAATGTCAATTCAAACGTTTAATACACTATAACAGTTAATTAGATTCAAACTCAAGTACTACGAGTGTGATTAAAATAATCAAACTAATATTTATTTGTTCATTCAAAGTACAATTCATTAATACAGTATATATATTTGACATTAACTCATTCAGCTGGGAAGTACAGAGAGTCTCAATTGCTAAATAAGCTGGCTAGCCGAGGTATATTTAAACATGACATAATTTCAAAGTCAATTATGAAAGTATGATATATGTCAATATATGATTCAGTTGAAAGCAACAAGGTAAGTGAGAATTATACACATTATTATTGATATTACTTCTGTGAATTAAGCAAACAGGGTAGATATCACTAATTTTTATTATACATTAAAATCTCCTACAGAAGGGGTGGTGTAATAAAATTGACGCGCAACGTGAGGCTCGAAAGGAAGTTGTAATAAATTTAGCTCCACAAAGTGAGATACAAAAGATAAACAAATAAGATTGTAAAATAATTGGTATCGATCAACGTGAGGGTTCGAGGCATTTAGAAGAGAGGATACGTATATGAATTTGCGGTCGGGTTTTAGAAAACCAACAAGGAAGTTAAAGAAAATGGATGGACTTCAATTAGAACAGGGTGATAACGTAGTAAATACGGAAGGACGTCAAATGCAAGAAGCTAGTACATTAGTCAGTGCATCAAATGACAGCAATATGATGCGAATGATGCAAGAAATTTTAAATAAAGTATCTACAGTAGAAAACACAAACCAGGAACTTTTAAATAAAGTATCTGCAGTAGAAAACACAAACCAGGAAATTAGATCTGTAGTTGAAGACAGCAATCAAGAGATTGTAAATAAGGTGATTGAGGTGGAAACTGCAATGTCAGAAAAAATCGATACAATTGAAACAAAATTAAAGACGTTCCAAACAGAAAATGGAAATCTTATAAATAAGTTAAGGGTACAATTAGAACGACAATTGGTACAGAAGGTAACACCTATCGAAAAGGAGGTAGATACCATTAGGTCACAAGTAGAAATGAACAAGGATAATATTAAAAATTTTGAAAACAAATTTGACAGTTATCAAGGTAACGTCAAAAATCAAATTCAGTCATTGAATACCGAGGTGAAAGATATAACAAACTGTTTACAAAATAGCTCAAATAGTGGGAATATCAGTTTTAATGGTGGTATAGTTATGCAAGCGAGTCATGAGAGACCAAAGTTTAACGGGAATAGGCAGGTATTACACCCTATTAAGTTTCTAAAGAAATTGGAAAATTATTTTGATACTATGAAGATTGTAAGTAGTAAAAAGTTACAAGTAGCAATAGAATGTTTAGAACATGAGGTAAACCTTTGGGCTGAAAGTCACTGTACTGAATGGGACAACTATGAATCTTTTAAAGTTGATTTTATTAACAAGTTTTGGTCGAGAAATATCCAGGAAAAAGCTAGGGCTGAAATTTATATGGCAAGAATGTATAACGGTAGATTTGGAAGTTTTACGAAACACGTGTGGTATTGGATTGCGAGAGTGCAGTATTTAGAACCAAAGATACCTGACGAGATTCTGGTAGAAGCTCTTAGCAAACACTTTCCAATAGACGTACAAACAGCATTAGTAGCTTCGCAAGTGCAAAACGTAGAAGGAATGCTAAAGGTTTTGGAGGGTTTGGAAAATAGACAAACCAATTCAAAATTTGACGTAAGAGAAAAAACGTCAAATTTTCAAACTTCATATCCGTCAAAATTTGGTAATCGCAATGCAAACCAGTTTGAAACAAGAAATAGGATGAACCCAAACAATTACGACCAAAATCAAAATAAAATGTTAAGATTTGACAATAATGTTAGAGGAAGGGAAAATAATAGGAATAGCTATACGATTCAAGCAAGGGGTGAGTCACCAGTGTCATTTAAAGCCAGGGATAGATCACCAAATACATCGCAAAATCAGGAAAACTAAAGGACCCGGTACAATTAGCTCCAATTGTTAAAATTCGGGTTTCAAAGCAGCAACAAGAGCATATAAATTTTGTGAAAAATTATTTTCAACAATATAACAAAATTCAAAAAGTTCATAATGTAGTTGATTTGGCATGTGATGTTTCGGAAAAAGAAAAAGAATTAGTAAATCAGGATTTACCTTATTTAAATGTAGAGATTGAAGGTATTAAGCAAGACTTGTTAATAGATACGGGTAGTTCGGTGAGTGTAATGTCGGAAGAAATGTTCGTAAGAATATTAGAACAAAATAATAAAATACCTATCTTACCATCAGTGGGTTTAACAATTCAAGGTGTCACTGGGGGGAATAACAAAATTCAAAAAGTTCATAATGTAGTTGATTTGGCATGTGATATTTCGGAAAAAGAAAAAGAAATGGTGAATCAAGATTTACCATATACATTTTGAGTAGCTTATTTTTGACTAATGTGATGAAATTCAACTTTAGGGTTTATCAATTTTGGGATCTTTTGGATTAATTTTGTTTAGTTAACCGGGGTTTTTAACAAGTACTTACTCGTGGTATTTCATTTAACTAGGTGAATGAATTTCTTTTGTAAATATATAAATAGTTCATTGTAGGGTACTAGCGTAGTTTCTTTCCATGGGTACTTTGTAATAATTTTTTTTAGATACTTAACCTCAAACATAATTTCCTTATGTCAATAGTTTTGCGGTAAATCAAAGCGATTTTCCTCGGCTTTAAGCGTGTTCATGTTGCCGTAAACCCGGATAACAGCATGGAATTGTAGAATTAACCAATCGAAGCTTAGTTGAGTAGATGTTGGAGGTTCTGATTGTGTTTTACAGAATGTGATTTGCGAATAAGAATTATGAACTGTATCCGATGTGGTGCAGTATTTGAAAGACTTCTGTTTAGAATAACGGAAGATCTAAATGATTAGTATCCTATGTGGTGCTATTGAAGAAAAAATATGAACTGTATCCGATGTGGTGCAGTATTTAAAAGACGCCTGTTTAGAAGAACAGGGGATCTATTTATTGATCAGTGTCCAATGTGGTGCTGATTACTAAGTAATAACTGTGTCTTATACGATACAGTATTGTGAGACTTTTGGTTTCATATAGCGGTAATGATATGCCAATTATTAAAAAGAAGTAGTACCAATAAACTTGAACAACTAATTGTAGTAAATCAGGTTATAGTATATCACAATAATGTAGATAAAAATGTTAATTGGAAAGAAGTTATGTCATGGGGTTACCTTAATAATGATGTAAATAAAGAGTAACTTGGTTAACAAAGTTAATTTTAGAATTTTAATATTTTTGAAATGAGTTAAGGTTAATTGTAAATAATTTAAATTAGACAAATATCAATTTTTACATAAAAGCTCGTTAGAGATCTTTTAAATGAAAAAATTGGGGGGAATAAACTGTAATGTAGCATGCTGTGAGAATGCTTAATTATTTTCAGTTAATATCAAGATATCAAAAGGGTATCATGTGATAACAAGTGTAAGAGAATAACGGGTGGCAGTAAATATTAGCAACCAAGAGGTTGTTGACAAGAGTTGAAAAGTTTCTATAATTTAAAGATTATCAGTCAAAATATTCACATTAAAGGTCGAATAATACCTTTAATTGTGAGGATATAATTCAATTTGATACGTGTTAGTAAGAATAGCCTTCTGCACGATCAAATACTGACCAAGGGGTCAATATTATTCTTCACATAGTGAGTTGGAGATTTATAGAAGCCATTTCAAGTGGTCATTGATGTATAAGCCATCAGTTTAGTGAGTGTTTGTGTGTGTGGCATGCTGCAATACCGTTTTTAAGAAAATATTAAACGGTCAAGTCTGCCTACAACGAGCTTTTATGGGTCATCATCATCTTCAAGTAGGTGTTTGACGACTTCGATCAGTGTGAAACTGATATTAGAACCTCATCCCAAGTACGAGTTTGGCTGTTGAAGGTTAGTGTATTCTAGTAACAGTTTGGATACGGCAAATTTAGAATTTAAAAAGTGTATTTAGATTTAGAGAATCTTAGAATATTAAGTTTTCTAAATTAATATGGTGATTTGAGTACTCGACGGTTTCGATCTTTATAATTAGAAATTTATCATTTTGGTCTAGTTATTTTAAAAAGTATTTAACCGCATTTATTGGAACTTTCATTTAATTAAATAATTTTGACAACTTTAATCTGACTATTAATTTGTAATGTCAATTCAAACGTTTAATACACTATAACAGTTAATTAGATTCAAACTCAAGTACTAAGAGTGTGATTTAAAATAATCAAACTAATATTTATTTGGTCATTCAAAGTACAATTCATTAATACAGTATATATATTTGACATTAACTCATTCAGCTGGGAAGTACAGAGAGTCTCAATTGCTAAATAAGCTGGCTAGCCGAGGTATATTTAAACATGACATAATTTCAAAGTCAATTATGAAAGTATGATATATGTCAATATATGATTCAGTTGAAAGCAACAAGGTAAGTGAGAATTATATACATTATTATTGATATTACTTCTGTGCATTAAGCAAACAGGGTAGATATCACTAGTTTTTATTATACATTAAAATCTCCTTAAAAAGGGGTGGTGTAATAAAGTGAGACAGACAACCAACTCTTCAATGTATAATGGTGAGCTGTGCGCAAGCGCGGCGGCGTCGTCCGCCCAATGGGAAAGTGGTCAAGCTTAAAATTCGCTTAAGTGAAACTATGTCGGCGCCGTAATGTGTTTGGGCGTTCCGAGGCCCTACTAGCAATATATGTATAATACATATATGATTATAGTATTTAAATATTATTGGATGTTTTTGTTGTATTCCATTGTGGAACAGGCGTACAGAACTTGTCTTTATAATGAAATCATTAGTTGAAAACAGAAGTAAGTGGTCGAGATTTAGCTCACCATTTTTCCTGCGACTCCGTTAATGTTTCTTCAAGGTTAGAGACGTCCTGGAGTTTGAATTTAACCTTCTGGCGCCTCGCCTTAATTAATTCTCGACGTATCCCTATTTTGAAGTAGCAAAAACCCATTTCAGGTGCCTCAAACCGTCCTTGTCTCGACTGGAAGCTAGCTGAAGCAAATCATTGTTACGGGTTGTTGATATTTTATATTTAAGTACCGTTTTCTGCTGTAACAAATTGACGCCCACTTGTGAGGCTTTGTTTTGTTGTGTTTAGTAACGATTTGAGCCATAACAACACAAACAAACTAAAAATCTACAGATACAAACAGCGCCCCACACAGCTGATCGTATCTATTAGGGGAATAGCGATAATATATTGTTTATATCATCACTAGCTTTTGTACGAAGTTATTGACGATATTATCCGGCCAGTAACGTCAATATCAGTCGCAATAGGCAGTTACCGTCGTTAGCTGGACTTTTAAACTTGTTATACTGTTTAACGTCATTTTACGTAACATTTATATTTACAATAAAGATCTTGTCTATACAGATACACTACGTACTCTTTTAAGCAGGCATTTTTGTCGAATGGGTAAAAATAGGGCAACAGTGCCTGTCAAAGGGAGCTTTATTGTAGCAATAAAGTACAACTGGATTATTTGTATATATGCCTGAACAGGTATTTCCCTACTACATACAGAAAAGAAAATGGGGAACAGAGAACAAAAACAAAAAGAAACCGTTTTGCTTGCATCTATTTATTGCCTGTAAAGCCTAAGTAGTTTCTAAATGACTACTGCTGCCATTAGTTTTAATTAATTTGAATGTGATTTAATTATAAACACGATTGCTTTCATGAACTTCTACAAAGGCAGGTAATCAAAATTATTGTATAAAGACAGCTTAAGCTCGAAAAGCGTAGTGTAATTACTGAGAGAGCTGTCTTTATTTATCCACCGAGGCCCAGACATTAAAAGTTTTTATATCAAGAATTTCTAAGGCAATTTGTACACGTAAACAATGAAACTGTTTTAGAATATGGAAGATACATAAATAATAAACGAATTCAATACATTTGTGGGCATCGCCTTTGACCTTTCAACTGTAGTTTAGCTCGGTATGAAACATTTTTCTAGTGCTTCATCCGCTCTGAAAAAGTAGAGCTGATTAGGTACATATTCTTTTCCGATCAAAGGCATCGATTGGCACATCACACCGTCTCCGCGACTAAAGAAGTCCCTTTTTGAAAAATTAAAGTAGATAATCATGTTAATTTCCTTTTACAATAATGAAGAAATTGTTTGTTCGTTGCCTCCACGATGAGTCACAAAAAATGCGAAGCTGCTCCAGGTTGCCGGACAATAGATGTTCAATAGTTCTTGATGGACGAATACATTGCACCCGCAGTCACCAAATTCTCCAGAACACGCGCCCTTAACTTCCAGTTGTTTCTTAAATTGAAAATTGGAATCAAACAACGTACTTGAGTTTTGTTATTGAACCCCGAGGACTATTGATGCTACCATATAACGACAAACTAAGAGAAAAATTTTTGTAACTCTGCGTTGGAAGGCCTCGAATCTGATTTCAGAGTTCACTTCAACAATGTGGTTTAATGTGTTTATTGGTTTCGTGTTTTACTGTACTTGCATTCTAGAATTTTTATTTTCCGTAGTCACTTTATTACTTTTTTATGGTGTTTGTTGTATTCATAATTAGTAATACTCCTAACACAAGACACTTTTATTATATTCATAAATTGTGCATGAAAAATGTTAATTTCAGACTGTTACTTCAGACTCGTAGGTACTAACTACAATATATAAATTTGAAATTGTAAAATTCCAACTGAAGTTAAAAATGAGTACACGATGTGTCCTAGGGAAAACTTTCTTCCCTCTTGAGAAGCCATAACCTCGTATTAGTCGGTGTGTCGTTTTTTTATTAAATTCAAATGGCATCATATGCATTTTATGTCAGATTGCGTTATTTAGCGTCAAAGTTGGAAAAATTGAATATTTTTGGGTTTTAAAAAAAATCGAGATGGTTCGCTTCCCGTCAAGTATTTCCGAGTTTATTATTAAACTAACAATCACCATATGCATTTATTTTCAGAGAGGATACATATTGTAATTTGTATGTACCTAACGATAAACAGAAATTGCAGATTGACTTCCAATTTATTCAATGCTTACCATTCAGGAAGAAGATTTCCATTGAAACATTTCAATTCCCCCAACTGGGGGCGAGCTGCTATAGGGACCTTGCGTCCCTCTTCAGTCAAAAACGGGTATTATAGGATGAGTGAGCGAAAGGAGGGGTAGAGAATGGAAGAGACGCAGAAGCTAGGAAAGTTAGAGAAATACTGCCCTGGCATTCGCCTCAGAGAAGGTACTCTGTTGACTTAGGAAAACCACATAAAAACCTGAATCAGAGCAGACGCCACGGGAATCGAACCCCCGACATCCCGAATGCTAAGCAGACGTGGTAACCACTAGTCTACAGAGCTCGGCCATCATCTTCTTTCTCTTTGTCCCCATTTATACCTCACGGTGTTAGGTCTATTATTCATCTCTCAAAGGTATTACTTTCTTTTGCCATTATCCGCATCTCTGTGATGGCGTTCCCTCTTTTTCTAGCCATTGCAGTCATCCCACTGGACACTTGGTCTACCCCGTGTTTTCCTTCCTTCGGATCTCATGCTGAACATTTCTTGGGTATTCTTTCATTATGCATGCGAACCAGATAGCCATACCAGACTAATTGTCTTTTCTCTATTTCTTCTAATATATTTAAGTAGTAAATTCAGTTTGCCTCTAACCCATCTATTACGTACCCTGTCTCTTCTGGTTTATCTTACTATCTTACGAAGGTATTTCATTTTTGCAATTGTTACTTTTGCTTATCTAATATCAATTTAATGCTTAGTTCTCCTTTTCCTACTAGGCTATTGTTTATTTGATAGCAGACTCTACTCTACTGATTTTCTTTATTCTATGTCGCATATATTGACCGATCTTGCCGTATTTATTGATCATAGTTCCTAGATATTCGTATTTTTTAACGTCTGTAGTGGTTGTCCATCTATTCTTACGTTTATGTTTTCTTCACATTCTTCTTTTATGAAATGTAGATTCTTACTCTTGTTCTTGTTTATTTGCATTCTTTGTTCTCTTAGACAAGTCTTCCGTATTTGAACGTTTTCGTTGTAAAATGTTTCCTTTACCGGGTATGAAAACAATACCTATCGTCGGCGTATATATTGTGTTTATCAAGGTTAAGTTGTGGGATTCTATTCTATTGGCTCTTTTTTGTTCGTTTTATTATTAGATCTATGTAGGCAACGAAGAGTATTGGACTTAAACTGTCGCCTTGTTTGACTCCCTTTTCTATTCTAAAATCTCCCGGTGTTTTTTCGTTTAGTCTAATTTTTTTCGTCACGGTACTGTATATGCTTTCAATTGTTCTTTATAATTTTGGATTTATTCCCAGTTCATCTACATATTGCGTCCCGTATACACTATCTTGATACTTGGTCAAATGCTGCTTTCAGATCTAGAAAAGTTAGATATGTATCAATGTTTCCGTCTAGTGTTTTCTTTAATATGGTTCTGAGAATATAAATGTGGTCTTACGTTTGTCTGTTTGGTCGTAATGCAGTTTGCACTCTTCGAGTTTGTCTTCTATGTGGATTCTTAATTTTTTCTAAAATTTTTTATTATAGTCTGAGTGCAACTTGTGCTAAGCAGATGGCCCAGTAGTTGTTGCAGCTACTTATATCTTCTCTTTTGTGGATTGGTATCATAACGTTTTTACCCAATCTTGAGATATTAATCCCGTATTCCATCGTTGTTGGCATACCTTCTGTAGTCATCGTTGTACTGTATGTACCCCTTTTTAAACAGTTTCAGTGATAGGTTATCTACATCTAGCTTTTTCATTACTGGTTTCTTACCCTTCTTACTCCTTTTCCCCTTGCACTTCTAAATTTTCAACAGTCTCCCTACATCTACCTCATCTTCTCCTACTTTAAATCTTGTTGTGAAACAGTTTGCGTTTGTCGTTGGTGCATGTATTTGTAATATGCCGACCTTTTCTTCTGCATAGAAGCTAAAGATTGTGATCGTTGAGTAAATGGACTCCCAGCTAGTTAATTTGGCTTCTAGTGTACTTCTCGTTACGATAAGAGATATATTTTATTTTAGCTTGTACCCTTTGTCAAATTGTTCTTTCCATTTAACTTCGCTTATTCCCAGAACCTGTATTCTGTATTTTTTCATCTCCTCTATTAATTCTACTTCCTTCCCCGTTAGTGTTTTTATGTTCCACGTTCCAATTCCAGTTGCTTGACGGTCGTCTACTTTTAAATAATCCTGCTCTGACCCGTTTGTTATTTTTCTGAATCTACTACATCACGTATAGGCGATTCGCCCAACGAGCCTTAGGAAAATTGGCCTTTGTTTCATCTCTGCTTGTTATGAATATTCAGTAGTTATATCCCTAGTGCATTGTGTATATTCGAGTATTATACTCGAATTATACAGAATGCACGCGGGAAATATTGCAAGACCCTTCCTCGAAGAAATGTCATCCTTTGTATACCACACTATTAATTTTTAAAGAGTTTCCAGTTTTCTTTCTGAAATTGCTGGTTTGCTTTTCTTCCCGCAAATACTCGAAATTGCACAAGTGCAAATACCCGGGTATTGCACTTGTGCAAAATATTCGCTGCATTCGACTCTGATTGGTTCAAATTATGAAAATTAATTGATGGGATTGGTTTATATTATCTGAGGGGAATAGTCACCGGTATTCTGTCTCCAGGGTTTTCTCCCATCCACCAACTGTGTAACGTTGTTTATTTAGTTCTACTGTGGTTTAAGCCAACCGTTACAAGTCGTACTGAAAAAACATTTCTAGCTCAGTTTACAACAGTAGAACTCTTACCTTTGATTACCAGTCGAGGTTACGAATAATCAATGAAACAAAGTTTTGGTAGCCGCCCTATAGGGTTGCCATATTGGGAAATAATAATTTCGGGACAAGTAGAAATAGTACAGGCGCCAGGGAAATCGTTAATAGGGCTTTACGTGCAATTCTTGGTACCAGTATTTTGGGTTAATGGGTGGGTGGGGGGCTGTGCTCTGAGTCTAACTTTAAGTTTTCGGATCGATCGGAGAAATTGTTTTTCCGCAATATCGGAAGAAGTGTTGAAAACGGTTTTTTAGCAATTTCTCGTTTCCTGTTGCTCTGATGCTGAAATTGCATCAATACAAGTTTGTAGTTTATGAAATTCCTCACAACTTTTGGAAATTCCTTTTTCTCGTGCGCTCAACAATTCAAAAGTTGTTACCCCATAAAGCCAAGAAATTAAGGGTTGAAATGGGTTTTACGTAAATATATCGCTTTCAGTTAATCCTACGATAAAAAATACTCTTATATTTTTTGTAGAACAACTAATTTGCATAAAATTTGTGTATGAGTATTTTTCCATTTGGACAATTATTTACCGTTCTACAGCGCCGCAAATGTCGCAAGTCACGTAAACCCATATATCTAATACTTACTATATTGCTAGCGGCTACGAGTGGGAAACTGGCCGATGAAGTGAGACACACAACCAACTCCTTAATGTATACGGTGAGCTGTGCGCAAGCGCGGCGGCGTCGTCCGCCCAATGGGGAAGTGGTCAAGTTTAAAATTCGCTTCTAAAGGCGGAGTTCGAATTCCCACGCACGCGCACGAGACGCGTTATACTCTAAGTGAGACTATGTCGGCGCCGTAATGTTTTCTAGCGTTCCGAGGCCCTACTAGCAATATATGTGTATTATATATATGCGTAAACCGTACATTTAATGTGCACTTTCGAACGGCCCTGTTCCTTTGAGGTACAGTTTGTAGCGCGTCTTTTTATGTGGTTTCCCCGATATGCCTACTCCACGAAGTGTATTTCTAACAGTCTCACACCTTCCATGGTCTTTTTGATGGACCGGGTTCTGCATCGTTGATCCCGCTCATTGCAGAATCGTTGATTTTATCGCCCTTGTCAAGTTGTGTTTCCTTTGAAAAGAACTCGGAAAGAGAAAATATGTCGTCGTCGTAATTGATGTGATATTCGTCAACATCTGTAGTAAGCATTCTGGAGAATTCCTGCACGTTCTCACAGGATTCTCCGGCGGGAAGCAAATGGCGGTGCACTTTAAACCCGCTTTGCGACAGCCATAGGCCTTTCCACATTTGGTCTTGCACCGGCATGAAATTAGTTTTATTATTGCAAGAGACGCGGGAGGCTTAGTGCTAGGCACCTGTAACTATTGTCGCCGAGGACATCAACATATTGGTCCTTCTGACGGCACTAGGACAAAACTGTGCAAACGCTTTTCTTTGCAAGCCCGGAAAACCGAATACGAAGAAACAGCAGTACTCTACATCATGCGTGAAACACGGCGATGCTGTATCAAAGCATATCTTGTTCTTGCATGCATTTTCTGGTTGTGACACAACATCGGCTGCTTACGGTATGGGCAAAGTGAAATTTCTTAACACCCTAGAAAAAACACCTACCCTGGAATCTGCAGCGAATCACTTTGTACAGAAAGATGTAGACGCTGATATCATCGCATTAGCGGGAGAGAAATTTTTTATTGCGTTGTACGGTGGAGACATCCATAAAGACAAGTCAATCAACTCGCTGCGATACAAACACTTCGCGAAATCCCTTGTGAAGTCAACGTTTAATCTGGCATCCCTGCCACCTACAAAAGACACGGCCAGGATGCACGCATTCCGGACATACCATCAAGTTCAATCCTGGCTTGGAAATGACACTCTACCCGCGGAAAGATGGGGCTGGAAGAAACGTGGCAGTACGTTTACACCGGTGCCTAGCACTGAGCCTCCCGCGCCTACTGCAATAATTAAATTAATGTCATACGGGTGTAAGACCAAATGTGGAAAGGCTGGGTTTAAAGTGTACCGCCATTTGCTCCATATGCGCCGGGGAATCCTGTGAGAACATGCAAGAAATCTCCAGAATGCTTGCTACAGATGAAGACGAATACCACACCAGCTACGACGATGACATATTTTCTCTTCTCGAGTTTGTTTCGTGGGAAACACAACTTAACAAGGGCGACAAAATCGACGATTCTGCAATGATTGGAATTGACGATGCAGAACCCGGCCCATCAAAAAGACCAAGGGAAGTGTAGAAATACACTTAGTGGATTAGGTCTATAGGGGAGACCACGTAAAAAAAAACGCGCCACAAGCTGTACCTCAAAGGTGGTGTGGAAAACAGTTGGTGCGACACACTCGAAGGAACAGGGCCGTTCGAAAGTGCACATTAAATGTACGGTTTACGTGACTTGCGACATTTGCGGCGCTGTAGAACGGTAAATAATTGTCCAAATGGAAAAATACTCATACACAAATTTTATGCAAATTAGTTCTACAAAAAATATAAGAGTATTTTTTATCGTAGGATTAACTGAAAGCGATATATTTACGTAAAACCATTTCAACCCTTAATTTCTTGGTTTTATGGGGTAACAACTTTTAAATTGTTGAGCGCACGAGAAAAAGGCATTTCCAAAAGTTGTGAGGAATTTCATAAACTACAAACTTGTACTGATGCAATTCCAGTGCCAGAGCAACAGGAAACGAGAAATTGCTGAAAAACCGTTTTCAACACTTCTTCCGATATTGCGGAAAAACAATTTCTCCGATCGATCCGAAAACTTAAAATTAGACTCAGAGCACAGCCCCCCACCCACCCATTAACACAAAATGCTGGTACCAAGAATTGCATGTAAAAATTCCCTGGCGCCTGCACTAAAACTAAATACTAAAGAAACACATTAAACTATTATGCATTCTCAAAGGAAACTAATAATAAAATAAGACAGTGTAACAGGAACACTAATAAAAATGTTAATTTCACAAAATAGGTATGTGGTTACTAACATATTAAATACTACCTTTACCATAAATTTTCTTTTAACTTTTACTTATATTAAATGCGGATCAATGTGCTCTTAGCATACACCCATAATTAATCGCCTATTTAAAAAAGCCTTTGGAATTCAGATTCCACAATAGCGAATAGCTAGATACTGTATACACAATTCTTGTTAAACACCTAGTTCTAAATTCTATTTGAGGTATTGACCCAGAATTCGCAGAAATCACTCGAAATCGATAAAGCGTAAAATTTTCTTGGAAAATCGGGACAATATTTCGTTTTGGGACAAGTAGCTCCAAATCGGTACAATCCCGAAAAATCGCGACGTATAGTAACCCTACCGACCTACCACAGCTCAAGATCTGAAAATAAATGCTCCACGCTTCAACACTAATAAAAACCAATCTGTTTACAATAGGTGTAATACACATACAGATTGGTGGCGAAAAATGTAAATTATAGGCAGTCAAATGTATTAGAATACAGTTTATGGGCTTTGTATGCGTTTAACATCTAGTATCCGCAAAATGAAGGTGTTTTGTTTTCAGAAAACACTGAATCCTAGAATACTAGATTTTAAATCATATATGTCTATTTCTGTCTAACGCATACAAAGACCATAAACTGTATTCTAGCTCATTTGACTGCCAATGTTCGCATTTTCCGCCACCAATCTGTATATATTAGCTTTACTCACAGATATATAAAACAAGATATCAAATACAATAACACATAAGTGGCGATTTTATACACAAATAGTGATAATTTATACCATCAAAACTACGAGCGATTCTGCATGTTTCTACGAGCATTTAACAATTAAGGTAACTACTAGTGCATACCATTCTGACTGCCATACATTTATAGTTAAATAACAAAAGAAAACAAAACTGCCTTAAACGCAAAAGCCCAAATCACCTTGTCAGATGTCCGACCTTGAATCGTCATTGTACCAAGCTTTGCTAATGTAATTTAAAACTTTAGCGATAGGTGGGTGCTTGATGTCACACGGTGCCACTATTATTACAACCGCACCTAAAAAAAACGTCGCCGTGCTGGGAAGCAAATTGACCAATATGACTCAATTCGTTATTTGCCCTGAAATTCACATGCGGTTTTTAGCAACCTTTGTAAGTGCTTTCAGGTACTTAACACACCTGTTTCCACGTTATAGCAAGCTTTCTCACATAACTGGAAACCGAAAACGGCCCTCTAGACGTTTACAACGGCCGCTAGCGATGCTATCAACTCGTCGGGTGTCCTGTAGCTCCTGGTGCTAACGAACTATGATGGGAACTGGCTGGAAACACCAATTCTCAAGAAAGCGGCGTTGTAGGTAAACGTAAAGATTCAAAGTAAGTTCAACTCCCCAACAGGGGTGGACTGCTATAAGGACTGTTACGTGCTAAAAGCATATGATATTAATACTAGTAATCTACAGTATACATGTGTTGAATAAGAGATCAAGTGGGATTAATGCGATAATAACTCATAAAAATTAATATCAGATTGGCATTGGTCGTTACTAGAGGAAAAAGATAAACAACGGTTTTTGTTTTGAAAAAAACGTGTGACAGCATTTGAAAGTGCAAGGGGTTTCGTGGTATATAAGTGATAATCTCGCCATTGCATATGGTTTAGCTATAGTAGGCCAACCGTCCGGATAGGAGATTTAAGAAGCGAGTATCATTTTTCCGACGAATGTAAATTCGAGCTTAGAAGCGATTTGGGAAACCATGGAATCACGTTTGCAAAGTTTATTGCCTGTTTAACAGGCAAAAATATGTAGGCGTGAAAACCTACAGAAAATTTAGTCTGCTGGAAGTCACCAGGCAGTTTTGAGGACTACTTGCCGCATGTGATAGCTGACGATTGGGAGCTGTCAAGCTGACATTTAATCTGATTCATTAAACGTCTACAAGTGTAACCACGAACAGATAAGTGATTTTGATGATATTTTGCATATGAAAACGCTGTGTAAACATTAAAAAGATTAGTAGTTTAAGTTAAGAGGGGTACCCCGTCCGCCCCGTCCATCCCGTTCAAATAGTAGAGTAATTGAGTAATGGACAACATCTGAGTAACAATTACCCCGTCCCGTTCATATAATACGCCAAATTGGATGTCTCAACGTTTGAGTGATAATAAAGCTAGTTAAGGGTATTGCTCTCTTTCATTTTTGTTACTAGCATTGAGTTCAATAATTGTTTATTTAGATATACAGTGAAGTTACAAGTTTCTTGACATATATCAGTGTACCTGAGTATTAACTTGTTGGCGCTCCCTTTAACATCTTAATTAAAGAATCCGCGACGTCTTCACTGTTGCTAGTAGACGGGCCTCAAGTACACTTATATAATGTTCAATTGTTGAGTTAAATAATTAAAGAGCGACGACCTAAAGGTAAGTAAAAAGCTAACAGGACCTTGCGTCCCTCTTCAGCCAATAACGAAAATTTCAGGATGGGTTAAAGAAAGGAGGGGTGGAGAATGGAAAAAGACCCGGAAAAGTGGTGAAGTACTGCCCCGACATTCGCATCAGAGGAGGTACTCTGTTGACTCAGGAAAACCGCCCAAAAACCTGAATCAGGGCAGACGGCCACGGAAATCGAACCTACGCCCTCTCGAATGCTAAACAGACGTGCTAACTACTTATCCACAGAGCTCGGTGGGGCGTTGTTTTAACGCTATACATTAAAATGCACTTATGATTAGGGTGTTTCTCGAGTTTTCATCGGCAAGAAAGAACCACCTGTTACTTCAACTCTTGCACCTCCAATGACGCACTTTTCGCCCGCATATCTCTCACTCAATAGCTCGTTCTCGCTTCTTGGGCTTGCTTTCGGCGAAACTGACAAAATTTGCACTTTCAACCCCCCGCGTTAGGTCTATACGCTGGAACAGTGTTGCCAACCTTTTGAAGTTTAAATTCCGTACCGGCAAGTTCAAATTTCCTTACACGTAGAAGGGAATAGTTATTTACATTACAAGTGCGGCAGGTCGCATTTTACAGTACGAGGTTTTAATTTTGAAGCACGACGAGAAGCGGAGTGCTTCAATAAAACCGAGCGCTGTAAAATGCCTGACGCACTGAGTATTGTATTACATTTTTTGGCCGACATATATTTTTTTAACATTTTCTATAAATTCATGACTTCGCTTTCGAATATCAAGCCATCAAGCAAGCTGGCATCAGTAAATGTTGAAGTTGATACTTTGAAACGTCAAAATGCAAAGTCGTAAATATCAATTTTCTTTATTTCTCCTAAACCCAACTGAACGATATAATACGTAACTAGCGTTTCTGCTAACACCCGTTATTACTACAAAACAACTTTTTGTTTAAAGGTCTCTGAAAGCTACAAATTTTCTAGTCATTTTACCGCATCGCGGTGTGACAAAGCACTGACTAACTGTAAAATCATAGTTACAGTGGACGTCAACTGTGCATGAATGTGTTGTTTACATGTCACCAGGCCAAAAAAGTATTTTATTTACTAGCAACATGATATTGTACATTTTCGTCATAGAAACAAAATATGAAAAGCTACTCATAACTCCCAAGGGACTTGTCAAATTATTTCTCCCTCAAACTCGTGGTAACCATGCAACTACAAATAAGGTCTTAGCAACCATACAATGAGGCAATCCTTGATGTTACTTACATATTCTAATTTTAAATGTCATTATGACATTTTGAAATTGCCTACTATTCTTACTAATATGCTAGTAAATAAAATATCGTATGCACCACGGGAGATATTCATGTTCTTTACCTTCGGTTGACTTACAGACCTCGGGCCAGAGGCCCTCGGTCGGTAACACATGTCAACCTCAGGGAAAAAACATATTCATATCTCCCTTAATGCATAAATATCTATTATTTTGGTATAGTATAAAATATAGGTATTCATTTTTTAAAATACTATTTGGAATTCCAACACTTATGAAACATAAAATCACTTATTTTATTTATTATAAAAGAGCAATAACAATAATAATAATACGTAATTCTTAAAATCTAATTGTAATAACAGAGATAAAAATATTGTTGTAACCAGGAAATAACTATAATAAACTATGGAACTTTAATCTACTTATTAAGTAGGCTAAGCCCATTTTTATATATGCGCATATTTCAACTACTCCCACATAAAAAATTCCGTACGGTTGGAAACACTGTACCGGAAGATCATTAATTATTATTGCAGTGAGCTGAGTCATAGCGGCCCAAGGCCCGTTTCAACAGGGGGCGGGGGACGCCTGAATCTGTTCAAAGATAAAGCGCAATCTTCAAGAACGTGAAGGTTGGACTAAAAAGAGACAACTCTTGCTATCTTATAAAGCAGCTAGCGTATATATTGAGATCAACTTGCCATGCTATACTAAAAACCAACAAGATGTATCCTTACAAAATTCAATTGCATCAATAATTAAATGGCGACAATTCTATTATCCTAATATGAGATTTCAATTTAGTAGTCATAGTAGACATAATAATTTAAAGAGTACATTCAGGAAGAAGGAGGGTTTCAAAAATCACAAGACTACTTTCTCCATCATACTATGTAAATGTACCTACTCAATGCCCTGAAATGACATAAGGTGCTTAGACAAGTTGATTCTCAGGAGACCCCCGTGGGTGAGTTGTGTACGCCATCAACTATTGCCAAGATAAATCAAAAACTGGATGCGACGTTATGAACGTAACGAAAATTGTGTAAATTATGTGTTAGTGTGTGCTACACCTGAACATGTCTGGCCTGCGCGAACAGAAGTTAACCAGAGAATATGTATAATTTGCGATTTTTACAGTGCATCGTGCCGGATGGCTAAAGAGGAAACAAATAGATAATTAAGAGATATTGCCTTACCAGTTTAGGGCATGTGGTTGCAGTCCAGTTTTTTTATTTTAGTGACAATAATTACAAACATTCCTGAAAAGAAAGAGGTCAGTAGAGGAGATTTAGATCAGAATCCCTAAGGCATCAACAACCAACGGTGCGAACTAGTTGTAGGTATATTAAATGCAAAATCATTAAAAGGCATATACATGTTTGTGGAACTTGAAGACGCAGTAACGTTAACCAAGTGTGATAACCTCGGCTTAGCAAAAGTTTGGAAAATTTGTGAAAACTGTACCAATACAATGGAGCTGGAGTAGAATTCTACATTAATGAATCAGATAGACTAGCTATTCTACAACTGTAACATTAACGCAAGTCTAGAATCCAACGAGAAGTGTGTCTAATGAAGAAATTCTCATAACGATGGGAAATTTTAATGCATAAATGGGGATACAGTATTTAGCAAGAAGCAAGCGGGGATCCAAGTGACACTAACAACAAAAATAAAACAATTATAGATCTAAACGAAATAATGAAAAACCACGATTAAATTCTGTAGATCAATTGAACTAACTACGAAAAGAAGAAGATAACAACGACATATCGGAAAACAAAGTCAGAAAAAAGGAACAAATATTGGAAAATAATGAACGAAAAAGTCGCAGGACAGAATGAAATAAGTACCCTACAAATTCAATTTTAAAAAAAGGCGCAGAAAGAATTTTAACAGACATGAGGAATATCTCCAATACCGTAATCAAAACAGGAATCGTTCTAAAACAATAGCTGTCCGCGATGCTCCTTGAATTGATGCAAGCCTTCGATTTGCGTAGTTCCGGGAATTACTTCTTGCATTCAAATTAAAAATTGTATAGTGTTATATAACTAGGTTGTTTACCGAAAGGAGTTTACACTTGGTGAGAGAAAGAGAAGAGGGATTTTGATAAAATGTGACTGGAGTAGCCAGACGTAACTACCACTTAGGCATTCTTAGCCTGCGTCGGTCACAATTGAATACACCTCAGAGTTTAGAAGTATATTAAAAATTATTAAACAAATACAGTCTTTATATACAAAACATGACGTTCGCATAATAATACTTCGCTGGTTAACAATGTGTAAATATGACCTAGTAATAGTATTAAAAATGCGGCAGTCTGCATTAAACTTCCTTATCGTAACGTAACTTGACCCAATAAGCCGACGCTAGCTGAATGTTGTAAACAAATATTGTAATCGGCATATGCCGTGATCTAGTTTTTATATTCTAATTGACGCACTTTTGTGTCCGTACAATTTTATTTAATTTCACTTATCCCATGTTCAAGCATTAGTTTGAACAATAGCATACAACAAATATCATTTTTATACCTAAAAGATGTCAAATTTTCTTTCAACCTTCCCTATACGGACTATTCAAAAATATTCTCCAGATAAGAATACATCAAATTCTAAATACTGTAAAGCCTTCTACCATTTACTGGGCGCATATTAATATTAGTGGATTATGACGCATTTTAGCGGATGTAGATGGGAATATTGAGCAAAGGTCCCGTCCCAGTTCGTGTTAGGATTACTACAGGCGCGGTGGAATCTTTTCTCCCGCTCACGAGCCATCCATTCGCGCATTCTTTCTCTTAGAAGCAACGTTGCGCCACAATCTTTAATGAGTTAAGTTAATTTAGTAAAATTTATGGAGTGTGGACAAAATGTGTGAACACTACGGACTGCTGGCCGAACATTTGAAACTGCCATCACTGCTTGACCAGTGCCCTCTTGAAATGCGTGTAGATCAATCCACCCACCATGTATGCTACATAATTGGCGCCCAACAGCGAGGCTCGAGCAAAACAAGGTTGGTTGTATTAATTTTTAACCAGGGAAGAACGAAGAACGCCGCGTAATAACTACCGCATACTCCAGTGCCCCCAAGTCTAGCGATAGTGTGTGAATTCGAGCAGGCGCAACAGATCACGTCCGTTCCCAAAATAGCCACTTCTATACAGATGTTTGCTGAGCAATTCCAAACTCTGCTGAGTTTACAGAATATGTGACAGTTATAAGTGAAGACCGCTTCAGATTTTTAAAAGAAATATTTGCTTCCGAGCAGAACGAGAGTGTGCCGATTGACATATTCATCTGCGAAAAGCGCACCCTGTTCGCACAGCTCCAAAAACGTTTAGACGAAGACATACCTACAACTCGACTTGGTTTACGCGCTGGGAGTGTTACACGGATCTACAACCACATTCGCCACGCTGCTGGAACAGGTCTGGCTGGCAGAGAAAACTGTGAGGTAAATCAAGTAGTAAAGTCCATCATTTCCAACCACACAGCAGGTAGACTACAACGCCCATTAACCCTGTGAACAAGCTGACTCCAAGAGATGCTATTCAACAATAGTTCATATACACAATCATCCAAATAGTACCTAAAAGAAAAATAAACAAAATTCCAGAGGAAAGTTTACATTACTCCATTACTCAAACTGACTCGATTCAGTAGAGCACGACTCCATACTTCATCCAGGCCCTGGAAAACAAGGACTGGAACAATATATTAAAATAATCTAAAACCTATTTAAAACCGAAATACATATATCAAATTGGGAAAGAAAAGAAGTACTTTCCCATTACAAAAATTGGCGTTCAGTTTTATTAGGAACATCAGTTCTCCACCATGAACACGTGCTACCAACATCATATCCGAAGAATATACATTTGGAAATCTCCAGATGACAGATACCAGATTTTATTATGAAACGAACACGATGGAGGTCATATCACACAATCAAATCTTTGTGGTGAACTGAAGAGTAATCGTCACCTTCTTGTCGCAGATGTAAAACTTCATTTTAAGAACTTCGGAACTGACACCAAATTGAAAGTATGTAGTAAAAAGCGACGCGAAAGACTATTCCAGTTTTGTCAGGGACAGTTCGCCATCATGAACACACACTATCAACATCATATCGGAAGAATGTAAATCTGGAAATAAATAGATACTTATCAGATTTCATCATGCCACGAAGCCGATGGCGTCTATTTTAAACATTAAAACTAATCTTTGTAGTGAACTGAGGAAGTAATCGTCAGTTTCTTGACGCAAATGTAAAACTTCGTTTTAAGAACTTCGGAAGTCACATTAAATTGGAAGCATATAGTGGCAAACGATGTAAAAGACTACTCCAATTTTGCCAAGGACATCAGTTCGCCATCATGAACACACGCTATCAACATTATATCGGAAGAATGTAAATCTGGAAAACCCCGGGTGATAGATACCAGATTTCATTATGCCACGAACCCGATGGCGATCGTCTATTTTAAACATCAAAACTAATCTTTGTGGTGAACTGAGGAAGTAATCGTCATTTTCTTAACGCAAATGTAAAACTTCGTTTTAAGAACTTTGGAAGTCACACCAAATTGGAAGCATATTGTAACGGTGCACACCCTAGTTGGCTTTAATTGGTATATGTACCTTCGCTGTGTATGTTTCCTGGTTATGACGGCGTGCTTCGGCGCTGCGGGGTTATAGATGATTAGCCTAAACGATGTTACTTGGGTTAACTTTACTCAGGCCGTATACGGGCCGGAGACCTTCGGTTCTCACACCGAAAGAAAACTATGTCATGGAGATGTACTATCCTTTATTAGTACAAAGTGCAAATATGTTACATACTTTTACAATTACTGCGGGGTTTCGAAGCCTAGCGGCAAGAAAGGCTGACTGTCAGTCTGAGTCTGGTTGCTGCGGTGTCGGGCAGTATTAAGTGAAGTAAACATTAAAGCATTGGTACTCACGCCGCGTACTAACGAGGAAAACCCTTGCAATGTCAGGCTGCGCTGTACCTAGTGAAGTAAGAAAAGCAAAGAATTGATACTCACGCCGCCGTACTAACAAGGAAAGACCTTGCGATGTCGGGCTGCGCTGTACCTAGTGAAGTAAGGAGAGCAAAGAATTGATACTCACGCCGCCGTACTAACAAGGAAAAAAAACCTTGCAATTTCGAACTGCGCTGTACCTAGTAAAGTAATAAAAGCAAAGAATTGATACCCACGCCGCCGTACTAACAAGGAAAAATAAACCTTGCAATGTCGGGCTGCGCTGTACCAAGTGAAGTAAGAGTTAAATAAGTTATAAGCTGTTGTAGTAGTTCTCCGTCTTACGAGTAGAACTGCCATATACACCAGACCTCGTTTGTCTGTCTTCTGCCGTACTATTCAGATCGCTTTATCCAACTTACGAAAATCATCCATTCCGGGTCGCGGAGTGTCCTGCCAATGACAACAAAATCTAAATTTTGTTGCCATAGCGACGCAGTGTTAATTGGTAGCTGCCCTTCCAAAACCCACGACGGTTTAATCCTTTTTCAATCAAGTTTTAAATTGTGGTTTCCCACGGCCTATTCGAACTGCCCTCAACACGTGTTTCTTTGACTGAAATCGCAACCTAATAAATTCTAAACTAAATTAGTTGACGGTTTGGGCTATTTGTTTCCCAAATCCGCCTAAGCCCCTGGTCATAAATCTAATATAGTATTTTTTGCCTCTCGCGCCGGGATATTTATTACATCCCGCGGCATTCTTAACAGCTGCAAGAGGTGTCGGGTTACAACCTATTTAAATCAAACGAAAGCTTTCGTTTAAGAGCTATAATTGTTTACTACTACAATACATACAGATACATCGACTTATAAAATACGAGTATTTATTGTCCTTCCTAGAAATAAAATAACTAAAATAAAAATGTTTGTAAATACGCGACCCTCACAATATAGTAGCAAACCATGTAAAAGAATACTCCAATTTCGCCAAGGACATCAGTTCACCATCAACACGCTATCAACATCATATCGGAAGAATGTAAATCTGTAAATCCCCGGGTGATAGATACCAGATCTCAGCATGCCACGAACAACATGTATTTTAAACATCAAAACAAATCTTTGTGGTGATCTGAGAAAGTAATCGTCATAGTTTCTGATGTAAAACTTCGTTTTAAGAACTTCGGAACTCACACCAAATTGAAAGTACGTAGTAGCAAACGATGTGAAAACTATTCCAGTTTAGTCATGGATATCAGTAGGTACACCATCATGAGCATATGCTACCAATTAGCAGCATCATATCCGAAAAATGTATAGCTATCTGGAAATCTGTGTCAGGGACATCAGATCACGATCATGAACACATGCTATCACCGGATAGGTACCAGAATTGGATAGATTAACTTATGCCTCGAACGCGATTGAGATCGTCGAGTTTGAACATCAAAATAAATCTTGGAATGAACTGAAAAAGTGGCCACCACCTTCGTGTCGCAGATGTAAAACTTTGCTTTAAGAACATCAGAACTCACACCAAATAAACAAAGACTACAATAATTTGGAAGAAAGACAACACAACACTGAAACAACGCCTGGTGAAAATCCAAACATTTCTTGGTGAAATTTTAAAAATATCATCCAAACTGTAGCAGCGCATACCGTACAAAAGCTTAGAACTGCGAAGGCTTAGAAAATTGACGATATCCCTGATGAACTAATACCATGGTAGACAGATGACCGTAACACGACATATGCTAAAAAATATGTATGGGCAGAAATTGCCAGCAAAACGAGTTAAGGTGGCGATTTACTCTTACGAAATTTAACTTAAAATTGCGGTTATCATGACTTCACTCGAGAGCAGGCAGTGCGATTAATACTGAACCAAATTGAATCTACAATATACGTAAATAAGCAGAAAGATTCAAGGAAGGTGGCCTCCGTATTTAAAATTTAGTTTATAAATCACGGATTTGACTAAAAAAATATAAATAAAGTGCATTTTTGAACCTGAAATTCGACGATTTATTTCTGTAAGAAATACTCTTCAAACAGTAAAATAAAATGGGGGCCATATTCTCTAGAGTTTTAACTATAACATACTAAAAATTCAAATAATTTGAACCAGAAGTTTAGCAGATGACCGAGAAGCAACACATACTTGTAATAGCTCATCGTAAGTAAATTTCGTGTTGGCAATTTGAGCTTTGATACGTGTTTCTCTGCTAAAAATAGTTCAGCCTCTGTAAGTTAGGTGGCACTACTACTAATGACGTAATTCAAACTCGAATTGGGATATGCATAAACATGCAACTTGAATATTTTTAGACGACCACTGACCACAATCCTGGGCCCGATAACAGCAACGAGGTGGAAAATAGTTGTAAAACAATGAGAGTTACATAAATATCACTTACATAAAAGTTGTAGGTAGGGTGACCAATATTGACATTTTGGCCCGAAGACTTCGGGTTATCAACAAACTTCTCGGGTTAACTAGAGGTTCATATTTAAAAGTTCCAGAGCAAAAGTCGCTAGTAGAAAGTGGGTAAAGTGCCAAAATATAATTTTAGAAATTATTTTAAATTTTCTCCACAAAAATTTAGTTTCTTCGCGGTTTACTTCTCAGATACATTGGATTGGATTTGTATAGTCTACCCAATTATAAATACTGAGAGCTGCTAAGATTTTATTTTACATAATTAGTGTTAAGCAATACATATTAATTATTAATAGCATGCCATGTACAAGTGTTCCAAAGAAAGTTTTGACATATGACTATTGATGAGGCCGGAATTATTTTATGCGATTTCAGAAATATAAAATAATTTTTGGAATCGTATTTATAATGTAACAAACTATTTCAGGTTGATCTTCTTCATTGATTTTATCCCCCCGCCCAAACTATTTTTCTTCGAGTCAGCATCGGCGGAATGTAGGTAACCTTAGTTGTAGGTGCAAAGGTGGTGCACATTACTGAAATACTTTTGATTATACAGGGTACATCAAAAAAGCGCGGCAAATAAAACTTACTTTTTTATGGAATTCCCTATATTTAGGCAGCTTGAAGGTTTTGAATTGACTCGTAATGAAATATACTGTTCTTTATTTAATTGCAGTTTACATCTTTACACTTAATGCAAATAATGTAATAGATTTAGTTTTTTGCAGTGATGACAAAAGTGTGTTTTTTAAACGAAAAATCGTTAAGAAAGCGTCACTTCTTTAAACAAAAAAATATAAAGAAAAGTAAAGTTTTTTAACTGTAAACAAAACTGCGTTTGAAAGACAATATTGGCTGGTATCATCTGCTAATTTATAAATGGCAAAATGAATCGTCTGCGTTGTAAAATTCGACGATTTTGTAGCCATTTATCATTTGTACTGACATTCAACCGCAAACCGGGATCGCTTTGTTAAATTAACACCTTACAAGAAAGCAGACCCTGTTAACAAATTTTATTGCTATATATTGGTAAATGTTATACCGTTTACAACCAAATTTACTCCGAGTAATTTTTTAAAAACTCAATTGCAGCAGGCCCTAGATATCCTAAATCAGTTACCAATACTGAAATGTAATGTTGGTGACACTGTAAGTCTATGTCAAATTCGATGTTAAACTGACGCAACGCCTAACCTGCTAACCTTGTATTTGACATAGACTTACAGTGTCACCAACAATACATTTCAGCATTGCCAACTGATTCAAGCTATCCAGGGCCTGCTGCAATTGAGTTTTAAAAAAATCACTCCGTACTTCCTATAATGTTATATTTGCCTAAACAGATATCAAAACATTCAAATATTGACAAAAAATATCTTTTAGTATACTACTTTATTTACAATACAAGATTGATAGTAAATACAGTGTGATTGAGGTCACAGCTCTGGGCCAGGTTGGAGAAGTGTGTCTTGCCACCTTGCTTTCGGTCGTACTCGTCGTCTCTATTGAACGAAGATCTGTGTATGTATGTATGTATGTATTATCGATAACGTCATTTTACCTTGCCATGTAGAGGCTGGTACTTTATGCGCTTGCATCTGGTGGTACAATGCTCAACTTGCCACGGATTCGGGATACAAAGTTGGAGCGCGCCTTTTGTGCTTGCGCAGCAATAATTTTGTGAGGTGTGTGTCATGGTGATGTGATAACCTTGTTACTCTATCTCTTAGCTTCGTTATTACAAAATAAAAAAGCATTAATGATTGAGGGAGTATTTTACAAAAATGACAAAAAAATGCAAGTGCCTATACTATTTATATTTTTAGTAATTTAAATCACAAAAGTACTAACAATACTCGTATTTAAACAAATAAAAAACAAAATGGAAAAATATTTAAAAAGTAGATAAATCTATACCTCAAACATAACAATTCAGGAAATTAAAAGTAAGTATACGTATATTTTGACACTTGTCAAGGAGATATTTTCTGCCAATAGAAGTTAAAAAAAATGTATATGGCTTTATGGTGTTGAAATTGGCAACTCATAATGTATTTGTTTTATACAAAACTATAAGTTTTAAGAAAAAATTAAAACGACCTAAAACATTTTTAAGTAAAACAGGTTTTCCAATACATTTTTTTAACCAATTTTTTTCCCGTTAAGAATTTTTAATAAAAACATTTATACGAGTTGCTAATTTCAATCTCTTAAAGGCGTACGTAAAAATTAAAACCCATTTCATAAATAAGTCTTCTACTGGTGGAAAAGATTTTCCAATTTTCATTTGAATATCCTTTTCCAATTTACAGTGAAATGATATAAACCTCATTTTAACCGCCCCCCCCCCCATTAGTATCTCCGTAAAGGTTGAGAATTGAAACTATGCTTATACGAGTATGAAATTTTTTGGCTAATTTGTGACGTACGATATGGGCAAGTATTTGGTTACACCCTGTATTATATTTGCTAACGATTAATAGTAAGAAATAAGAACATTGTTTTATTTGCTTGCTTTTTGTTTTCTATAAACATTCTGTATTTCTAATTGAAGAAAATCTTTTTTTACTCACAAAGGATCTCAGGGATTGTATAAATTTAAAGGTGGCCACCCTAGTCACAACTGAAATAACGCAACGAAACTAATGTCAAATTTTACTGATCTGCCAAATGTAGAACGAACACAGCTATTGCTAAAGTGATAATAGGTACAAAATAATATAAATGTCATAACAATTACCCTAATAAAATACTAAAACAACGTAAAACAAATTAGTTTGGAATAAACTGTTATAATCATTGCTAATTATGTAAACTCCAACCACAAGTTCACCAGACTGCAACGATTCACATCGGGCGTGTGGTCGCTTGAATTTTTATGGATCGATAAGAAGCTAGCCAAAACATTGACATGTGCGATTAGCCGGCAACGTCCCGCCCCCCGCGGCCACCTGACCCGCACAAGTGTTCAAAATTATGCCACTGACCCATTATTTAGACTGGTTGCAAACCTAACACCCTACATTTGAGGTGCATGCTTTTCAAGACGAGAGAGCACCACTTACTAAGTAAATTTTATGATCGTCGGATTTTCGCGACTAAATCGCCACCTTAAGTCTGTACTGTAATGCAGCATACAGGATGTATGATACGTTTAATTTAAATATTTATATCCACATATCTAATGGATATCATGTGATATAACAGTTGTATGTTTGACTGGTGGTGTATTAAGGGCAATCACAAGGTTGTTTTCAGTAACGAAATAAAATAACTTGAATTCAGAATCTTCGAGAAATATTCACGTTAAGGGTTAAATTCCCATTAATTGTGAGAAAATAATAATTGCTGGTTCGATACGTAGTAGTAATAAAGTATTCTCTACGATCAAATCTGACTTCAAGTCACAGTTATTATAAAAACATATAATTCAAAGTTATTTAAATTCGATTACTAAAATACTACGAAGAAAGTAGAATCAGTGAAGTGAGTATTGTGTGCTGCATATCAGTTCAACAAAGTTCCCAAGAGCTACAACGAGCTTATAAGTTAGTCGATAACCACCAAGAGGGGTTTGCTGACTTGAATTTTATCCAGTTAGAAGTCGAGATAGAAAGTCCAGGTACATAGAATAATCATCAGAAGGTTAGTGACAATTTCTTAAATAATATTAAGAAGTTAGAAAGTGAGTTTGGTGCGACATCTATTAAAACCATTGTAATTATATTTATAAAATTATTATAGAATATTAATTAATAATTTCTCTAAATTATACCTGTGATTTGAGTACCCAACGTTTTCGACTATTATAATTTGAAATTTGAACCTTTTGGAGTAGGATAACTTTTAGAACTTTATATTTTTAATTTAATCAAGTTTGAACATTACGACTGGATTGTTGATGCAGTGTAGCGTTTTACACCACAATATATGTTGGTATAGTATAAATTAAAGAGTGTTGATTTTATAGTTTTAGATTATATTCACATAATATGTACAAATAGCACTTAAGAGTGACGTCTGCGTTGCTGGATGGTTGTCGTTAACATGATTCTATGATACTGCTTACAAACTAAGTTAAAATTTGGTAGGCTATCTGCAAGTCTCGTGGGGGTGTCGAAATAGCCAATGAAACGTTTGGTAACTTTGGCGTGGAAAACTAAAAATGTTAAGGTTCTCACGAACGGTCCTCTGTCGGCAAATGTTTTATTGGGGGTGCAAATGCCATAGCATCTTAGGGTAATAAAGTTATAAACTTAAGAACTGCATTGAACGTGCTTATGAATAATTTTGGCGAACTGCACAAACCGTGAGAACATTTTGAATTTAACTGAAACGTTGCAAACTACAAAAATACATCTATTTAATTAATATTAAAACTAGAGTCCAACATTCTCCCCCCTATTGAAAAGTTGGTTTTCAATTGATTAGTGTTTTAGTCACTTGCACTGTCACTTATGGGGAAAACACAGACACTTGATATTGGGCGCTTGATTTCGCCGCTTGATGTGTGAATGGTGACCACGCGATTGATGCCATCCTTCCCTGGATGGAGTTGAATGATTCTTCCCATTGTCCACTCTAGAGGTTGTGAATTTTTATCCTTGATGAGCACTAATTGCCCTAGCTGTGGATTGGGGCCAGAAGATTTTCTCCATTTTGAGCGTCCCTGTAATAGCGTGATGTATTCCTGGCTCCACCGTTTCCAGAAGTGTTGTTTCAGCTGCTGGATTCATTGCCACTGGTTTAGACGTCCAGTCATTGTATTGGTTATATCCGGATGCGGAATTTGGCTTGATGAGTCCCCAATTAGGAAATGGTTTGGTGTTAGAACGGACAAATCGTTTGGATCGTTGGACAAAGGAATTAAAGGTCTGGAATTGATTATGCCTTCGATTTGAATCAAAACAGTATTAAAAAGTTCAAAAGTTAAATTCGAATCGCCTAGGATACGTTTGAGATGATTTTTTACTAACTTGACAGATGATTCCCATAATCCACCAAAGTTGGGAGCTCTTGGCGGATTAAAATGCCATTGAATGCTCTTATTTGTTAGTGTGTTGATGATTTTGTTTCCGTTAAGCTCTGACTGAAATAATGCCGATAAGGTTTTTAATTGATTATTGGCACCTATGAAATTTGTGCCGTTGTCCGAGTATAAATCGGTAACCGTGCCCCTTCGCGCTATAAACCTGTCAAGGGCTGCCAAAAAGGCTTCTGTAGTTAGATTGCTCACAAGTTCAATATGAACTGCTTTTGTTGCCATACAAATGAAAATTGCAATATAAGCTTTGACTAATCTTGAGCGTCGACTCGTGTTTTCTTTGATAAAAAAATGGCCGGCGTAATCAACACCAGTTTTGATGAAAGGCTTACCTGGGCTAATACGACAACTCGGCAAATCACCCATTATTGGGGTATATGATTTCGGGTTAGCGCGAAAACAAGGAATGCACTGTTTGACACAAGTTTTTGTTATAGATTTGCCAGAAATTGGCCAATATTTTCGTCTCACCGAAGCAAGCGTTGTGGCTATGCCTGCATGTAATAGTTGCTTGTGTTCGTTACAAATAATTAATTTGGTTAATGTGCTTTTGCTGGGCAAAATAATCGGATGAATTTGATTAAAAGAATAATTTGAATTTTTGATTCGCCCACCAACGCGAATTATCTTGTTTTCATCCAAAAATGGATTTAAATATAACAATTTGCTTGATGGTTTTATGGGTTTACCTTTTAATAAGTACACGTATTCGTCTTGAAATTCGATTGGCTGTATGGTTTTGATCAGGGCTGTTTCTGCATTTTCTAATTCCCTTGTTGTTAAATGACCAGTTAATTTGGCCTGATTAGTTTTGTGTGCTAGACAGTTAAATTTAAATCTTAATAAAAGAGCTGCGATTCGCTTTAATGTGACATAAGATGAATATCTTTCGATTAATGAATTGTTTGTTTCAGTAGTGATTAAAGCAATATTTTTGAAGATACGTGCTTCTGGAATGTCTATTTCAGTATTCGTTATTTGTGTAGGCCAATGGTTAGAAGACTTGTTTAACCACAATGGACCATTCCACCACAGATTGCATGATTTTAATTGTTTCGGATTTATTCCACGTGAAATAATGTCTGCAGGGTTGTCCTGCGTGGGCACATAGTTCCATTTAGCGTTGGGCAAGAGGTTTTGTATTTCTGTGACGCGGTTTGCCACAAATTGTTTCCATCGGTTTGGAGATGCAGCTATCCATGATAACGTTATCATTGAATCGCTCCAATAACATTCGCGATTGATTTTTACATTTAAAGAGGTTTTGACCTTTTTTGCTAAATTTGCAAGTAGTAAAGCACCGCAAAGTTCCAAACGAGGTATTGAAATTGTTTTCAATGGCGCAACACGTGATTTTGCGCAAATTAATTGCACGACAGTCTGATTGGAGTTGTTTGTAGACTTGATGTAAATACACGCTCCCATGGCTGATCCCGAAGCATCAGAGAAACCATGCATCTCGATTAGTTTTGGATTATTGCATAAAACATGTCGCGGAATTGAAATTTGATTTAACTCGTCCAATTGTGATTTGAATTCTGCCCATTGCGTGTAAAGATTTGACGGTATTGATTCGTCCCATGATAAGTTTAGTTGCCACAGCCGTTGCAAAATTATTTTTGCTGTGACAACACATGGACCCACTAATCCGAGAGGATCGAATATCTGTGCAATTTCCGATAGAATTGAGCGTTTTGAAATGCGTGATTTTGAATTGAGTTGAATCGAAAATTGCAATGAGTCTGTTTTGTTATTCCATTGAATGCCAAGCGTTTTAGATATGGCTTGGTTGTCTAGGCTAGCGAGATTGATTGGTGTTTGATGATCTGATTGTTGAATTGACCTGTCATTAGAGACCCACTTTCTGAGTGTGAAACCTGCGGTATTGAGAATTTCCGTTGTTTCTCTTTGAATTTGTTTGATTTGTGTTAATGTTTCACCACCAGATAAAAGATCATCAACGAAAAAATTGTTTTGAATAATCGAGCTTATAAATGGGTGTGAATTTTTAGTTTCGATTGATAATTGATTTAATGTTCGAATTGCTAAAAATGGTGCGCTAGCTGTACCATACGTTACTGTGTTTAGAGTGAATGTCTGAACTGGGTCATCTGGGTTGGATCGCCATAAAATATTTTGATATTGCCTTTGGCTCGGTGTAATTAGGATCTGCCTGTACATTTTTTCGATGTCTGCTTTAATTACAAACTTGTGCTGCCGAAAACGAATTAGGATTGATAGCAAATCATTCTGTAATGCTGGGCCGACAAATTGAACATCATTTAACGATTTACCTGATGAAGACTTGGATGACCCATTAAAGACGACCCGGAGTTTTGTGGTTATGTGATCGTCGCGGATTACAGCATGGTGAGGTAAATAATAACAGTTTGCGATTTGATTGGTAGCTGCTTTGGACATGTGACCTAGGCTAAGGTATTCATCCATGAATTCGGCGTATTGTTGTTTTAACGATTGATTTTTTAAGAGTTTGCGTTCTAATGAATAAAAACAGCTTAATGCTGTCGAATAGGAATCACCCAGTTTATTTGGATTTTCTTTAAAGGGAATGGAGACTGTGAATCGTCCCGTTTCATCTCGAGTGGTCGTTTGTTGGAAATAGTTTTCGCATAAAACGTCTTCCTTTGACTGATTATTAGACTCGTTTACGCATGTTTCGAGGGTCCAAAATTTCTCCAATTGCGTTTGAACTTGTTTGTTTATAGAGCAATTGCTTATGATTTTGTTTGGAAAGACTGGATGTGTAAGAGGACCAGAGATGATCCAGCCTAGTTTGGTTTTTTGAATGATTGGCTGATTGGAGCCGCAATTTATTGCTCCGACACATAGTAAATTCCAGAAAAGATCTGCACCGATTAAAACATCTATATCTGATGATTTATTAAAATCTGGGTCAGCAAGCTTAATGTTTTCTGGGATATTTAATTGATTTCGATTAAAAGAGACTGTTGGAAGATTTTCCGTGATTTTGTCTAGAACTAAACAACTGATGTTTGATTGAAAATTAATGTGTTTTGATTTAATTGTGACAATGGACCGGTGTTTGATCCTGCATGATGCTTGATTAATTCCGACTAGCAGCGAATTCGTCGCTAGTGGTTGAAGATTAAGCTTTTTGAATAAATTGCTAGTGATCATACTGCATTGCGATCCAGGGTCTAATAATGCACGGCAATTTGACCACGTTCCGCGTGAATTTCTAATTTCAACGATTGCAGTGGCTAAAATGACTTGAGCGGTGTTGAAATTAGAATGGTATGCTGCTACATGTGTTTCTGGGTTCGTTAAGTTCGAATTTGTTTGTTGATGTGTTTGAATTTCAGTTGTAGCTTGATTACTGTTGCCGAAATGAAGGAGAGTGTGGTGCATCTTATTGCAAGTGCGACATGGAATTGACTTGCAATCTTTGCTAAAGTGGTTAGCTCTTAAACAATTAGTGCATCTTTTTGAATTTTTAATATAGTTGAATCTATCTTCAACCGGTAGACTGATGAACGATTGACAGTAATAGATTTTGTGAGCTTCTTGACAATATGGGCAGCTTTGATTTACTATGCCCGCAGCACAATTAAAATTGATTTGTTTCGTGAATTTATTGTGAGAAGCTTTGGAGGGTTGGTTTGAATATTCTTTTGACGAAGTGTCAGGTTGAATTTTGTGTGATAGCTTTGCACGTTTTATAAGAAAATTACAAAAAACTTCAGGTGTGGGAATTTCAATTGAGATGGATTCTTTTTCCCAATCGCGTTTTGCATCTGTGTCTAACTTCTTTGAAAGCAAGAGAATTAATACTCTATTTAATAGGTTACTGCTTGAGCTGTCTAACACTTTGATGGATTCTAAGTGATTCGATATGTCGTCTGCAAATTGACGAATGCTGTTTGATTCCCGTTTTGGAGATTTAACATCTAAAAGCCCTTGAATATGCTCTAATATAGTGCCCTCTTTGTCGTCAAACCTATCGCATAATCTATTCCAAGCAATTGTGTAATTTTGGTCAGTGACAGAAATTGATCTAATTACTCTAGCAGCATCACCGATTAATGAACCTTTTAAATATTGAAATTTGTCTACAAATGAAAGTGATTCATTGGAATGAATGAGTGATTTGAAAAGATCGCGATAATTTGCCCAATCAGTTTGCCTTCCATCAAACGTGTTTAATTTCAACTCAGGTAGCTTAAGTTTAGGTGTCTGAAAGTTAGCATTAAAACTGGCAACAGAAGTGACACGTATTGTTTCGCTTTGTGATATTAATTGTTTAGCCATAGATAGCGCTTTATAATAAATTAACTCGAAATGCTCTCGCTCATTGGCTTCGGTCGTTAGATCGGTTAAAGGGACAAGTTCCTCGATTTCGCATTGAATTTCGTTAAATTTATTAATTAAAGGTTTAGCATCATCATATCGCATTTGGATATCTAAGGAAACATTATCTTCACTTACAGAAGCAATGAACGTTTGAAATCGTTCTAAGTTTGCAACTATTACTAGGCGTCGGCGTTTTAATTTATCTAAAGCATTGGCATCTGTTAAACTCATTTTGATTCAAATCCGGCAAGTGAGGTAAACACAAAATAAAGGATTGTTTTGGGGACTTACCGCTGTGGTTATATTGTTAAGATGACTTGGTGGACTCCTCGTGAACTCGTGGGGGGCCTTAGGTGCGCTGTAGGCTGACCGCTTCCGCTGCCGATTCTGAGGTTGGTCGCTTGAATGGATTTACTTCACAATTTTTGCCCGAATTTGTTGTATTAATTGTTTAAACTGTATCCGGCTCGAAGGACCACATGGATTGTTAATGCAGTGTAGCGTTTTACACCACAATATATGTTGGTATAGTTGAATAAATTAAAGAGTGTTGATTTTATAGTTTTAGAGTATATTCACATAATATATACACATAGCACTTAAGAGTAACGTCTGCGTTGTTGGATGGTTATCGTTGAGATGATTCTGTGATAATACTTACAAACTAAGTTAAAATTTGGTAGGCTATCTGCAAGTCCCGTGGGGGTGTTGCAATAGCCAATGAAACGTTCGGTCACTTTTGGCGTGGAAACCTAAGATTTTGCGATTCCCACGAGCACGTGCACTGTCGGCAAAGGTTTTATTGGGGGTGCAAAGTGCCATAGCCTCTTAGAGTAATAAAGTAATAAACCTAAGAACTGCATTGAACGTGCTTATGAATAATTTTGGCAAACTGCACAAAACCGTGAGAACATTTTGAATTTAACTGAAACGTTGCAAACTACAAAAATACATCTATTTAATTAATATTAAAAATAGAGTCCAACAACTACATTCTCCACTGATTTTATTCTTCACTTACCTATTGGGATTTTTGATCTTGGCATACGCTCTGTAGATATAATCAGATCTTCCACGTGACGATGGTAGTAAACACCGTTATGGGTTTAGTTTTACATTTTCTTAGCCAGGTCTTCAAATTGACGATATTTGAACAATATTCGTTGCTGATAGTCAATTTTCAAAGTGAGATTGGCAATAGTAATCACTTTGGGTTTTATTTCATAACTTTATGCAGGCTAGCTACACTCTCCACTGTTTTTAGTTTTCACCTGGCTTGAAAGATGCTTGATCTTTAGATAGGAATTGATGCTGCAATTAGTTCTTCAATGTGGCGATGATAGTACTCTACATTACAGATCCTGCACTACTGTTACAGTTTCGTCTTTACCCATTACATTCTTAGGCAGAAGATTTGTGAGTAGAATAGGGACACTTATCCCCCACCACTTTTAATTGATTCGCCAATTAAATTGATTGACCTAATTAAATTGATCTAATTAAATGACCCAATTAATTTCGCGGATTGCTCTAATTAATTTTCATATGTGCTACTGATTAAATTACGCATTAGCTTCTGATTAAATTACGCGGCGGCCATTTTTAATTTGCTTCTGGAATTACGCGGCGGCCATCTTGGTTTTCTGGCGCGAATATTTGAATTTTAAATTTTTCAGATTTTTTGAATTTAAACTTCCCGGGTGTCGGCCATCTTGGTTTTCTGCGCGCGCCCTTCTCGCAACTGTCAGTTTGAATTTGAAACTGCTGCCGCACCAGGTAACAGAGTACAATGGTTTAAAACGAGTTAGTGCGGCAGCATCCTGGGCCTCTGGTTTTACAAATTTTAAAATAAAAAGGGATGGAGTCATTGCGTGCGTCACACAGCAGACAGGTTGGCTCTTGTAAATTCAGCGATGACGAATCACGACAAATAGTAATAAAACGGCAGCTTAGGATCAAGTCTTTCGATAAAATATATATCAAACCCAGTTTCGAAATTTGTACATGGCTTAATTTATATGAAATATTGTTTGAAATTGCAAATAGAAGGCTTTTAAACTAGATGTTTTCTTAATTATGCAGAGAGTGCTCGTTTATACAGGGGAGGCAGGTTGGCTGAATGGTTAAGGTGTCAGATTTAAGCTCTGATCTCGAGAGAGAATACGGGTTCGATTCCCGTACCTGCCATATTTTTTTATATATTTATTATGAAAATCTTGATTTTAAGTTAGTTTATTCACGACGGCTCTACCAGAACAAACGGCTGAGCTCCTTTTCGACTAAAATGGACCAAGAGCGGAAGATGTCCAAAGCCTTAAGTCTGGCGAGAATGCGGAGAAAAATATATTATCACAGCTTGATGACGAAATGCAAAAGTTTTAAAGTCCAAATTAACTGATCACGATAAATGGGGGCAGTACAACCAAGTGTTACAACGATTCCTTCATTTCACAAACCAGGCACGGCAGCCAATCAAAATACCTATTGAAACAACCAGTAACAGCCTATAAAATGCCGTTATTTTATCTACCTACACTTCCCAAAACTTTAAAGAAAAAAGCTGAAGTTTTCCTACGCATTTTGAGTGCCTCAAACGATGTGAGCTGGGATCACAAGGGTACCGTTACTATAAAGGGTGAAATTTTACCGACGTCTAATATAGTCGATTTAGTTCACGACACTCTGAGGCCCCGAAAAACTAATAATCCACCCGGACGCCTACAGTTTGCTGATTATATCAAAGGCATTAACGTTGCTCAAGTGTTGCTAACTAAACCTAAACAGCAAAATAAGCCAGCCCTGACTGATACTACAGGAAAAACCGAAATGGAAACTGATAGCTACGAGTCCAATTTAGAATTTAAATTAAAAACACCAGCTACTCATCCAAGTCCACATCAAAAAGGTTCAGTCAGAAGAAGACCGATAAGGAAACGCCTCCAAAAAAGGGCCGTTAGAAAAACGACTCTAAGGCAGATGTCATCATCACCAAAAACGAAGGGAATTCTAGATTGGGAGCGCCTTAAACTTTAAAATGCCACAATGAAATTTGTTCTACGACCCCATGTAAACGAATTCTGATTTTATTACTTGCAGCCTTTTTAATTTGAAATGTTGTACACCTCAAACTACAGTTTTGTAAATTGCTAGCGGAGTTTTAGAAAATAAGTATTATACGAAATAAGAACAATATATTTGTTTATTACAATGTGTTTGTGTTTTTTATTTCTACTCTGCTTTTGTTTTTTACGAATCTGCAATAATTACAGAATCTAAAGCTAAAATATTAGTATTTGAAGTTATTGTACAGATACAAAGTGTAAAATTTCAAAAAATCAATCTAGGATTTCATAATGGCGTGATATAATTGAAAAAATTTTGATTTCTTTTAATTTTGAGCGATACATTTTATAAAAAGCGTAAAACATTTGCAAATTTTTCAACGAAATTGTGTGTTTTTATTCAAGTTTATGTTAATTTGTGGTCAATATACATATATTTTGTATAATTTCAAATGATATGATGTCAGTTTTGTAAAATTTTAAGTGAAATGACGGGGTCAGAACATTTTTTCAACGAAATTACGTGTTTTTATTCAAATTTATGTTAATTTGTGGTCAACATACATATATTTTGTATAATTTCAAGTGACATGATGTC
This sequence comes from Agriotes lineatus, assembly GCA_940337035.1. NCBI lineage: Eukaryota > Metazoa > Arthropoda > Insecta > Coleoptera > Elateridae > Agriotes > Agriotes lineatus. Next base: position 56,349 of record CALNHX010000246.1, on the reverse strand, counting down.
AGTTTTTGTAAAAATTTATGCGAGATGATGTGTAATTGCGTGATTTTTATTAAATTTTTATCGTGTGTTGAATTAAAATGTCATTTTTTTTATAATTTATGTGACCTGATGTCGATTTTTGTAAAAAATTAGGTGAGATGGTTTGTAATTGTGTGATTTTTGTTCAATTTTGAGTTAATTTTTGTAATAAAAATGAACAATGACCCTACGTAACTGAAATTTTGCTTATCGAGATGCTTGTGGTAGAAGATTTTTTCAACGAAATTGCAATTTCTTTTAATTTTGAGCGATGTATTTTATAAAAAAGTGTAAAACATTTGCAAAATTATGCATAGTTTATGTAACATGATGTCGATTTTGTAAAAATTTATGTGAGATGATGTGTAATGCGTGATTTTTGTTCAATTTTCGTCGTGTGTTGAGTAAAAATGTCGTTTTTTGTATAATTTCAAGTGACATGATGTCAGTTTTTTTTATGTGAGATGATGTGGAACAGAGCATTTTTCAGCGAAATTGTATGTTTTTATTCAAATCTTACTAAAATTGCAACAAGTTAGAGTTACGTAGTTTGAAAATTATTAAGATATATCGATGCCTATCCACGCCAAATACTGTTTTTGTAGAGGATTTGAAACTGAGCTAGCATGAGCTGTCAAAAATTTGAAAAAGTGCACGTTTGGATATACTGCTGGGCCATAATTATATATAACAGCAATGAGATAACATGAACAAGCAAATACAACGCTTGAGTAAGAAAGAGGTAGCCATACAAAAAATTATATTAGTAGGCATGTTTATACTTGACAAATGGCATAATTAAATTAAGAGTCGAATATTTTGCTACTATGTTTATCTCTTTCTTACTCAAGCAATACGTATTATCTTCCTGTTCATGTTATCGTATTCCGTGACGCACAATGCAAAATCGTCTCCAACGGTTTTAAACTGGCCTCTTTTTGAAATTTGATCGAGGAACAAAATGTATTTGCTCTAGTAAAAATTGTTATTATTATGAAATTTGCGCATAAACTAGATAGCATACGTTCTGTTGGGGCAAATTATAAAAATAAAGTAATTATTTCTATTCATATAGCTTTCAAATTTCGATGGTCGAGCGGAAATTTCCAACTATATAGTAGGTAGGGACAATGAGAATCTCTGTTGGGACAATGGAAATATCGTTAATCCACTCATGCGCGTCACTCATATTATAAAGATAAAATAATTAATTATGGCAAACCCAGTTGCAAAGGCAGTTTTTTAAAATTACTACACCTCGTTTAATAACACAGGCTATGCAATCCCATTCTTATAATTTAAATTTTTGAAAAAATAGTTTGTTTAAAACATGTTATATTTTCATAGAAGTTATAATTGCATAGCTGTAAATTTGAAACATAGGTGCAAAAATTAAACCAACATTTACAATTAAATGCATCGGACAGCCACATCTAATGAAATATCAGATCGATGCCTTGTTAGAAGTTGTACGCATATTAAAAATACACAAAAATCAAACAGCGCATGCGCAATTAAATGCATCAGACAACCACATCTATTAAACGGTTTTAAACTGGCCGAACTCGGTTCGAACCCGACCGGGTGTCCGTGACGAAAAGCTTTAATTAAATAAATGCGAACGAGAGAGAACAGTTGCGAAGAGTGAGACGGAAGACTTCGGCGTGACGTAATCAAATTCTAAAACGGGCGCGAAAATTCAAAATTAAAGACGACTACCGCGAGAAGTGCGCACGCAGAAAACAAAGATGGCCGACACCCCGGGAAGTTTAAATTCAAAAACTGGAACTTAGAAAAAAATCTGAAAAATTTCAAATTCAAACTGACAGTTGCGAGAAGGGCGCGCGCAGAAAACCAAGATGGCCGACACCCGGGAAGTTTAAAATAAAAAAATGGGACTTAGAAAAAAATCTGAAAAATTTAAAATTCAAATATTCGCGCCAGAAAACCAAGATGGCCGCCGCGTAATTCCAGAAGCAATTAAAAATGTCCGTCGCGTAATTTAATCAGAAGCTAATGCGTAATTTAATCAGTAGCACATATGAAAATTAATTAGAGCAATCCGCGAAATTAATTGGGTCATTTAATTAGATCAATTTAATTAGGTCAATCAATTTAATTGGCGAATCAATTAAAAGTGGTGGGGGATAAGTGTCCCTATTCTACTTTTGTTGTTGTCAGATTTATAATGAGGCAACGATGACATTCATTGAGTCTCCACATTACTGACTTTTAACGAAGATATGTTTGCTGCTATTATATCTTTAATATAGCGAACTTCGTTATAGGCTTTATTTTACAGCCGTCTTCACCTTCTTAACCAGGTCAGCGAATTGCTGTTATTTGAACAATATTATTTGTTGTTGTGTGAATTTTACTTTACAACTTTACTTGGGTTAGCTATAGCTCAATGATGAGGCCACTGCATCTCAACAGTAGTAACTGTTTGGTTCATACCTCGACGGCGTCACCACGACTACAAAAATTTAATGCGGTATAACCTATTTTACCATATCCCAATCTTCTGCAGTCTATAGATTATTGACTTTTGAAGATTTTTTGCTGTTATTAGATGTTGAGTATAGAAATGTTAAGTTTCCGACACGGGTTAACTACAATGGGCCTTTTCTTTATCCTCTTGAGAAGGACGTTGTTATTATCAGATTTTCACCGTGACTATGCTAGTACTTATCATGGTTAAATGGGTTAAATACATTTATTTTGGTCTTTATTGTTGCTCTGGGTCTGTTTTTACTGATCTTTGCCAACATACCAGATTTTTTATTTGTTGCATTGACGATACTTATCGTCTTTGGTCTTTATATTCCTAACCAGGTCTGCAGGGTAAAGAGGACATTTCGCTGTTACCAGATACTCACTACGGTAGGGCTAATTTTCAACCCTATGAGTTTTGCTTCACAATTTTTTAGAAGATTGTTGCTGTTACAATTTCTTCTTTATAGGAATTTGTGCAAGATAGCACTTATTGTTATGAGATTTAACTCCCAAGTTTGACTTGGATTTTTTCATCTTTATTCACTATCTTGTTAGCCATGTTATAGACGTCGTCTGATGGTATTCAACGTCGTTAGTTTTATTTCATAACTCTTTATGGTTTAGATATATTGTTCTTTATTTTTTTACTTTCACCGAGGCAAATAATTTCTGATAAAAGGGGTTGAAGTGACTGTATAGTATGTAAGGAATAGTGTATGTAATTTCTTTGTTAGATTTGGTATGATTAATGTCCTTTTATAGAAGCAATGTTTCCATACGAAATACTCGGCATCTTCCGTCGATTTGAAATCTTTTAGCTATGGTAGGGAATGTTTCCTTTTGTAGTTTAGTAACAATCCTATAGAAGGCCGACATCATAGCAATCATTGAGCGTGATATATTGAGAAGATCCCACCATGGGACACCTTGCTCACGGCTGCGTGACATCGTACTCAACTAACAGAGTCATGCCTGGCCTCCATTTTCTCTGAAAAGCACCTTTATCACTTTCCTGAAAACGTGTACTGTATTTTGCCTTACAATACATCAAACAGGATGAAACCTAATACGGCTATATCAAACACACCTAGATACATATGATTTGCGTCGGCCACAGCTGCGAGATATTGTTCGAAACGCGTAACGTCACGTCCCATTACAGATTAAGGAAATATTGATGACCTGATTACAATCCAGCCACGAACTCCAAATAGCGATTTACCCACCCCAGACGGGATGCGCTTAAGATTTAGGTTGGTTAAGCGGTCGGTTATTAACATACTTTAAACACGCAAATTAATTATTGTACTCTAAATTGGCGGTAATACACACATTCAATAATATTATACCATAATGTAGATGTACTTAGCTCGAATGCAGTAAAAAATTACAGTACGGGACGGCAGTCGAGGCAGTTGAACTCCAGGCTCGAGCGAACAATTAGGGTTAACGGTGGCTGGACAAGCGGAATTGGCGCAAATTTGGGGGAATCTCCGACCTCGATGGATTAGGGGCCGGCAAAGTGAATAAATGAGTTGAAGGTCCGGTACGAAATCGAAATTGAAGCTCTACGATACACCTACGGGGCGTGAACGGAACTGCATATAATTATTGTGTTGGCGGAAAGTAGTAGATTGCCACTCTAGAACCGTGAAATGCTCCCAATCGGCAAATTATATCGCGCTCCAACACCTCTTATACTGGCATGAAACCAGTGGCGGCGGTACAGTATTTAAAATGGGCAAAATGGTTCGTTTATCATTAGACTTTTTTGAGGCGTTGAATTTCAAGGAGCCGAGTCATTTCGTCTGATATTTGGAAATATAAGTTGATCATTAATGAAGTTTTCTGTGTATTTACATATTTTTCTACAACTTAATAATTGACATAGTTGATTATGCAGAGGAAAATACATCATTTTATATTACAGAAAAGCACTGTAAAAAGTTTTAAAAAAAGAAAAATATTTATAAAACACACTTCAATTGTTTAATATAGTTTTAGGAATTCTTTCCATGCTTCAGTTAAATAATTCCGTACTTTTTGTTACAGGTAACGACAAGCTTTGATAGTCTTTGGGCACCTACTAACAAGAGGATTGATAAAGTTTATTGTGAAGTCTAAAATTCAGCTTTTTCACTAGTAAGTATCGGAGAAGGGTAGGACAGTAGCACTGTATAAATCAAAACCTACATTCAAGCTTGAAAAATATAACAAGTAATATTTCATCAGTATTAGCATATTCTAATTCCAAAGGTCTCTTGGAACTGTGAAGAACATTCAAGAGCTTATCCGTGTCAGTTTACAAATGTCAAGACTATTTCGGGTTATTAGACGCTGAAGATTACACCGCCGTTTCTGTTGTTACTGCTACCAGCAATAATCCCGTTAAGGTAACAAACGGCATTGTTATTGAAATAACACCACTGGGGGCCGCATTTATCTACCATGACTGTAGTTGGCAGGTATTTATTTAAGAGTCCACTTCCTTTCGGAGTAGAGCCGGGATTAATTTGTCGTTTCCGTAAAGGGATTTTAGCCTTTGTTTATGTCTAGGCTAAGTGGAATTTCTCAGAATTATGTCTACAACATCTTTAAACATTTATGATAATTATAGGGTGTTTCACTGAGTATTACTGATGGGATATATCCCAAGCAAAGCCATGTGCCATTAAATATGCATTAAGTAGTCATATCTATGCCCAGGAGTGCCCTTTAAAGTAGTTCAAATATTCACTATTTTAATATTGAGATTTAAACTATGGAGTTTCTTGCGGCAAATTTCCGATTCAATTAGATGAATCGTGCACTTTTAATACGTTGCGGTTTCCAGACTTTAATCGCACAAAGATTCGCACGTCATTGATCAGCGTGAAAGCAGGAAACAACATTGAACCCCCAATGCCGATTATGACACAATTATTAATTTATTTAGCAGCTTGTTTGCATGAGCGTATTTGCGTGCAGCAAAAAACCGATCGCACTGCTGGAGTAATTGTATCTTAATTTACAGGACCGGCTCTGAGGTGCAATTTTAATAGTATTTAGCTGGATTAATCAGACGACTCCTTTGTTATTTAAAGAAGTGACTCAACTTGCTTAGATTTACGTATAGTATCTAACATTAATCCTAGAATAAGTCGCATAAACAATTTGATCTAAAGGAATACATCTTAAAAGAGTCGAGATATTTTATTATTAATACGAGAGTCATTGCCCTTGACGAATCACTTAAATTGCCAAGCGACAGATATTGTTTCCCTTGTTCCAACACATTTCAAATCTGCAAAGTTAAATATTAAATTGCAGCATTTGTGTTGAAGCAATTCTCTACTCTCTACCAAAAGAAAATTTAAAATTTGCTATATAAAGTTTAAAAAATTGAAGTTTTAAAAACTACTGTGTATAATGATCTGTAAACCGTTGCTTTATGTACATAAATACGAATAAGATATTTCATGACCAAATAGGATACTTGATTTAGGCAAGCACAAAAAAGGTTCCACTAGATAAGAGCTCTCGGAATTGATTCAGCGAAGTGCAGAAACCTCTAATTGAAAAAGTATCATCAAAGGAACATATATTAATATTATTCGTGGGCGTAATCGTCGACGAGGCCTCACCGCTACATGACACATAAATATAATGTTTAGTGCATTAAAGAAAGTTCTTCGCACAATCGCCGGGTGGCGCGCTTATATCAGTGAAATTACTCGTTTACTATTCTTGGCAAATAGAAAATACAGTATATTCATCAAATACCTAAAGAAAATAACATTTGGTAAACAGACAGTCAAGTGAAGTTGTAAACAAGTGATGGCTGTTTACTAGCAATAAAACTATAATCAAACAAGCGAAATTATAAGACGATTTATAGTTATTTAATAAGTATAAATTAGAACGAATTTGAAATATGCAATAAGTAATCTCCACAACGAACATTCGACAAGCTCAATTCGGTTCCAAATTACAGAGCGAAACACAAGGGTGGTAGCTGCGCCCCCGCGTGCTCAAAAGGTGGATTACAAAACAAATCCTGACCTCGAATCGTCGACCATTTTCCGCGAAAGGTAACAGGAATTGCAATCTGCCAACCGTGCTACCAGGTGCTGTGGATTTCCTAGCGTGAAATTTGTAATCCAACAGATGGGGAACGTCAACGAACGGTTCCTTGAAGATTCGAAGATTCATTGACAGTTATTTGGAGAAAGAAAGGAGCAAAAAGGCATGAAAATCAAATCGACCAAACATCGGAACACGTGAAGGTGGAGATAACAATGTTCATACCTGGTATTTCGGGCGGCTAACTATTTACTTCCACATACTGTCAAATCCTGATTTCAATAGACGGGTGCAGTAATTTGTCAAACCAATAACCAAATCTGCGTACGGGCGAATTTTCGGGATAAAAGCACCTCCAAAGAGCCTCAAAAAATGCACCTTGCAGCGTCGGAAGCAAATTTAAGACTTGAAAACTGGGAACCAGAATATAGCTCTAGATCTAGACTAAAGGAATGCCAATAGCAAATCCTAAAAATCTCTAATAACAATATTGGTAACCTGATATACCCAACGATGTTTCAAGTTACCGGAGGTGCTCTAGAAGCTGAAGGAAAATGTTTTAAGAGATTTACAAGCGTATCGAGACTCCCATTTTTCCTGTGCTGCCTCGGATTCTCCACGGCAACCTTTGAGAACCACTGGCTTAAACGACATGTATTCCTTGAAACTGCATTACAAGTTGTTCTAACGGGATTTGAAGATATTTTTGGGTAATCTTCAATATCACTTCTGAGGGGAGTTATTTTCTAACACGATTAAACTTGTTTAAATTAAGTTAAGAATTATTGCAGCCAAATAAGGTAGAATCAAACCATTTTTACATAGTTTGACGCAATTTCCGCAATAACGGCTCAGAAATTTTACAAAAGAGTTTTGAAGTTATTTTAAACATGACGAAAAGTAGTTTTAACGAGGTATCAGCTGTTTTGCGCTATATTTAAAGTAAATATAACTAGATGTGCAGTATATAATTGGAACTATTTTTAAAAATAATATAGTGCAATTGAAAATAATTTATAACGAGATACGTAGGAAGTTTTATAAGCCATATATCTAATCGTTCAAACAAGGGTTTAGGTGGCCTTGATAAAAAGACAAACGTAAAATAATGTGCATAAATACACAAGATCCAGAAAAACATAAATATCGAATGTAGGGGGAAGTAGTAGACTACTATGAATACTTAGGGGTAATTATAATTCAGGATGCAACAATTGAACAAGAAATTCATAACCGCATATCCAAAACAACAAGTGTATAGTATCAAATTAATGCTACGTTAATCAACAAGAGAGAACTAATTACGGAGACCAAATTACTGTTGTACAAAGCAATCTACGTGTCCACTCTTACATATGACGCAGAAAGCTGACCACTTCAAGACAAACACAAGAGCAGAATTACGGCAGCAAAAATGAGATACTTAAGGAGAATAGCAGGAAGAACTCGAAGAGACAGAATAAGTAATGTTACAACAAGAGAAGAACTCGGCCGCCAGTGGAAACAATACAAAGAAAACGACTAAACGATGGTGTGGCCATGTAGTGCGAATGGGAGAAGAGTGGTTACCAAGAAAAATCATGGAAGCAAGAAGAGAAGGGAGAAGACTATGAACACCCAGACTAACATGGTTGGACACGATCAAGAATATGGTAGAAAGAAAAGGGAAAGGCATGGAAGAAGCAAAACGGTTGGCATCGAACAGGCGAGTATTCCCAAAGTGACCAGAGGAGCCGACAACTTAGGGTATAAGGGAAAATGAAAAGAGGAAGAAAAATATATGAAAGAGTGCACTTGTTTTATATTAATGTGGCTGTACTGAAGAGCGACGACAAAACCTGCGATTTGAATAACTTAACCATCCGAAATAGTCTCGGTAGCTATTCTTGCTTCTGAAGAAAACTTAAAATCGGTTTAAAAGTAAACAATTGAACAGAAATTCTTATAAACTTAGCTGGTGGAGTAAATGAGTTCAGCTGGCTGTTTCGCTTACACGTAATTAAATAGAATGCGAAATAAATTAACATAACTAATTTGGCAGTCCAAATATGTAAAAGTACAAATTGGTAGAAACAACCATAGCAATGCTAATCCGACTACCAATGTAATAGGAGAAAGACCACATTTGCAAACCCTTTTATACAACGTTGCCCATTATCTGTTCCATCGGAATTTCGTAAGCTTTTAACTGATTGGTTTCCCAGACTTCCCAGACAATGAGTAGTCACGGATGTCAACATTCTTCTTCCGTCCCGTTTCATAAAAAACCCTAAATAAGACAGTTGTATTGCAGGTAGGTGTGCCAAGTATGGATATAAATATTCAAACATTGTAAAAATCTATTTCCATTTCGAAACAATAAAATCGTGAAATCTATGAAAATAGTACCTCAATCAGACCAGCCATGTACAATTCGTAAGCATACGACTAGTATTCAACCTACTTAAAATTCTGTAGGTATAGTATGAAACATTGTAGATACAGATCTATTTCTATTTCTAAGATAACTTCAAACGATTCAAAACAAAATAAAACCTTAATAGCGTCCACATGGGTGGCGTAGAATAAATGACATGAAAATTCTGCGAGGAAATATGAATGATTTTTTCGTTAGAAACGTTAGATGTGTATGTATATCGTTTTGTTTTCGAACGAACATAAAACGTTTCACAATAAAATCTTAGAGATTACAAGGATGTGGTGCGCGATAAACAAAAATGAAAAGTTAAGTATGAAATGATTCGTAATCGGTTCTGCTTTCGAAAAAAATCGAAACTAGCACAGCGAAACCTTAAAGATTGTCATGATTTAGATAGGTGAAACAATTAAAAGTATAACGTTGAGTACGAGCAAACGGTCGTATGTACAAGGAATTTTTTTTTAATTTAACGTAATTTAACGTAAAAATTAACTGCTTGTTAACCTACGTTAATCTCCTTAAACTGGTTTGTAAAGTTTATTTTAACTGTATCAATGCGAGAGAAATTTAAGGATAATGTAAACAAGTCAAGCATTTTAAACTCTTTTTAACGTAGTTTAAAAAATGAGATCTTTGTCAAACAACGTTAAGCTCGTTAAAACGACATTAATTATATTTAACCGACTGGACGCCTTATATAAGACTTCCTTATTTCGTTAAAGGCTCCAATTAAGAGACTTAAAATATCATTAAAATGGTTTAAATCTTATTATAATAACTTTTCATTAGAATGGCTTTAAATCTCGATTAAATAGATAAGGCTGTCCAAGCGAGTTTTATGTTGTGAAAACGATTATTTAAACCTTGTTTAAGCGACTGTAAATTCATTGTATATGTAGTTCAAAAGAAATTTAATTAAAAGAGACACTCTTCTAGCTAAAAATGTCCAATCTCGTTAAATTGGCTTTAAATCTCATCAAGGCGGCTTTTATTCCGTTAACAGAATTTCCATCCTAAAAAAATTCAATACTTATATTTTGTACCCAGCTTTAAACGGGGTGAGCACAAATCTAGGTAGATTTAACTCTCGGTAAAATTGTGACGTGAATAAGGACCAGGCAGCGGTTCTTAAAAGGTAAAAAACTCATTGGTTAAAACAAAATGGGCGCCAGTAGTTACTCACAGCATAAAAACAAATCTAGTTACCAAAACGAATCACCGCCTCTTAGTTCAACTTTAATCTCCAAAAGGCACACGAGCAGGTTCATAAGGGGTCGTAGTATAAGAAATATAAACCAAACACAGTTAATAGAATTTAATATTCAACAACAGTATCACAAATAGTCATCGTAATTGACAATGTTAATTAAGACAGCTCACGTAAAACCTGACGCTCTACAGCGATAAATAATAGAAAAATTTGGACTCACCTAATTCAACCACACAAAAAATAGGAGTTATTAAAATTAAAATAACACATTCGACCCCATCAACATTATGTCACAATTATAATAAATGGCAAATTATTGGAATCTGAATGCCATCCAGCTAGATGAATGAAACTTAGCTCACTTGGATCGGCTGGCAAACTGTTACAATGAAATTACTATAAGCCGGGTGCCCAAGGTCACACTGCGCGAGGGGCTCGTACAGGGTACATACACGATTTCAGCTATCCCTTTGTGAAAACGGATGGGTGTTGAGAAAACTATTAGTACCAGACACGTGCGTTGTTATATTCAAAGGCATTTGCATCAAAGCACGCAATACTATAGCAGGCAATCGCCTTTGGTTCACTCGTTCTCCGAAGCAGTGTTGAGGGTGATAAATTTTTGCGGGACGCCCCATCCTGGTGGAAGTTTATGTTGCTGGAGCTTGGTGTCAAAAATGCTGGCATACAGGGAAAATTCCAACGTGGTTCCAATCAGGACTTCATACCAGATGACAAATGCATTCCGCCGGGAGGGGGGGGGGACAAACAGGCCTAATTACCACTGAACTAGTACAGAATAAAAGAAACTAGAAAATAAAAATAAAAATCTCGTTCTAGGTCGTGCGCCTTTCGGAAAAACCAAAATTCTTTCGCACGCCGCTCGGATAAAAGAGGAGCGCCCGGGATATTAATAGTAGAGAGGGAATCGCAAAGAACGCACAAATGAAATGAGGCGTCACACTCTCTTTATTTTCGTTAAGGCCACTTGTCATGTTTATACGATCTTGTTTATAAGACTTATGATCCAATTAAAAGAATTTAAATCTTGTTAAACTGATCTTATATTATATTTAATTTGTTTAACGGTTAATTTAGTTAGAAAGAAATTTAAAAATCGCTGGGAAATTTCATTAAGGTAATTTCGAAACTCAGGAAGATGATATTTATCTTTAAAGCGACTTAAGCTAGTTTAAACAATTAAATATGTCCAAATGATAATCTGCTACGATTTTAGTATAATATAATAATACACTTTTAGGTCTCTGTTAAGTAACATTCATTACATTTAAACGACCTTAACACTTGTTTAAACGGTTGAATATCTGATTTATGGACCTGCGATTTCGTTACAAATTATGTTAAATAAGAAGAGCTTTAACGACCTTAATTCCAGCTAATGCTTTAAATATTCGGAAAACTCTAAATCTCATCCGGATAGGTCGTATATCGTTAAAACCAATTATCGTCATCGGTGTTGTTATAGACTATTAACCAAATTAGTTTGAGTATCGTTAAGAGCTTCATCACCGTACTCTATATAAAAAAATACATTGAACCAGAATTTATTGATGAAGATGAAATATTGAACAATACACGTTTGCTTATGGCACTTAACGAAACTCATTTGATTCTCACAGAAGTCGGCTTACCGCGTCGTTCTGGCAGGCAATCAAACTCGTTTCGTTAAGATGCTCATAATAATCAAAGTTGTAGATTTAATAACTATTATCTTCGTCGGTTTTGTTATAGACTATTAATCAAATTAATTTTAGTATCGTTAAGAGCTTCATTACCGCACTGAATGCGGTAATGGATAGATATTAACGCACTCTTTTTATATAAAAAACTACATTGAACCAGAAACGATTGATGAAGATAAAATATTAAACAATACACGTTTGCTTATGGCGCTTAACGAAACTCATTTGATTTTCACAGAAGTCGGCTTCCTGCGTCGTTCTGGCAGGCAATCAAACTAGTTTCGTTAAGATGCTCATAATAATCAAACTTGTATCGTTAATAAATATTATTTTCACCGGTTTAATGAAATCAATTTTAGTATCGTTACGAGCTTCATTACCGCACTGAATACACAGTGGATAAATATTACCGCACTCTTTTTATATAAAAAACTACATTGAACCAGAAATTATTGATGAAGATAAAATATTGAACAATACACATTTGCTATGACACTAAACGAGACTCGTTTGATTGCCGCAAAACTCGGCTCACCGCCTGGTTCTGGCAATCAAACTCATCGTTAAGATGCTCATAATCAAACTTGTATCGTTAATATCGACCTCAAACCGTTTTTGTAAGATTTCTGGTTCCTTAAAATTGACTGATTTTTTCTATCTCGTTAAAGCGATTCTTAATCTAATTTACATAATCTTAATCTCATTAGAATGGATGTTACAGCTTTTATCTTTATCGGTGTTGTTATAAACTATTAATCAAATTAATCTTAGTATCGTTAAGAGCTTCATTACCGCACTCTTTAAAAAAATACATCGAACCAGAATTTATTGACGAAGATAAAATATTGAACAATACACGTATGCTTATGGCATTTAACGAGACTCGTTTGATTGTCGCAAAGCTCGGCTCACCGCTACGTTTTAGCAATCAAACTCGTTTCGTTAAGATGCTCATAATAATCAAACTTGTATCGTTAATAACTATTATCTTCATCGGTGTTGTTATAGACTCTTAACTAAACTAATTTTAGTATCGTTAAGAGCTTCATTACCGCACTCAGTGCGGTAATGGATATTACCGCACTCAGTGCGGTAATGTATAGATATTACCGCACTCAGTGCGGTAATGAATATTACCGCACTCTTTGTATTTAAAAAGATACATTGAACCAGAGTTTATTGATGAAGATAAAATATTGAACAATACACGTTTGCTTATGGCACTCAACGAAACTCGTTTGATTGCCACAAAACTCGGCTCACCGCCTCGTTTTGGCAATCAAACTCGCTTCGTTAAGATGCTCATAATCAAACTTGTATCGTTAATATTTATTATCTTCATCAATGTTGTTATAGACTCTTAACCAAATTAATTGTAGTATTGTTAAGAGGTTCATTATTAATGGATATTACCGCACTCGGTGCGGTAATTGATAGATATTACCGCACTCAGTGCGGTAATGAATATTACCGCACTCTTTTTGTATAAAGAAATACAGTGAACCAGAATTTATTGATGAAGATAAAATATTGAACAGCACACGTTTGCTTATGGCACTTAAAGAGACTCGTTTGATTGCCGCAAAACTTGGCTCACCGCTTCGTTTTTGGCAATCAAACTCGTGTCGTTAAGATGCTCATTATCAAACTTGTATCGTTAATATCTATTATTTTCATGGGTTTGGTTATAGACTATTAATAAAATCAATTTTAGTATCGTTAAAAGCTTCATTACCGCACTGAATGCGGTAGTGGATAAATATTACCGCACTCTTTTTATATAAAAAACTACATTGAACCAGAAATTATTGATGAAGGTAAAATATTGAACAATACACATTTGCTATGACACTAAACGAGACTCGTTTGATTGCCGCAAAACTTGGCTCACCGCCTCGTTCTGGCAATCAAACTCATCGTTAAGATGCTCATAATCAAACTTGTATCGTTAATATCGACCTCAAACCGTTTTTGTAAGATTTTTGGTTCCTTAAAATTGACTGATTTTTTCTATCTCGTTAAAGCGATTCTTAATCTAATTTACATAATTTTAATTTCATTAGAATGGATGTTACAGCTTTTAGTGAAGTTTAAACTTTTACATATCGTTTATATCACTATTATCTCGTTAAAAATTGTATTTAACTGAAATGATTAAAATTCGTTTAAATCAAACTGTTTTATATCTCGTTTAAATAGCTTTCAATATGCTATACACAGTTAGAAATATCGTTAAAAAAAAGTACTATTAATATCGGTGTTGTTATAAACTATTAATCAAATTCATTTTGATATCGTTAAGAGGTTACCGCACTCTTTAAAAAAAAATACCTATCGAACCAGAATTTATTGACGAAGATAAAATATTGAACAATACACGTTTGCTTATGGCATTTAACGAGACTCGTTTGATTGCCGCAAAGCTCGGCTCACCGCTACGTTTTAGCAATCAAACTCGTTTCGTTAAGATGCTCATAATCAAACTTATATCGTTAATATCTATTAAATATTTTCTAATATCTAACATCTAACGGAAGTTGGCTTAAAGTCAACGTTCTTAAATAGTTTATTTAAATTTCCCTTTAAAAATTGTTAAGAGATTTAGAATTGTTTGCTTGAGGTTAAAAGTCATCAGATTAGTTTTATTGTTCTGCTAAAGCCATAGAATGATATAGTACGAGGAGCTTAAAAATCAACACGTTATGGTTCCCAGGAAGACAATAACGTCGTTAAATTACTACCATTCAAGTAGATTATTAGGTGCATTGGACAAGTATGAAATGTTCAGTAACAAATCAGATTGTTTTTCCACTAGAAATTGTATATGCACTTGCAAAACTGTTTATCTTTCGAAGAAAACCTGAATATGGGTAAAATAAGACCTTTTCGGGAAGGTACCCTTTCATACAGTCTGGAAAGTACAAATTGTACCATTACTTAAGCCGGCCCTGTTTTCGAGCAAATAGCGATAGCAGCGCCGATTTCTGCAAGGTAAATTCCTTGCAAATCCGGCAGGGAATTCGTTTGCATTTTTGGAGTTGTTGGGGGCAAAACACGTGTAGCAGCTTGTCAGACGTGGTGTTGCTTTGATGGCCCGTTTTGGTTTTGTTGCGGGATCGAGCCGTCTGAGGGCCTTTTTTCATGGCGAGGATGATCGTCCTTGGTTTTTGCAGACGTTTTTATAATTATCGCTTATTAGGCATGCAGCGGTTCGGCTACGAAATTATCGGAGTAATTCCGCTGGCTCATTCCGGCCCCCAATTGTCTTAATAACATGCTTGAGTAATTATAATGGCTTAATGATTATTGGGGCCGCCTTAATCGGGCATAATTGGTATTTGGTTTGTATAGCCATTAGAGCTTATCTGGTCTGAAGCACGATGGTCCGGATGCATAGCTAATAGTTGTTAGTTTTGAGTTTTTGCTTCCTAATTCGTCACCGGCAAAAAATAAATTAAATATTTACTTCCAAATTGAATATAGAATTGCTGGTTTTAATTCAATGCCAGCGACTACAGCAGGAATTTTGTTTTTGTTGCGGAGTTGAAGTGCCATATCATTATTTGCAGCACTAGTTTTGTGCTGAAGAATTCCTGTGTGTAAGTTGTAGCAATTGATATTGTCAATGGCTAATAGTGGGCATTATCACATAAATCTAAAAAGATATCTGTATTAAAACCGTTGTTTTTATCCATAGCTATGGCTATGAGAACTATGCGATGTGATACACGATATGATTTTACAAATTACAGTGGGACATTTCAAGAATCAAGTTCAAATCGACGTTGGTATTTGAGTATGATTAGTATACAAGTGCTTTAACAATGTTGAATTATTTAAAACACGAAATATGGAATGTTTGAAACTTGTAATAAATACATTTTGGGTTTCTTCGTAGATCAAAATTCTTCGAAAAAGTTAATCCGCCTGTTTCAATCAAGGTGTGACAAGCCTGAATCAGTGTACAGAATAATAGTTTAGTTAATTGTATACTTATTTTTGATTCCAATTACAACGTAGAAAATGAAAAATAGATGACATATTGGGAATCCTAAATATGGTTTCAATGCAACCTTATTCCTAAAAATTTCACTGAATATATCGCTACCCCTAAGATCCAGAACGTCGTTTTTAAATAGTCACAACAATAAACCATTCCTGAAACTTATACTGTAGTTTGTAATTGCCGAAGTGTACAGAAAATGTGCCAGCTGATTCCTACGCAGGGGTGTGTCCGGGAGCAGGTAAGCATAGAAATTTAGTTATTTAGGAGCGCTCGGAAGCGATGAAGCGAAGCAAAGATCCCTAAAATTAGGTTGAGTATAGAAATTTAAAACTAATAATTAACACTCAATAGCCCTCAGACCCGTTTATGCGGAAAAGCCTCAACGCATAATCGTGATCATTACATAAAACCAGTGCAGAATCAAAGCTACACGGTAGTTTACTATTATATAGAATCACAAAATCAGTTTACTATTTAAGGCGTAAAGGTAAATGAGTTGAATGATGCCTTCCAAAAATATATATTGTTACCAATTTAATCCAATTACAAGGAAATATAGCTTGAAATTTTGTAAGCAACAAGTGATCGTGTGCTGAATATAAATGATAATTTTTATTTATTTATTTATTTAATTCGCACTCAGCCAACAGCCGTTAGGCCAATTATAGGCGTCGCTGTGCAGTTATGAGGACTTCCAACCCCACTAACGACTGTCATGATGTTGTATGACCGCCGGGACCAACTTTTTTCCGTGATAGCCGTACCACGAGGCGCCGAGAGATGCAGTCGTGGAACTCCCATCCAAGTTCTGACCAGAGACAGCGTTGCTTAACTCTGCTGATCGAACGTGGATGCTTGTTCAAGCTACACCACTCGGGACCCAATAATGCATTGAAGTGAAATGGTACGTAATCTTCATTAAAAATAAAGTTCGACGAAGTACTCAACTTCCGTTTCCTCGACGAACGTAGGTTCAGTTTGCTTATGAATGAGGTGCAGTAAAGATATCTCTGGCCTGTACCATATGTTGGCCCCCATGTAGGGTTATACGTTTGAGGGGCTTTCAGAATCTGCATGACCGTCAGCTGGTCAGCTTATGGTAGAGAGCAGAGATATTTGTACTGCTCCCTGTGCGTACATGTTAACGCAGTAAGCTGATACTGCGTTCCGCAATGAAACAAACATTGGGTACTTTTAATGAAGATTAATTATTTTTACCTTCTTAGTTTAGTTCATTCTAATAATTGATTGTAAGCAGCATATAACCACTCATTATGTACAAAATGTAATTGGCTTTACTTTCTTTTAATTGGATTAATTTGCTAACAATTGCTGTATTTAGCAGCGTTCAATTCATATACTTTGACGTTGTAAAGTGGTAAACGGATTTTATGATTTCATGTAACAGTAAACTATTTTGCCGGAATTGTTGCCGAGCTTCTGAAGACCACTTTTGTTATTGATTACGGGTGTGCTTTGGGGCCTTTTCGTGTAACGTACTCTACTGATTTTTATGGTTTAGTTAATACTTTTGAATATGAGATTATGCTTACCTTAATTTAGGCTCTATGTTTCGCTTAATCACTTCCGCGCGCTCGTAAATAATTAAATCTTTTTTTGAATATCTAGTATTATTGAATAAGAAAGATTGAGGGTTTAAAGCAACATCTATTCCTTTTTATTATTTTGAATTGTTATGTAGTTTGGGGCAATCCCGAAGTAGGTACATGTAAGATTTAGAAATAATAATGTATTAGCGTTATTAGTTAAAAGTTACATTGTGAATCCGTGAAGTGGTGCAACAAGTTATCACTTGCAAATTATATATTTAAAGAGCAGTTGCGTGAACGTTCAAAGCTTCAAGGACAAACTGTAGAATTCCATAAAATTCCAGCTGGCACTTGGGGACCTGACTTAATTAAGGATTTAATTAAAAGTATTTTATTCTCTTCGGCTTACCATTTTCTCCAAATTTTATTAAATCTGATTGTATCTCAGCATTGTGTGGTACCCGCAAAGGCCGCCAGGTGGCTTTTAATATGCAAATCCTATTTTTAATTATTTTATCTCTTGATCTCGACATGTTTTTCTCTGCCAGGCGACACTTCAATCCGCGATTGTCAAACATTACATCCGCCTAATTAGATGCAGAGATCGCTATAAAAGTCATTACGTCATCTATACCGATGATCAATGACGATCGCTCTGCGGAAAATAATAATCGGCGGGAAAATTAATTACGCTTCTAACTACTGGATCGTTTACTGGGTTATTTATAGCCGCATTAATTGCAGATTATTACGATAATGGCCTCCTTGAGATGAATTGTCCAAACAAATTGGGTTTTTTCTAGGGATCGGCATCGATGCAGCTCCATAATTGCTCTTAACTGTGATTAGATCTTACGACAGCTGCCACGACAGGTGCTTGGACAAAAAACGCCGCAAGAAGATCGACCTTGCCCCCGGCAAAAAGCGGAAAAATTGCGGCTTTTGACGCCTTTGTGAAAGAATGTAATCGGCCAGGGGCGTACTTTTAATTAGTATTTGTTCAAGTTTTGTTTCTAACTGTGTGTTTAATTTTAATTAAGAATATGTTTAGTATTTTAGCAACTCACAATATTTTGTTTAATTATTAGTCGTCACCTGTCTCAACAACTTAGCACCTTCCAGTACTTGCTAGTAATATTATCAAAATTCAATTATAAATATTTCCGTACCGTCTGTGTGCCATGCGTGAACTGCTGCTGCTTAACTGTTTAAAACGAGTTTTCTTGTTCCTTTGTTAATAATAATGAACGATATTGTAGATGGACGTGTGGCCATTCATAGAGAAATTAATTTTAACATTTAAAAAAATAAGAAGTAGATATTAAGAAATAAATAATTAGCAAAACGCCATCAACGGCCTCAAAAGAAGAGCTGCACTATGCATGCAACATTTTTGTAAACTTATTTCCGTTTTTGCATTTCAAATTATGTACAGTTTTTGGCGAGGTGGTGGTTGTGTACTAGTTACAAAATTATACTGATTTTAAAATCTACAGCAAGTAACTTTCATAACGAATGTGATTCGGCAAACGGTTCAATTGCAGCGGATATGAAAAAGGAAAGTTTAATAGACGGAAATAACTGATCCGTACTACCAGATGGTATGGTTTTCCTTGTGTATGATGTATAGCCCAAAAGGACGGCTGCCTCATCATTCAAAGATTTGCAGAAAAATGCTGAACCCACCCTGAAGATAAGAAATTTCAGAAAATTCAATAGATAAAGGACAAAGGTACCGGATTAACGGCAATGCTAGACAGAATTACCTACAGGGGATCGAAAATTTCCGATAACAACATAAGTAATTATCCTAAACAAGACAACTTTCGTAGGGACGTTCTGGGTTGTTAAAAGAATAGGAAAATTCTTACATTATCAATATCAATGCTTTTACAGCAATTTAGGAGTTTTTTACCGCTGTGAAACTCTCCTCATATTTTCATCGTGGTGCTTACCACTGCTGTCGAAAATATCGGTTTTTCGAGTACTAGTACTGTTACTGTCTTCATATATTTTCATTACAACAGCCTCTACATGAGCTAAACATCGCAATAAAAAATACAGTACCCATATTAGCTGATGAAAATCGCCAATAACGATGACGAGTGTATTTTTAGATTTAATTTTGTATTTTATTAGATACAAATTTAATAGAAGAATTGTTTCAACAATTTGTTTGTGGCAATCTTCGGTAAATTTTCATGTCTGGATTTTTCTGAAGAATGAACTGATTGGCACACAACGATATTGATTATTATAAAGAAAACAATATACGAAATTGCAAAACCACAATAATCTATAGTATTGCAATATAATTTCAAGGTAACCAACTGAGTTGTAATATTTAAAAATATTGCAACTTTATTAGAGCATTTGCAGAACTAATGTGAATATGAATCTGTAAAAATTTCGTTTGTAATCTTGCAATTTTAAAATTGAAAATCTAAATTTCAGGTTAATTATTATGGTTTTTTCAACAAAAATTAATGATGGAGGGTCAACTAAAAGTATAGATGGTAACGCTCAGTGTGAATATGCAAACTTATTTCTTTAAGGCTAATTTTAGTAGTTTTAATTTTATCTTTATGCCTTTTTCAACAGCATTAAATCTACCTTATTTTCATTATGAATTTAAATTAACTAAGCAAAACATTATACGACGCTGTAAAACCACAGCTACATAAATAATTGCTATAACTTCAAGGTAATATATAAAATTAGTGTAATAAAGTTAAATTAAAATTATATTTTCTTGCATTTAATGTAGACTGAACGTTTGAATTTCTAATATTATAATATTATGTTGTAACTTAATTAGAATATGCTTATACAGAACAACTTTTCATTGATATTTACTTTAATTTGTGTTAAATTACAATATCAGATAGGGCAGTCATTAGCATTAATTGAAGAGATGACGGAAACCTGAAAATGGAGTGGACAATTCCTTGGAAATTTTGTGATTAGAAGTACAGTTTCTCCATAACTCGACTTTAAACCAGTTAAAATTGCTAATAGTCCGGTCAAATACGAAAAAATTTTAGACGTTTGACGGAAATAAATGATGAAGTTTCCAAACTTGACAAAGATGTTCATCGTTCATAATGTTGCACTAGAGCCGCCATCTTGGAAAGATGGTGCTCTTATTTAGTTTTTTTGCATGTGTCTCGCTAACTATTACCCGTATCGGAATTATGTTTTGCATACAAAATTCTCTACAAAAAAGTGCTGTACATTTTTTTCGTATCTACATATAATGGTTTTTCCACGACCGGGAGTAGAAGTCCGTTTCTATAGCATCAAAATTGTGACAGAAGTAGAACATTTGCTCCCTAGAGACTAAATAAGACAAAAATTTCCCTAGGGAGTTTTCATTATGACTGACACAACAATTATGCCAAATTCGAGGTTATCAGGTTAGGTTTTGCGTCAGTTTTGACACAAACTGACGCAAAAACTAACCTGCTAACCTCGAATTTGACATAATTGTGAGCTCTTGTCATAATGACTTACAGTGCCACCAACTTTAAAATTTACCATAGGTTACTAATTTTAAAATAATTGTAACTAAAATGTCAATAAATGACGTTTAAAAAACGGGTTTTTCGTTTTTAATCTTCCTGCAACGTGAAAAAAATAGTATATGCAACTCGGAGAGAATGCTATTTTGCTGAGGTGCAATTTCTCTCCCTTATTGCATAATCTACTATTTGCTCTAAGTAACCGTTGAATAATGAAAAAAACAGTTTTATTCTTATCATTACCTCAGAGCACCATTGTCATTACAAACATTACATCTAACGGGACTGTAACGACGGCTCTAGCCAAGGTCTAGAATTCCGTCGGACGAGGAAATCTCGAATAGAAAGAGATGACAAAGACGTAAAGCTACCTGGTCATCCTCTCGCAATCTTTTCCGATTTCTGATGACATTATGTTGGTTAGTACTGCCGTTGTTGACGATGAGAAAGTCTGTTGTCAGTGGAAATTGGTCACAAGCAATGAATGAATACATTGGGGATACTTTTATAAAGACTTCAAGATGAAGCGTATTAATCGAATTTGTCCTCTTGAAACAGTCAACTCGGCGATAAAAGTTCATGGCGTATTAGAACCAATTGACTCTCTATAGCTATTTCAGAGAATTGCCATCCAAAGAAAGATGATCGATCAGCAACTACTCGACTGCTTGAAGTACGAGCTAGCTTCATTTCCGCTTTCTCTGTTTAAGGTTTACAAAAGACGACAACGTCTGGATTGTATAATATGAAGAACCACGAGAGAGTTTGTATCTTACTGATAGAACACATGTCATCGACAGTGGATAGCTCATGCATCGTGTAATTTGGCATCCAAATCAGACATACCATTCAACCTACGCTAGGTAAATAAATTACGTGAAACACAATTTTGGAGCGACTTCATTAGTAGTTTTTTTATGGTTATATTGATAATGCTATACCAGTACCAAGAAGTTTAAACAGCATCGCTATTCTTCGAAGTACATGCACGCTGATATTATTTTTAATGACAAAAAAAGTAAAGGTAATTTCAATTCTTCCAACTGGGGGTGGGCTGTTATAGGGACCTTGCGTCCCTCTTCAGCCAAGAACGGGAATAGTAAGATGGACGAGAGAAAGGATAGAGAATGTCAGCAAGGTCAGGAAAGGTGGAGAAGTACTGTCTGGGCATTCGCATCAGAGAAGATACTCTGTTGAGGTTGACTCAGGAAAACCACATAAAAACCTGAATCAGAGCAGACGGCCGCGGGAATCGAACCCACGACCTCCCGAATGTTAAGTATTAATGATACTATGACTGTTACTACTTATACCGCAAGACGAGTTATTGTTCAATGAAAACGAAATCGATTGATTTCAATGTCCATGGGGAAATTTAAAGATACAATTTTCATCATTAAACAGGCTCCAGCCGACGGTGACACCCTTATTGTCACGACGGAAATGCAAATAACACCTTTGAATCAAGTTGTAATCGTTGAATAAGACATAGATTTTCTTGCTCTACTGACGGATTTAACCCCATTGGAAAGTAATCTCTAACTTGTTAAGCCAGGAAAAGGATAGACTAAACTCAGAGTGTTCACGAAATCTTCAATCACGAAAAGATTTTGATTGCACATGCATTCGGTGGTTGAGATACCACATCATGCCTTTTCCAGAAAGAAAAACGGAAATTCTTTCAACTGTTGGAACGCAATGATTCTCAGAAAGTCGTAAGCATTGGAACTTCTTGCCTGAAGAATTTTGTGAACGGCAACGCTGCTTCTCATTGTTCTGCAAGCAGTTATACCGATAATAATTTATTGCTAAAACAGTGCTCGGAGCTGCAATATGTTTGTAAATAAGCCCGCCAGTTTACTACCTGCTGGGCTACAGCGCAGTTCGCCTTCCCAACACATTGAAACTGCTGACCTCAATTCTGATGTTTCAGCGTTTTCGCCCAGAATTTCCATATAACTTTGGGCTCTATTTCAAATGCCCACAGAAGCTGCCAGCCGATTGGGGCATTGATACCAGCGACTGTGTTGACACATAATTTATGTTATGTTGATATGCATCGCATATGTTGTTTACATGTTATAAGCGGAATCAAATATGTGCCTCCCGATCTCATTACTTAAACCTTGTTATATTATAACAGTAGGGTATCTCAATATATTTTCGGTTATAGAATAGTTACTTTTTTCTAATGGTATGTAGTCTGTTGACGGCTGGGAGGCTAGCGCCCACTAAAGGAACAACCGCCAGTGATATACATTTTTTTTAAATCGGCAGGGAAGAACGCCGAAATCGTCATTAAGATACGAGAAATCGGCAGTGAAGTAATCTATTGTTTTACAACTATTTGCAGTTATCGGGGTGACAGAAAACGTCAACGTAACCTATAGCGTTGGTGAAAAATGTAAATTTCACGATTTCTCGATTTAAAAAAAAACCTTTTTATCCCTTATGTTGTTTATTTGCCTCGGGCCTACGGGCCTCTGCAATTAACTCCACATTCGTGGTAAAATGTTCAATTCAATGCCTTGGTATACAAATAACTATTTTTGAAATATAGAAGATACAATTAACAGAATCTAATTACTATTACAAGATTTTCAGTATATAGTAGCCTAAGTTGTTTAAAGTAAGTTCAGGCGGGGTATGTAAGTTTTAAGGTGTTTGATACGTTCACTGGGTTCACACACTTTCTGTCCACTATTGATTAAAACTAACTTAAGTATGGTTCGTTGGGCTTGTAGTCTAAAGTGGAAACGTAGAAAGGGCAGTCAAGACAAGGAACGACTCGCGAAAGCGAAGAAAATGACACCCACCATACCCGGAGGGAATTGGAAGCGAATTGTTCTTCACAAGTGTTGCTTACCCTCGCTAGAAATACGCCATGCACGCTACGAGCAAACTTTTTAACAAAGACATAAATCAGCTCTTTTCTAAAGATATCTTAATAGTTACAAATTTTAAAGTATAGGTGTGAAATGTGGCCAAATGTTGTAGTAGTGGCGAAAAGCGAACTTTGGTTGACTGAGATTAACACATGGGAAACTTTCCCGTTGAAAATATGCTCCCATTCATTATTTCATTAGCGGAATCTGATTCAGAATTAGACAGTGTTAATGATGTAGCAATGGTGATCACATACTTTTACTTCAAAATTCTGGTTTGGAGAGGAAAAAATCTATTTAATTTGGGAATAACTAGTCAGTTTTGCTTCTAATGTTATCACTACCGCAGAAGACAATATCGTATAATTGGACTACGTAAAATATTTAGTAATTTTAAGAACAGGAATGCTTTTGTTTGGCTTTTGCAACTTACTAATTTTGCATAATTAATATGTATACAGTAGAAATGAATCCATGTGTTAGAAAAATACTTACTTTGTATTGGCAGCAAGGTTTTCCGATGTACGCCTTAACCTCAAACTAGATGTAATTTGATAATAATCAATAAAATAAGCTAGATTTATAATGGAAAGAGTCCTATGTACGTAGATATACGAATTTATTCCTTCTTAAGAAGTTATCTGTAGGCAGGTAAAAACTTTGTCGAATGTGACCGTAAGTCCCCTACGCCCTACGCCACTGAACGCGCCCAAGGCCCGTGAGATTTTGCAGGTTGACACAGTGCGAACTGGGAATTAATTAGCACGCATTGGTCGCATAAATCGCGTTTTTGCTTTCGATCAGGTCCAAAAATAAACAAGGAAGCGTCGTAGGCTCTCGAAGCCTTTGTTCTGGCCTTGTCGGAATGAGAGTTGACATTGACCATGAAAGTGGTATCAATAAAATTGCAATTGATCCGATCTGGGAGGTTCTAGGCCACACTCGTGATTTACTTCCACGATTTATCGCTGTGAGAACCGCGTGGTATTTGCAATGACAATTAATGCACTTGTTCGGTATTCAGCAGCCTTTTTTCACAGAGCACGGCCTTTCCATTTTTCTTGCTGAAGCGTTTATGACCGTTTATGGTGCACCAATTAGCGTTACCTTGAAATTATGCGATAGTTTTTTACTCTAAATGGGTAACTAGTTTTTAAAAACCTTATTTCCTGAAAAATATGTAATTTTCAACTAAATCTTAAGTCTGAGTCTATAAATTTTGCAAAAATGTAAAAAATAAAAAACAAATTACTTTCTTATTATTGATATGTTATATTTCGTTCGAAAGTTCAACAGAAAGTAAAGTATTGCGAATGTAAAACTGGACATGTCGACTTTATCACAGTGCAAGTGGATTTTTGTATAGGTACATATATTTTTTTCATTGACAGTCGGATTTTTTGATAAAGATTCATTTAAAAACAACTTTTGACAAAGAATACAGTTCTATATCTTGCACCCCTACACCAAATTACAAATCATAAATTTTACAAAATATCTAGTGTATCACATACTGGGTTTTTAAGTTTGGGATATGTAGTAAACGCAAAATTCAGACTCATAGTATAAAATAATTTGAATGCAGTTTTACGCCGCCGCGGAAGAAGCCCGTGGACGCTTAAAATAGCAGTGCGGGCCCACTAAGCAAAGAAAAATGCCACCTGCAACCGCAAATCCTTCAGATTAGCCCCAGCTCGCAAGATAGCCATCAGGTTTAGATCTTCCTAATATTGAGTGCCTAACAACGGGCGTCGAGCATCCGAGGGATATTCCTGGTTTGCAGAATTACGCCTGTTGGGGAAAATTATTTAGAGCGCACCTCGAATGTTAAGTTATTATAAACGACATTAGACTGTCAGTCATGTGTCGATTGAATGTCATCATTCTTTTTTTTGTATGTGTCATATAAGCCTTTCGATATCGTATTACGTTTTCAGTTGTATCAAGAATAGTAAATGGGTTAAGCTAATTATATACAGACACTGCGTTTCTCGGGTATTAAAGCAAGGACTGTGTGTTAGAAACCACCAATAATATTATTAATTCTTTACACGTAAACGTTGCATTCGAGAAGGCCTTTTCGACGACAGTATTGGCGAGTCTGTTTAATCTATGGCTTTTGCATGAGAGTTAATTGAGGGTTTTTTATTCTGTAATGTGCATGATATGTATTGCACGCACTCATTCATGCCAAAACTTTTTTTGCATATGGCCCCGTGTACTATTCATGCATCTAGTTCATTATATTAATCAACATGTCAATAATTTTTCACATGCTCAGCGGTCTTTGTGTTTGCCCGTGGAATTAATGTGTTCTATGCTTATCGTGGTTATTAATATACGTATTGTTGGCATTTAATAGTATCCGATGTTGTTTCTTTACCCTGGGTATTCGCCTGTTTCATCGCTGCTCATTTACTCCGTGTGGTTACTCTATGTACCCATGACCCCTCTCGGGCAATCTACTTGAGCTATTTGTTTGGAATATAAATAAAATTACGACGCTCATATCGGACAATGCTACATTTTATCAAATAGTTGTGCGACTAATTCGGGTGCAACGCATCTGCGAGTAGCCTTAATAGTAAATGTGTTGAAGTAATAATCGAAGTAAGTATAATTTGCTTATGAAAACAAGTTGGACTGACCCAGTATCGGCAGTCGCGTTAACGTTACTATAGTTGTTTCTGCCAATTTGCACTTGTATGCGTTTGAAATATTAAATTAGCTTTGTTAAATTCCTCTGTATTTTATTTATTTACGTCTGAGGGAAGCACCAAATTGAACTAGTTTATTTTGTTAAAACGTTCAAGTAACATCGTGAATCTCTGGAATGTTCACTTTCACTCTATATATTTTTTTCATTTTGAGAATGTGTGAAGACACCCAACAAATCCAGTTAATCCTTCAAGCGTTCTCTGTAATCTGAAATATTTCAAAATATTAGAAACGAGAATGTTTTTGAAGCGCTTAGGTGTATTGATATACTAATCAATTTAAACACATTAGTAAAACGATTGTTTCAACGATCAAGTTTTCCCGGGTGTTTTTGCAAGCTAACAAACTGAAAATATTAGCAAAGTGAACGTTCCAAGATTTGGCAAACTAATAAATGAAAAAGCATGCATGTTAAAACGACAAGGTAACATACCTAGTGAGCCACCGAAGCGGTTACTTTACTAAATTTATTTTATTTTGCTTGTGTGCGAAAACAATAAAAAATATAACTGATCCTGGAAACGTTCGCTTACTAATATTTTTAGATTTATTACTGTGTCAAAACACCAACACCAAAACACACCCAGAAAAAACCAAGAATTTGAGAAACATTCTATATCGTGTGTCAGATCGCCTAAGTAACGTCGTGAGTCTCTGGAACGTTAACGTTACTAATATATTTCATTTCTTTAGTGTGTGGAAATGCTCACAATGGATCCGCCAATCGTTCACTTTATTATTATTGTTATTATTCCATTTATTACATCTGCTTTACTAATACGTTTCAGTTTATCAGTTTGTGAGAATACTCAAGAAACACATTGGATCCGTGAAACTAATATATCGAGAGATCCAAAAAAAAACTGTTCCTCAGCGGGCTGTGGAAATTTAACGTATGAATTATATGTTGGTGACACTGTACGTCAATGTCAAATTCGAGGTTAGTAGGTTAGGATTTGCGTCATTTTGTGTCATAACTGACGGAAAACCTAACCTGATAACTTCGAATTTGACATTGACGTACAGTGTCACCAACATATTATTCAAACGTTGAATTTCCACAGCCCGCTGAGGAACAGTTTTTTTTTGGATCTCTCGATACATATTTCGCTTTGCTAGTGTTTCAAACCACCCAAGAACCATCAAGAACTTTAGAAACATTTGTTCTTCTAATATTTTTTATATTTAAGTATATCAAAACGCACAAGTCAAACGTGAATACATGGAGCCTTCGCTTTACTAATATTTTTCAATTTATGAGTGTGGGAAAACACTAATACAACATTATGGTAGGTATAACTCAAACTACAACAAAAATTGAAAAACTGTCGGCGCTACTGCATTCGTATCAAAAAAGTGCACACATAACATAAAAATTACTTTTTCCGCCAATCGTACTACAACTGACACATTATTGACAAAATTTGATTGAGCAAAGTCAAATATTCTATTACATCAGCCGTTGCTAGGAAATTTAAAATAAAACTGTTCAGGAATAATTCAAACATTCTATTACATCGGCTGTTGCTAGGTAATTTACAATAAAACTGTACAGGAATAATATTCCCAGGGAATATTGGTGTACTATTTCCTATTTTTTTAATTACTCGGCGGAAATATAGTATGTGTATCTTGGACAAAAAGTAACATTCCCAGACTCCTGTGTTGTTGGGCTCGGCATTCGCCTCGCCCAACAATACTCACAGTCGTCTGGGAATGTTACGCTTTTCGTCCTAGATACACAATGTACTATTATCCGCAAACGTCACAAAAGTGACAACTTATTTGTCTTTATTGACAAGGTAAAAGTGTCACTTTATCTGCCTAAGCAGATAAAATAGCGACTTTTGCGTACTTTATCTGCCTAAGCACACAAAATCGTTGCTCTCTTTCTTTCTTTCTATGTTTGTTCGCTAGCTCTTCCGAAGATACTGGACGGATTAAATTGTAAGATTAAAATTTTGCTAATTTTTAGACATAGATCGTAGGCCGAAAAAGTTTTAATTTAAATAAACCTTTAAGCAGCGGATCGGAGCATCTGTCGCCGTGGGTTATGGAGTGACAGCTGCTGTGGCCGTGTGCTATTAGCTCGAGTGATTCAGTATGTTCATATATCATTACAGTAGCGCGTTATTTGAACAGCAGAGGTTGGCGCAGGGTACAGTGCCCGTCACGCTTTGGCCTGGGTTCGATTCCCGGCCGATGCATCCTTTTTTTTAAATTTATATTAATGAAATTTACCTGAATACGTTTGCGGATAAAATAGTATATGTTATTCGGAGTAAAAGTGACTTTATGTGGCTTAGCTGAATTATTTTCCTCACTAACGTTCGGCTAAATAAACTTCAGCTTCGCCACATAAAGTATCACTTTTACTCCTAATAACATAATCTACTATTATCTATTTTTATAAATAAGAGAGATATTGCCACAAAACCAAAAATCGAATTTTTGTTTATAATTCTCAAACAAAAGACGGTTGCCCATTCTGGTTTTCACTATTATGCTTTTCTCGAAAAAAGAGATCGATTAGGGGGGTCAATTTTATCTTCTATAGTTATCGAGATTCCCTATGGAAACATCGAAATTTGCCCACCTTGTAGTACAGTGCGATTCAACACTTGACCCTTTAGAGAGCTGTGGAGGTGCTTATTTTCGCGTAATACTTTTTTATGTAACAAAGTATAATGAACATGTTTATGTCCCTCCGAGGACAAGAAGCTTACAAGCAAGAGGGCCTTTAGCCCGAGGGCATAAACATCAACTAATGCCCATGATGCATACAAAATTGTATGTCTTACCAGTTTTTTATATCTAAATAATGGGTCAGAAAGGATCATTGCGGTGTACGCATCGACGCATCGAGGTACGTGATTGATGGTCGCTAACGATGAGTGGGCGTTATGAATTATAATGCCCGCATGTAGAGGGCGTTATGAATTATAACGCCCGCTCATAATGTCTTGGTTGTTTCCATAGCCCTCCAGAGTAAAAGTATTCGATGATTTGGTAGATGTTCTAATGTAACTTGCAATTAAAAATATAAAAACTAAAATTTCATGTTGAAGTTTTATATGGTGATATTTCTATATGTATTTATAGAACTTTGAAGTTTTTGTGTGTAATACAGGAACTTGTATATTGTAATGGATTGCATATAAGAAGATTAAGTTAATTTATTAATGCAAGACAAGGATCTGATATTATTTTAAAGAAATTGATTAAAATATTTGTTGGGCAATGAAAAATAAGAAACAGAAGGTTTTAAAATGATTTTAAAGTTACCTGAAATAGAGTGGGAGATTAATAGCAAATACTTATTTGAGAAATGTTATTCAATACAGCGGGTGTTACTAAATGTGATAATAAATTATAGAGTGTTGTACTGTGAAGAATATGCAAAATCGATAACTAAGGAGATATTAATTATTATGTATACACAATATAGATTTTCGAAAGAAAAACATGTAATTATTTTTGTAAAAACTGGAATTTTGAAAATAAACTCTTTTTCTAATGTGATTTTATGATCTATTTTAGTGTGAGAAAGGGTTTACTTATAGTAAAATTGGTGAGAATTTTCAAACTTGAAGAATGTAAAGAAGATATGAAGAAGACGTGTATGGTAGAAAGAACATAATTTAAAATACTACAGGCTATTGAAATAATTTCTGGAATTGGATGTTGAGCTTAGTTTAATTGTCGAATAATTACATCTTGTGAATTGGATAGCGTCAACTGTATTTACTGAAAATAGGACACGGCAGGATTTTGGAGTAAGAGTCTTGGGAATTGGAAGTGGCTTTTGATCTGATGGAGTTGAACTTAGCTGCACTTTTGTTGGAGTGACATTTTGAGATTGGCCCTAGTTGAAGTGACGTCCCGTGGCTTCTGACAGATCGGGATTCGCATGATTTGAATTGTTAACATCTTGTTTGGAAGGGATAGTCTTCACTACTGGAGGATTTTGTAGAGGTTCGTATTGCTGAATTGTATGCTGATTGAGAGTTGGAAGAAGGCATTTTCGAAGCTGTTTGCAGTTCTTGACAGTAGGCTGAGCTTGTACTGGGGTTACTCGGTATACATTTGGATCTCAGAAAAGGCGGATTAAGTTCTTTGGACGAACAGAAGTCACAGGTATTTATTGAGCAAACTAAAATAAACAGTAAATTAGTGAAATGTGGTAATTAATAAAAGGACTACTTACTATGTCAAGTTTATTGAATGACCGGTATTGTAACAAGGAGGTATTTGCAATTGATATTCCATGTACATGATTTGAAGTGACACTGACGTTCATTGGGGTTGTCACAAATATTTGACATAAGTTTTCATTAAAACAAATGATATTTCAGAAATAATAAACCGTCTTGATATTGCGTGAACCGACTTGTTTTGGGAGTAATCATGTTCTACTGAGCTAGCAAGATTGAATAACTAAATATTAACGATTCATAAATAATGGGCATAGGAAGTACTTGAATTCATCTTAATTGAGAATTTATTTAACACTAAAATAGAATTCATAGTCAAATGTAATATATAAAGGACATCAAATAATTGTCGTAATGTAAAATAATTACATATCAAACTTTGATTGCAGTATAGTCAATCAGTGTATAATTAGACACCGAAACGTAAGGCTTTAATAACTTCATTAAGGAAGGAGGGGTGACTATTGCAATATATTTTCTACATGTATAAATATATCATCAGAATTAAAATATGTTGTAATTTTCAAGGTCCTTCACGTGTATTTTTGGTGGTTTATAGCAATTTTCGTACTAAAGGGTAACAAAACTAATTTTGACTAACTTCATATTATATTATATACTTACATTTGTCAACCTCATTAGCTCATTAGTAACCTAAGTTTTGGTTAACATGTGGACTCGTGAAAAAAACATTAATAACTCTACGAACAACAATACGAATTAAAATTGCGTTGCATTATTTGTTTTACTGGCGCCCAACGAGACTGCAAGTTTTATTAGAGAATCCTTTTAAAGATTGTTTGTTTACACAAAACGTTGGACAAGACCACTGTTTTTGATACTGCATTAACTGCTGCAATAAAATCCGTTTCCGATGAATAATCGCAGCGAGTAATTACACTTTTAATAGCGGTTTTTGAATGCTTTCTGTGTGTTAAAAGCATGAATGGCAATCAGTGTGTTCTATTTTTAGGCGGCGGCCTTAAAAAAGCAATTAAGCTACACGATAAGCGCCTCCAGAGAGCATCCTATTCACGGCGTACAAGCCGCCTAATAATCGAACAATTTGTAAAAAACAAATTATCTCAAATAATGCATCCCGTTTATGCTCGATCTGCACGACCGGTGATAATTCGTAGAAGGCAGCGAGCATCTCCTGATACTGATTGTCTCGTTATTTTTCGAAAAAGGCTATCAGCGAGGCTCGACCTCCGGCAAGTAACACGTTCCCTTGCCTTTCAACCCAAAACTGTCGCGAACGCGTTATTAATTATGGCATTAGCGCCATAACAATTAAAAGGGCAACAATTACGCGATAAGAGTGCAGAGTGCAGCCAACAAGGTTGAAAAATAAGCGTGGCCTACTTGATCGGCCTGGGAATTTGTAATAAATAGTGATACTTTGTCGATGGCTACAATGCAATCAGTCCTGGTACTAGAAACTATTAAATAAATTTGAATTAATGATCATTAAAAATAAATTGCTCCTTTTAGTGGCCATAAAATTAAATTGGGGTTAAAAATCGTTTAGATTTCGAATCGAGGCCTGAAGCATTTTAAAACAATTCTAATAAAGTTATCAAGCTTAAACTGTTTACACTTATTACAAAAGCTTTAGAGATTATCTTAACGAAAGGTTGAAGTCAAGTACCATTATTGAAAATCTGAATATGTGTTTTGTTCTACTTGCAACGTAGTTTTATAGACTAGACAACAGCAAAACAATTTTTTCTACAACTGCTATAGAAAGTAGACTTTTGCGCTTGCTTTTGTCAACGCAAAGTGGTTTACCGCTCGTGATTATGGACTATGGAAGACGAGCGCTAATAGCTATTTATGTATCAAGTTGCAAAATGAAAGTGTTTTACACACTAGACGTTGTGTGTAAAAAACTCAAATTTTGCAACTGTTACATACAATATTTTCTGTAATTTTGAGCCATATTAATTTTTATAATAAATAAATGTACTTAAATCTACAGTTGTTCTAAATTTTCATATTAGCACTAGTGTCAATATGAAATCTCATATTGCAACTAGTTGAAAACGACAACAAAATGTCATTATATTAGGAAAAAATTACAGAAAGTATTGTGTCGCTGCTACTTAAGAAAAGAACGAGCATTTATGAAATTGAAATCTTTTCCAATTTTTATGATTAACGAAAATAAACGTTAACAAACAACTTGTACAATTATTAATGCTGGTGCTTGATTTTGCAAGAAAATTTAAATGGCAAATTAACAATTAACGTGAAATTTCAACATCTTTAAAGATGTACTTAAGATTTACATTTTTAATTATTAGATTACATAATTTTTAATCATTTTAGATGTTGTAGAAAAAATCTTGTGTGTATTTTGAGCGCAAAGTGTCATTGCCGATTTTGAGAGATTGCCGCGCTCCGTGTCGCTGGGCAACATTCTCTCTTAATCGGCAATGACTAATTTTGCGCTCTTAATACACAATATACTATGAAACAATTTTTCAGAGGCGGAACTATAGTAGAATTCTAGTATTGGGTACAACAATTATGTTCGATACTCTGAATGCAATACATTTTATTAGTTTTTATAACGTTTCTTGTATGGTATGTTTAAAAAAAAACTCATTCGCTGCATGCCATGATCAAATTGAAGTTTGTCATAACTTGATACATACCCATTGAAGCAAATGTACCATAAGTCAGAGAGAACTAAATTACATCTTGATCTTGAACTATTTTCCTAAAAATATACAAACACTTCATAAAAACAATTTTTATTGACTGTTATGGTTAATACACTCGTTGTTGTTGTGTAAATGCTATCTTATTTTTCGTTTTGCTTGATAAAAGTAAACTTAATGCAGTGTAAACTTTTGCCTATCACAGTGACAAATGTTTTCATAAACAAAATGCAATCTGACATTCACCTACAGACTTAAGTTAAGACAAACTAGATATTTATCTCTCTTTCCAAGGTTTGCCCTAAATGAGTTTCTTCTAAATTGGAAAATCATATGTACCTCAATTTTTAGTTAATATTGTGATAAGTATTGTTTTTCATCAAAAAACCAATAAAATTTTGGGAAATAATTACAATTAGGCAAATGTTATTTAATGTAATAACTATTTGTTTAACTAGGCAGAAAAGGAGTAGAATTACTGCCGTGACCGACGTTTCATTGTTGAGACGAAGATATGAATTCAGTCAAAAATGTAGTAAATCTCACGCATGGGTCAATTTCGTGCCTATCAAAACAATGTCAGTGAAATCAAATGTTTAATGTCAGTCGGCTATAATTTAAAAAATAATGTTCATGATCCAGGTTTTACGTGAACAGAGAGGAGTATACTATAATTACTGGAGCTTTCTTATGGCGTTATGTTACAATATTTAATGTTTCTTGGATGTTCCACAACTCAAAAATTTTGAAAAATGTTAAAAAGCTCGCATTTTCCAATGTTTTTGAATTTTTAGTTTGTCAAAATACCCAGGAAACGTCAGCCATTCTCAAATCGGTAGTTTTCAATTGCTTAGTATCTTAAAATATCATAGAAGTATTGTGAATTTCTGAAATGTTTTCTATACTAATATTTTTAGATTTGATAGTGTGTCAAGAAACCCAAGAAATTGCAGAAAAATTGTTTTACTGACATTTTGCATGTGAGTGTCTAAAAATATCCAAAAATCACAGTGAATCCCTAATACATTCGCATTTCTAATATATTTCGATTTGACGGTGTTGTAAAAACCATTAATTTCAGAAACATTAATATTTGTATTTTAGTGTACCAAATACCTAAAAAAATAATAAATTGGAGACAAATTCCACTATCAATACTTTTACATTTTTGGGTTTGTAAAAACGAGCAAAAAATATTATGCATTGCGGAAACATTCGCTTTTTTTCAAAATTTTAGTGCGTCAAAATACCCAAGAAACGCAGTGTGATCCTTACAGCGTTTATTTTTTAAAAATATTTTTCAAGATGTTAGTGCATGAAAACAACCAAGAAACATCATGAATATTAGAGAAAAGCGCTTTTTAAATTTTTAACTTCCAAAACACTTAAGAACTATTATAAATTCTAAAACATTGGCTTTACTAATATTTGTCAAATTGTAAGGGTGTCAAAAACACCCAAGAAAACGTAACGTAACGTTCGTTCACTTTACTATCCTTTTACGATTTTTTATAGTGTCAAAACACCAAACGAACAATATAAATTCCAGAAACAGTCGTTGTACTTATATTTTTCAATGTAGCATTGTGAATCGCTGAAACTTTCGCTATAGTACTAATATTTGTTAAATCCTTAGTGTGTCAAAACACCCAAGAAACGCAATGGTCCTCGAAGCGTTTTACTTTACTACTATTTTTCGATTTTTTAGTGTCAAAACCCAAGAAAAATTACGAATTCAGGAAAAAGCCGCTTTACTAATAATTCTGATTGTTTAGAATGTCAAACACCCCAGAAATATTATATATTTACGAAACATAATTATTTTTAATAGAACAATTCGTTGTATTAATGTTTTTCATTAGTTTTGCGTTTAAACACCCTAAGTAGCATAGTGAATCTATGAAATTTCCGATTTACTAATGTTATTTGAAATTGTTACCGTGTCAAATCATCTAACAGACGTAGTGGTTTTCGGAGCTTTCACTTTGTTTATATTTTTAAAGTTTTTACAGTGTCAAAACGCCCAAGAAATACCACAAATTCAGAAAACACACTTCACTAATATTTTTCAATTTTTTCGTATATCTAAACACTCGCAATACAATAAAATTCTATAAAAATACGCCTTTAGTGATCTATTTCCAATTTGTAGTATGTCAAAACAGCCAAGAAATGCTTGAAACGTTCACTTTACTATTAGTTCATGATCTTTTAGAGTGTCATGAATTCTTGAAACATGTATTGTACTAATATTTTTCAATGTAATATTGTGAATCACTAAAACTTTCGTTTTACTAATATATTTCAAATTGTAAGGGTGTCGAAATACCCAGGAAAGGCGGAGGCTTTTGGAGCTTTCAGTTTGTTACTATTTTTCAATTTTTAGAGTGCCAAAACACCCAAGAAATACCGCAAATTCAGGAAAAAAATCACTTCACTAATATTTTTCAATTTCTTCGTATGTCGAAATACTCGAGATACATTATAAATTCCACAAAAAAATCGCCTTTGGTGATATTTTGCAAATTGTTAGTGTGTCAAGACACCCAAGAAACGCAACGGATCCTCGAAGCGTTTATTTTACTATTACTTTACGATATTTTAGAGTATCAAAACCCCAAAAGAACATCATTAATTCTTTAAGCATTTGTTGTACTAACATTTTTCAAGGTAGCATAGTGGATCATTGAAACTTTCGCTTTACTAATATATTTCAAATTGTAAGGGTGTCAAAAAACCCAAGAAACGCAATGGGTGCTCGCAGCGTTCACGCTACTATTATTTTGCGATATTTAGAGTGTCAAAACACCAAAGTTATGGGATTAATCCTCGAAACATTTGTTGTACTAAAATTTTTCAATGTAGCATAGTGAATCACTGAAACTTGTGCTTTACTAATATTTTTTAAATTGTGGCAAAACATCCAAGACACGAAGTCCTGAAAGCGTTGACTTTACTACCATTTTACGATGTTTTACAGTGTTAAAATGTCAAAGGAACATCAATAATTTTAGAAACCGTAGCTGTACTAATATTTTTAAATTTTTGGTGTGTCAAAACGCCCAAGAAACGGAGTGGTTCTCGAAGTGTTCACTTTATTGCCTTTTTTGGAATTTTTCGAGGTGTCAATACACTAGTTCAGGAAGATGTTGCTTTACTAATAAGTTTCGATTTTTTAGAGTATCGTTACACCAAAGGAACATAATTACCTACTTCTAAAAACATTTATTGTACCAATATTTTTCAATAGAGCATAGTGAATTGTTGCAACTTTTTCTTTACTTATTAATATTTTTGGTGTCAAAACGCCCAACAAACCCAGTGGTTCTCTGTTACCTTTTTTGGAATTTGTAGTGTCAAAACATTACGAATTCAGGAAAACGTCGCTTTACTAATTATGTTTAAATTTTTTTAGAGTGCCGAAACATCCAAGAAATATGTGTTTTAGAAACATAATTATTTGTAGATAAGTTCATTGTATTGATATTCTTCAATATTTTGTATGTTAAACACCCAACGCAGCATAGTGAATCGCGGAAATTTTCGATCTACTAATATTATTTTAAATTGTTAGTGTGTCAAAACATCTAAGAAACGCAGTAGTGCTGGAAGCCCTCACTAAGTTACTATTTTTCGATTTTTTCGAGTGTCAAAACACCCAAGAAACATCACGAATTCATGAAAACATCACTTTACTAATTTTTCGTTTTACTGTGTTGCAAGGTTCAAGACCCAAGAAATATTATACATTTCAAAGACACTCGCTTTACTATAATATTTTCCAAATTGTTAGTTTGTCAAAATGCCCAAGAAAAATTATTCATTTGAATAAGCCATGATGTTGTCGCACGTGTCCCAAGTTTAGAATACGAGTCACGAAGCGACGGGTTCTCTAAAGAACAAAAACGACAGCAGGCCATATGAAAGGAGTCTTTTATACTATTTTTTCAACTTTTGATACAAATTATCAAAAACTTTGTAGTCTCTAATAGTGGCGGCTATTCTAGGTTTTTTATGTGAAAAAACAATGCAAAACCGTGCTTTAATAGCCACCTTAAGGAATCCAAGTAGATAATTACGATTTATATATACAAGTTGCCAAATTGAAGTGTTTTAGGCACGGAAGGTTTTAGTTTAACATCGCAAATCGCTAAACACTTCTTTGCAACGCGCAACATACAGGTTTTATCTAGTTTGCATTAAAATAATCAGAAACTTTGAATTTGACATTTTATTAATATGACAGTCTGTCAGTTGTCTAAAATAAAGGAGGCTGTTTCGACGTTGTGCATATGAAAATAACAGACCCTATTAAAGCACTGTTTTCAGTGTTTTAATCGCCACATTAAGACATCAGATAAACATAATTCACTGTAGAAGTTCTACTATAATTTTTATGTATTAAAACTTGAAACACCCAAAGTAGCATAATGAGTCCCTCAAACAGTGGCGTTACTAAAATTGTTAAATTGTTACTGTATCAAAACATCCAAGAAACGCGGTGGTCCTTAAAGCTTTCATTTTATATACTATTTTTAGATTTTTACGGTATTAAAACACCAAATAAATCCTATACATTCCAGAAACATTCATATTTTTCAAATTGTTAGTGTGGAAAACATCATTAGCTCTAGAAACGTTTGATGTACTAAACGTGTTAAACGCCTAAAGTAGTACAATGAATATCCTGAAACTTTCGTTTTCTAATATTTTTACTTCCCTCTTCTGGAAGACGAATGAAGTATTGTAATCACGAAAAAATCACCTTTCCAGATTTTTTTCAGATCTTCACGTTTCAAGGTCCCCTCAATTCCGTCAGTCTGTCTGTCGGCAGTATAGCTCTATTTGTTGGAGGAAGACGATATTTTGCATACATATTATACCGGGTGTCCACTCTCAAAGTCGAACATAGGCAATTAACATTGTGCATTCGATTTTTATGAGTTTTGCAAATTACTCCAGTAAATACTATTTTTATTAGTAACATTTGATGCGTCATAATTATATCTTTCTATTAGTTACCATTACATTTCCTGTAAGTTGGATTGGCGAGCAGAAATCAGCAAAAACATTTAATATATATTGCATTTCTATGTTCAAGTTTGAGAATGGACACCCGATATATCTATCTCGCATGAAACCGGTACAATTTCATACAAATATATACAGGGTGAGTACCTTAAAAAAATAAAATTTTGTTTATTTTGGTGTTAATTTTGAAATGAAAGGAAGTGATAACTTTCACATAGGTCAGGCTTTACGTTTGTCGAAAATAAGACTCAACCGATAAAGGTTAACGTCACAAAAGAGTAAAAATGTTTCAACCGTAACACCGTGACGTTCAACAGAGGCGCGCGCCGGACGTATCTGGAAGACACTCGGCTGCGCAGTTGGAATTTCGCTGCAGTTAGCTGCGCTGCGGATATGCGGTTAGGATCGAGCGATCTGCAGAGCTGCAGATGTGGCGGGTTCAAACCCCAGCGGGGTAAATTTTTTTATTTGAAAATGTATTTAATTGATTAGAAACGTGAAGATATTTTTACTCCTAACTTAATTTGATTTTTAAATTATTTAGTGTCACAATGTCGACGAGGAAAGTTTTGAGTAAAGCCCTTTACAGATTTTTTTATACTGTTAGAGTGTCAACATTTTCTAGAATTTAACAAAACCCAAGAAACCTTATGAATTCCAGAAAATCGCTTTACTAATATTTTACTATTATTTATTGTGTTCAAACACCCAAGAAATATATTTAAATCCTTTGTCCATCTACATTTTCATGAGTTCGAATTTCTGAGGTGCTAATATTTACAATTTTTGTATCGAAAGACCTAGCGGCTCATAAAGCGTTTGCTTTATTCAAACTCATTTTAAATTTTTTTGTTTGGTTAAGTAACTAAGAAACCTGAATTATTTTTGGTCTTAACAACATTTTCAAGTTTGTAGTATGTATAAAAACAAAAAAATTTCGAAAAGTTGGATTTATTAATATTTTTCCATTTTTTATTGTAAAAAATCACCCAGGAAATATCATGAATCCCAAAAACATTTCCTTTACCTACATACTGATAATTTCCAATTTTTTGTGTCTAACACTTAGAGGTGGTCTTGACTGAGGTGGTCTTGACTGTGCACAAAACTGAAATATTTGTGTGACAGACCACAACCATTATATTTTGAAAATATATACTGATATTGCATTTTATAGCAGTAGGATAATAGGCTCCTGCATTGAATAATAAACATTTAGTAGTTTTTATTAACTAACAATCACTCGATTTGATACGAGAATAGCTGAATACATTAAACCAAGCTATTCCGCGTTTATTTCCTGTTGGCAGCGTCCGTGTCAGCGTTACAAGAACGCCACGTACCTAGAATCGTCAAAGATAAGAATGCGGTGACCTATGATAACAAAAGGCAAAAGCACCATTACTTTTAACCTTTATTAAACACTTCAAGTGTGAGATACTAGCGCAAAATTATTGCAAAATCCGATAACTTCTATTCCTGGAAAGTAGTTCAAATGACTTTTGAACCAATGCAGCTGCAGTAGTTCGCATAACCCAAAATCCCCTGTACTTTCCCTGTCCATGGCTTCGCTTTTCCCGCCGCTCGTGGCTGGATTAATTGGCTATTGATTGGATTTAATTGTGGCTGCAGTAATTAACAGCACTTCAGTCTCGACGGTTTTAGGTTAGATTTAGGTTAAGTCAACGGTCAGTGGTCAATGGCATCGCTCGCGGCTATCGTTATTGTTATTAGTGATTTTTATGTGCATTAATCGCCGTCGTAAAACTTTTATGCCGCATTTTTGTTTGCTTAAGTCGGATTGTTGTGGTCGTAAAGCAATATTAAAAATATGGCCCTCCGATGATGCATGAGTCGTAAATCGCGATCCTTCAATTGAGCGGCTATGAAAAATAAATGCACTTGTAGTGTCTACTGGTGCTAAGAGACGTTTTAAAAGCAGGCAGATACAAGAGGTTACTTTAGCAGCATTGAAATAAGGACGAGCCATAAAAGCGTCGTGGATATGTAGAACTATAACATGAAACGAGTTTTCAAATAAATAGTAAATGCGTTCTTAGATTTTACAACTGTAGTTGTGAAAGTATCGAACTATAAAGGTTTTTTTACTGTTTTCTCCCAATATATTAAATGTATGGGCTAGAAATAACGAAATTCTGTGTGTTTAAACACAAAGGCTGCTGAAAGTTTAGAAAAGAATGTGATAATGCACGACCACACAGAACTGGTTTTAGATTATAAAGCTGAGATTAAGTTTCCCACAAAAATTAAAAAAAAATCTAATATTATTTCGTCACTAATCAATAGTCGAAGTTGAATGTATAATTAGGTAAGTTACAGTTGATTATCCCGTTTTAGGGCCATACCTATTACAGATTAAGTGAGTTTTGTAGTAATAAAGTAGTCTCAGGCTACAACATATGATTAATATGTCTTAGATTTGAACCTTATCTTAAACCCAACGCTACACTTTCCTCTCGGCTGTTCCCTTCGTGGTTAAAATGCTTGCTTACGTTGCTTATCTATGATCAATTCTCTTTTGCTAGTGCTTTATAGACAGCCTACAGTTCGACAATGTCAAAGCATTCTCGTAGTCCATGAAAGCCAAGTGTAGTGGAAAACCATAATCATTAGATTTTTCGATTAATATCAATAGGTGTTTGTTCCATAGCTTCTCCTGATTTGTACTTACTCATGATTTCGGTACCCAAATTACTTTGGCAATATCGGTATTGGTATGATATTTAAGTGTGCTACTTAAAAAAAACAAGTATTAACAGACCTTACCATTTTTGCGAAATGTAAATGCTGCAAAATATCAGTATAAAGTTACAATTTACAATTCTTAACTAAAATTGTCACAAATTTGTTTACTAACGCTATTGAACTGTGCTCTTAGTGTGTTAGAGCTTTGCTCGTGCGTTGTATAGTTTCAAATTTGTTACTATCCGAAAGTGTGACATCTAATTTACGCCCGTTGTTGCTGTGGTTTCGGCAACGTTCAACGTCGACGTGTAATTCGGGTTGCTTACGTAATTTTAGCTACTTGTTAATTCGCAAATGGCACTCTTTCTTTTTCTCAATTTTCTGTATGCAGTTTCAAATTTGGGCTATTCTTCTGGTTCCATACTGCTGCATTCGAAACTACAAGACGCATTTGTTCGGGGCTTGTTTGGTTACACTGTGCAAATAGATTTCATCTTGAAAATTCGCCGATAATCTGGGGCACGACTGGTCTTATTGGTTTGGTGAATTGCTGCACGTGTCTGATTACTTCAGGATTTGATAATATTTTGGAATTAAAATACCGTTCTGCCACCTGCAATCTCTGTTATGGTTTGGTTATCTTTGCTTTCACCTGGTCTAACGCTCAGTCGAATTTATTTTTAGACCCTTTTTATTTCTTTTACCTTTATTTTTCGTTCTTTCTCCGATATTACTATGAGTCCTCTGGAGATTCGCCGTACTCTCTGTCGAAAATCTGTGGATGTTTGAAATGGCTTCATTTCCAAGGCCATAAACATGAAATCCATTCTATGCTTAAAGTCACTACAATCTATAACTTATTG
The DNA here is from genome assembly GCA_940337035.1 of Agriotes lineatus. NCBI lineage: Eukaryota > Metazoa > Arthropoda > Insecta > Coleoptera > Elateridae > Agriotes > Agriotes lineatus. The sequence goes on along the minus strand of CALNHX010000246.1, from coordinate 14,281 downwards.
AATATTGATTTACCCAAAATATGACACCTAGTAGTATTTGATCTCAATTAAAAGTTTGTTTTATTTTTAAGGTGATTTGATAGCGAGCTGATATAGATTTGTGCTTTTTAAATGTCCTCAATTTTGAACGTTGTGCAAATAAGTATTTACTTTAATTGTTTTAAGTTTATTATTTGGCCATATATGGAACAACATTTTAGATTTAGCCAAGATAATGTCGCGAATTCGTCTAAAGTCGGGGTGACTGAAAATCCTTTCAGACAAAGCTACTGTTGCGAGATTAATAAGAACACTTAAGTACAAATAATTGCATGTAGTTTCTGTCGTTTACAAAACAACTTAAGATTTTAGGTTACTTATTAACTACCAAATTCTCAGTTCAGTTTGACCAACAAATCTCGGTAGGCGTTCTCAAAATTTCGAATAAGCAGCTTTTAATTTCGAACTTCTAAGTTACCTTCATGAACATAATAATACATAATTTCTCCATACTGCTATGTATTCTTGAAAATTGTAGGTTTCACACGCCAAAATGTGTTAAGCGGTCAACACCTCGCAAATGATCTCTAGTAAAGTTTACAACTCTACTAAAGGAATTTGCTACAACCGGCACGTATTTTTAAGCCTAATTTTTATGACCGAGTTGTAATAGTTGCCCTTGTGATCATGTACTAATAATCTAGCTTTGCCTAATTTTTCGGCTTACGAGGTAAACCCTGCATACATTTACCCTTGTGCTTCCGTGAGATTCAAATACGTCCATCTTCCCTGAGATAGGCACTTTCTAAATACTGGCTTTCAGCCGCCTGTTGTAACTTTTATATGACCATCCTACCTTAAAAATATTTACGATACAAATTGCTTATGGCTAATTAAAATACAGTCTATTTGTACAACCGCGTATAGTTCAGTTTCACACAAGAACGCAAATCGTAACACTAAATATAATCTATTTTTCATTTGGAAATGCAATCTCGGAAATGTGTTGGTACATGAGCTTCTGGTTATTATTTTTGCGGTGAGTGAACTTGGAGTTCATGTTGACGAGTTGTTATGCTATATTTTAAAATATAGTTGTGACTATTATAAACTGAAGTGAAATACCTACCTAGTTAACACCAAATTACAAAATCACATTTCAAGTTCACAATAGCGAGAACTAACTGCAATGTAAAATAATTAAATGTCAGCCAGTCAACATGAAGCCTAACCTCACTGAAAAAATAATAACCAGACTGGTTGCCAATGGTCGCCCTAAAATTTCATTATTTGGATTTCGATAAGAAAAAATTGACTACAGTTACTAGTTTATATTTATAATGGTGAAATACTCAAAAGGATCATGAATAGCGCGGTACCATCACTTCTTCTCTTCTTTGGCAAATCCCTCATACCCTAAGGCTAAGTTTCGTCTGTTTAGTGTCAACCTCTTTAGTTCCTATTTATTTTCTCTGTTGTGTTATATTCTTGATAGTGTCCATCTACGTTGTCCTGGGTCTCCCCGTCGTCATGTCATCTCTATTACCATCTTTGGGAGCCCCTTTTCTACCATTCGGACCATATGCCTATAATATTGCAGCAGTTTCTTTAATAGTTTCTCCTCCCTAGTTACTAATTTTGTGATTTTATCTATCTATATGTAATTCTTCTCACGTACCTCATCTCTGCACTAAGTGAATCACCGTATTTGATCCCCTTTTCCATTTCGAAGCTCTTAGACTCATTTGCTTTTATTCTCACTATTCTGTTGCGTGTTTTTTGTGACTGCTGCTCATTTATTTAGTATTCTTGCTGCTTCCGTGGCATTTATGCTTCCCTTTTTGGGAGTGGTGCCATGATATGTTCCTACCATTCTATTGTTACATATTGCCATATCATGCCTGTTGGCAATATTTTCAATCCACTTTACCATTGTTCTCACTCCGTACTTCATCATCTCAGGACTGAGTTCATCTCTTCTGGCTAATTTTCCTATTTTTATTCGGTTTATTGCACCCGTCACTTCTTTTTTAGTTATTGCTTGTTCACCCTCCATTGCTGTTAAGTCCTCTTGTGCACCTATTCCCGTTTTTGGCCCAATTCTGTCTTCTTTAATCTTCTCCTTATAGTATTTGCTCCATGTATCCATGATTTTATTTTCTTCTGTTATTATGTTTCAATTCCCATTTTTTATTTTAGTTGCCTGTTAGATATTTAACCGTAGTCCAAAATTATTCTGTTGTTGGTATTATTTTTGAATTTCTCTTCCATGTTTTTCCAGAAATATTTCCATGCTATGTTCTTTGCTTTTTTAAGTAGTTCTTTTACTTAATTTCTTATAGTTATCTAATGACGTCTGCCTGCTGTACTTTTTGATCTGATTTACAGCATCGTTCCACAGTTTTATTGGTTTCTGTCTGTCCTCTTTTTCCAGCAAACCCCTGTGGTTGCTGTTATAATTGTTGTTTTAAGTTTCGTTCATCTTTCTTCTATCGTTTAATGTTATTCTGGGTGTTCTTCTAGTCTCTCATGTTGATAGCATTTTATTAATTTTATACTGGCATTTTTTATTCATTTATTAGTTTTTCATGTATCTGCTGTAACCAATTTGTGGTCAGAGTTGGTTTTTGGTCCTCTTGTAACGCCCCATTTAATTTATGGGTTACTTTTGTATTTCGCTCCTAGATGCAGCCCTCACCCCTAATTTTATTTTCCTCGCGCACCTCTCCGACAGAGCTTGCAAGAATTTGGTTTTTCCAAAAAACGCTCGACCTTCGATAAGAGTTACCTGAATAGCAAGTTTGGCGAGTGGTCATATTCGATTCCAAGCGTTGATCGAGGGCAGCGCACAAATTAAACCTCCGACGGGATTTGGCATGACTTAATCGAGTAGCTTTTTGTAACAATTGAAAATACGAGCTGCAGCAGCCTCCTGAACACACGTTAAGCCGATTTCCATGGTGAGATTTTCCTTTTATATTTTTAATTTGACTAATTTCGTGGTACTTAGGCTTGTTTTTGCGGCCACCACACCACGATATGTTCTCGTCTGTGAGTCTGCCGTTTTGGAGACGGCTGTAATTGAATTCTTCGGTATGCCAATGCCGTCTGCTAGCCTTCTGTGTCTGCGAAGCGGCGATAATCTTTGTAAGAATGCTGAGTCCTGCTGGAGCTTCCCCAAAATATCGCTTCCGAGGGCTTTGGTGAAGATGTCGTAACAGTAAGTGCATGCTACCTTAATTTCGGCACTGATGTGTCGATTAAGGACGTTAGTTCTTATCTTATTGCGTGTTTTAAAAGGCCATAGTCTTCGAATCTAACAAGCCGCACGCATTCATGTTATAATAGTTTTTGGCAAACGCTAAATGGCGTTTTTATCACTTAATGAATGTTGAAATTTTGTGTGCACTCTGTGATAGCTTCTCGCAGCGTGTCCGTGAACACTCGGCTCACAGTAATTTCAACTAAACAAATTTTATGCCGGTCAAGAGGGCTACATTTCATTTTCATAAATTAGCTGAATGACTGCATTGCATCCGGATTTCAATTGTTACATATCGCCTTATTTTGTATCACTGTAAATCTGATGGATTTACCATATTTTGTTAACTACTGTTAAGCAGCACGCGCTGCCTGAATTGTTTTGTTATTTGACCATTGACCATTCCAGGCTCACGAGTTAATTGTAAATATTTATATCTGTTATGGTTTACCTATGGGAGAAATAAAAAGTTGCCACTGTTACTGGTAATCCTTGTTATTTTGTTACAACCCGTGCGTTTTTAAAAATGGGTATGGGGCTAAAAGATTCTAAAGGCAGGTGAGATATGATTTATTAACTAGATTTGGTTTATGCTGTGTTGAATAACTGGCCCCCAAAATTTGTCAATTTATGAAGTTTATTTTATAGCCTTAACGACCGCTGCCTAGTCCTTACTCACACCATTATTCTGCCGAGGGTTAGAGCTAGCTAGGACTGTGCCATCTCTCATTTAAGGATGGTTAACTCGTATTAGTTTTATGTCTCTCGTAGCATATTTAGTTTCTCTCGTATAATCTGATGTATTGTTTTATGGTTGAAACAGCTATTTTCAATTATCAATTCATTTCCAATATAGAAACCGATCATTCTGTATCCGTTGTCGTTTACGATTCTGTCGTTGCAAAATTTCCGCAAAGCTTCATTTAATCTGTGAAATTCTATTCTATTATAATTAGATCTCGATCTTTCTTTAATATTATTCCAGTACCATTACAATTTTTCATTTTTTACTTTTCAATCTAAATACTTCTTACTAAATCAGAGAATGCAGTTCGATTACCGATTAAATTATTTAAAAAAAAGCCTGCTAAGGAAATAGCTGTGATTAAAAGTATCATAAAACAGAACCTTTAAAACCAATTAACATTTTAGGGCATCAAATTATTTATCATAATTTCTCTATTTGCGCGACTTTTGACATGTTAGTCTTGTCAAGTGGGAGTAATGTTTAAATTATTATTACAACTTACTAATCTAATTTTAAATACGGTTACTTCCATTAGCGAATAAATGACCTTTGAAGTGATAATATGTAGATAAAACTATTCAAAACGTGCTAATGTGATCATAAAGTAATATTTTCATAACTGGCTAGCGATTCATGACAGTAAAACTTAAAAAGGCAATATTTAGTAGTAGTATTTGCAAACTGACACATAATATTGTAGCATTTATTCGTAGTGTTCCAGAGTTGTACTTGAATTAATTGATATTATTTCTGTGTAAGTTTCTAATTGCACTTTGAGTATTATTTATTTATGGATAATAAATGGGTCACTCTGTGTATTTCTATTATGAAAAAACTTGATTGCTTAAGTACGGAAAGTCTTCTAGCCCCACGGTTGTGTTATCTCATGTCGTGTAAGAACTAGTTTGCGATAACAAAGTAGCGCAAGTTTAAACAACTAATTAAAGAATAATTTTATCTGCGAAGTTATGCTTCACGTCTATTTTAGCAAGTCCTGCTTCTGAAAAAAAGCAGCTATCAAATCGAGCTTGACCAAATAATTGTTAGCACTTTGGGAAATTCGCCGGATCAAAACTGCTCAACTAATACCAAATTGACCTCCGCTAGCCGAGATATTTGGCTATTTCTGTGCCGATGAGTTAATAATAGTATTAATTTAAATATGTAAAAGTAAAAAAGCTGTTACGTCTCGCTTAATGGATGGATACACAAGCGATAACCCAGGGCTCCGATAATGCTATTTTTTCCTCCAGCTTAATGTTTTTATTATTGTATTTACTCGGCCGAACATCTGTTCCCAGTTTTTCCTTTGGCGTTACACGTTTTCGTAATCGCGGTGTCAATCTTGCATGTACAGAAAATTAATCATGCTTATGCAATGGGCATAGTAAATGCCTCGCTAATAGCGACTAAAAACGGAGTAGGTACCTATTCGATTTTGGCTAAAATATTTTATTTAAAACACGTTTCCGGTTAAAAAATCATGTACAACTTGAGGCCTCGACCAAGCAATTATGAGGATTTGTGATTTCTAATTAAACGTTTTAATCTTAATGTGACCTTTACTGTCCAATTTGGCAATCATAGCACTACGACTTTGCACTTTTATTTGATTTTATTTTAATTAAGAAGTTAGGAATATACATGTTGAAGACTTCAAGATGTTACCTTCAAATTATAATTGTTATTTGTATGACCTTTAATATTAATATCACTTTCTTAAACTGCAGTATAGACATTTGAATTTAATCTGGAGGCATAGGTGTTTGTTGTAAAATTGCTTCATTTATATTTCTGTTAGAAACTGTATTGGACTCTCAATTGATAAATAATCGTAAAAGGCCGTTAATATTACCATTTTGATTTGTAGGTTTTCAGGTTTCAATTCACTCTTCATATTAGTAAGCAGCATTCTTATATGTTCTGGCATCTTCTATTTGTTTTGAAGCTAAACATTTCGTGACGTATTTCAGCGGAGGCAAGCAACATTTGTTAAGGGTTATTTCGCTTGCAATTCCCTCCGGGTGCGGTGCATGTCATATCCCTTCTCTCACGAGCAGTTCTTTGTCTTTGCTGCCTTTTATATATGTGTTTGCCGCTAAAGCTACAGTACCAGCGAACTGTTAAAACTTAAAATTGTCTTGATCGGCTAGATTGAACCATTAGTAACAACGTACCAAGTTTAAGATAAGCTATAAAATCCGTTTCTGTTCAAAATATTTTGATTTTTTAACCAACTGTATGGTTAATATGTCTTGATGAACTGTACTTTGAAGCTAAATTAATAATGAAGTAATAAACTTGTAAAACTCTTAAACATTTATATTTATATTTCGACTTCTGCCTTTTCAAGATGGAATACGACGTTGAATTTTTTTTAAACACTTAGAACGAGAACTATGAGTTTTAATATTGAATTTTAAAGTTTCATGTAATAGTTTGGCGTTGAATATCAAATTAATGCTACAATATTCACTACTATACTGAAAATTTGAATTTGCAATATCCCACATGAAACGAAGTTATAGAATTATGTGATTTTTTTACAATGAAGATCATATTTCGATTTCTAGCATTACAATATGAAATACCATGTTTAAAAATGTCCAAAATGTGATTTTGAATCTGATATTAAAATAAAATACGAAACTTTGTTGCTTTTATATATTTTTATGTCTGTTGTTAGAATATTATTGTAGGTGTATTATAACGGAAAACGTTTAGATATCAATCTTAAAATAAAAAGTAATTACATTTTCGGAAGCTTTAAATTGTCGTAGGTAGGTATGTGTTATCTAATTTAATAAATTAATCAAAATTCCAAACTAGGTTTGAATTATAACCCTTTGAACTAATTAGCAAATCTTATCTTCAAACCAAATACGAGAAGCTATTGGGATATGAGACAAATACACACTTACGCAAATAAGTGTTTCCTTGACTGTAACCAGTAGCACACTATAATATCATTCAAATAGTTTCAATTATGCTAGTATTAATTATTTTCGGCCCAAAATGCCAACTGTTCCCGATTTTCAATTACTAAACGAAACAGTTGTTTTCTGTCGCAGTCAATGTGGAAAGGGTCGCGTGGAAATCGTATTTACGGACGAAGATAACGCTACCGACGTGCCACGGGAATAAAATATAATAGTCTACCAGTGAAATGACAAAAATACCGTTAACGACTCTCTGGTAAACAATAGAACCCCGCGTTTGCAGAGTGCGCTGCTGCTACTTCAAAAACGAACCGTAACATAAGGGAGAATGCAACGCAAGTATGCGAGCAGTTGAAAGCTTATATTCATTAAAAACTTCACAAAACGCTTTCGGGGAAGAAATAACAGGCAAGAAACACGGAAGGTGTAATTGATGAACTAACGAATTAGCTATTCTGGATAAAACAAAAAAGAGTTATACCATAAATGGTTGTTGACCGGCGACCCACAGGATAGAAAAGATCGAAATAAATAAGATTAAAAATTCCTGCTGGGACAGTAAATGTGTCGAGATAAATAAATGTTGGGTACCTGACTATAAAGAAGCGTGGAAATGTATAAATAATCTTGAAAACAATAAAAACAAAAATAAAGTAAAAATAGATCCCATTTCATTTATTTTCGTACATCTTCATTTAGGCTGAATAGATAGAACTCTAGTTACAAATTCTCAAATTTTTAGCTTAAAAATGTCGCTACTTCATATTGAATTTCTAAAGTTTTCAGGTTTTCATTTAGTAGCAAATGCAGTAAAAATATCCAATAAACATTCTAATTTAAAAAGAATTCCGGAATTCGCATATTAACTCTCTTAATTAATTTTTCATAGTTCAAGCATCACGACTAGGGTTTCCAGTCCCGGGATTCGGTCCCGGGACAGTCCCGGGATTCTACCACAAAAACCGAGTCCCGGGACCACAGCCAGCTCAGGCGAAGTCCCGGGACCATGTCAACATGCGTGCGTATACTCAATATCAGAGAATTAGGACGGATATTCACCGGCGCCGGCGTCCGGCGTATTACTCATGGCTCTTGCACATTCTGCATTATTTGCGTTTTGCGTAGGCAGGAGAGGTATTGTTTTCGGTAGGTTAGAATTAAACCTGTGTGTTGTTTCAGCCACATTTGCATATCTTCTTCTATTTATGTATTTGTATGTTTTTTGTTGGATTTAGATATGTGCGAAAAAGCTGAATAATTTATATTTTTGGGTTTTAAGTGTGTTCGTTATTTGTCTGCTAAAGCGTTACAATTAGAATGAATGAATTGATTCGCAACCTACCTTCATTCTACATTTAAAAAATAACGATTTGTCACTATGGCAACTGTTTTATATATTGAAGATAAACAATTGGCGAAATGTAAAGTTGGTTCCTACAAAATTATCATAATCAGAGACAACTTGACGAAAGGATTACACACGCACTTTGCAGTTCAAACAAAAGCAAAAGATGAAGAGCGACAGACATTTTTAGTGCCAGAAGAAAGCAATGAAGTTGTAGCCGAGCCCCAACACAAATTATCAGCACATAAATACTTTATTTAACTTAAAACACTTGTTTTTCCTAGTAAATTTCATTCGGAAATTTCATCTGTCCACTATTTCTCTTTCGGGACCATTTTAGGGATCTTCGGGACTAGTCCCGGGACCAGAAATTTAGCTCGTAAGTCCCGAAAACACTTTTGGTCCCGGGACTTGGAAACCCTAATCACGACATTATGATTAACATTTATTTGCAATGTTGCTTAACCTGAAAGAATGTCACAAGTGAATCTGGAATGTAAATGAAATTCTAAAATGTTTACACTCTAAAAACGACCTTTACGACAGTTTGCTAACATAATGACGTTTTACAACATGAGTTTAACATCCCAAATACTAAACTGTTTGGTTACGATGAAAAACACACAGATCGGGAAAAATACACCATATCCGTTGCCCCAACTATGGTATGATGGGATGTAACAAAAGTTGCCGACTACACTCAGGGAGAAGGGGTGGTTTATTACGAAATTAATCAGGGCAACGGCCTATTAAACGAAATAACGATGTTAAATGCCTTAGACGGCACCACTTTTCTAATCGAGAAAATACAGGTAGGCTCACTGACAAAGTGGAAACAGTGAACCAACCTCTCAAATCCAACCTTGTCAGTGCTCCGGCAACGGTCAGCGTACAGCCTCGGTGAACTTATCTTTACTTGAATTCCTTTACAGCTCTCTAACCCCCTTTACAAATGAAACACATAACAAAATATAAATTCGCATGCAATCGTCATAAATATAATAAAGAAAATCACAACTAATTAACGGGGAAATATGCATGTAAACCATTGACATTAACTTCAATGAAACGGGAGAGGTTAGTATTATTAATTACGCAACGATTAAGCTAATTACAGACTTAAAACTTGACGGCAAATAATCAAAAATAGCATAAGGACGGCAACAACTATTCAATTCTTAATTTTAAATGACAACTACGTTACGGAAAAATGGCGACAGTTCGTCATATAAATGACTACTTCACTGCATATTGTGCGCTTACAAAAAACACAGTACCTTTGAGGGATTCAGCAGTCATTGCTTGACGTCCAACGAAGCCGCCGATGCCGATCCCCTAGCAACTGCCAAGCTGCCTGAAGAAATGCGGGAACGAAGGCTTTATGGCCAGGGGTTGGGTCAAGGGTTTGGACGTTATTTATATCCCACAAAGGGGCGAGCAACAAGTGTTACGACAGACGACACTCCCTTAAGGAAAACTAGCACGATTGAAAAGTACATTTATTATTCGTCCAGGGCGATTATAGAGCTTCCAGCTCCTCGATTCGAACTCTCGGCTACGATTACTGCACAAACGTCTTTCGTATAACTAGAATATTGACAAACGAGCTGCCATTTCGATGAGAAAGGCAGAAATTGTCACAGCCGATGAACACAATATAATACAACGGGAATCTGGAGGTCAAACTAGAGAGAAAAACTACTTCAAACTATTTCCCAAGTTCAGTCACAACTAAAGTTTTAATTAAACTCGTCAGGGGCCACAATCGCACACCCAATATCACTTGTTGACTTATTGACGGCGGAGATTCTTGTGAAACTGAAGACACGCCAGAGTTGAGGAAAAGATTTGCGCGCCCAAAAATGTACAGCTGAACGCACATGTGGTCAACTGTCTGGATAAACGGAAAGGGGGTGAGGCAAGTACGTTTGGGCTTTCTCTTCCACTCACACAACGGATTCATTCTAACGCCGCTTTCTGGCAGCTTCTTTGCCCTAAGCACCCGTCCACCGTAGGATCAGAAATAGGCTATATTGACGCATTTGGAAGCGCTTTCAAGTAGGCACAGGATTTGAAATGCGATCTACGGGACCGAGTGGTCTGAATTCGGGAAGGAAATCTGGATTTTCACCTGGCTTTAATAAATTTCAAGATTTGTAATGTTTGATTTCACCTATAAAATGTTCAACTGTTTCAATTTTTTAGGAATATATTCAGTGTTTAATAGTAGTGCAGCTGTAAGGACGTTGAAAATCATTATTTACCCCATTTAAAGTAAAGCTATAAAATTCCTCAAACTTTAATATTAACTTTGTCACTTAGCTTTAGCTATATTTTGGGTTAAAAACCTTAAAATTCTGATATGTCAATCCTTCACAAAATTGTTCGATGTATTCAATTACAAACTTTATATTTAGACTTTTACAAATTTTACAAACCTCGATGGAGATATAAAATATTATTTAAATTAATGTAGTTTATTCGAAAAAAAAACCATTATTTTTCTATTTGCAATATTACATTTCAATACAACAATGAAGTTTGTGTCAATCAGTGTTGAATCCAGGGGGGTGACCGGGGGTGAAATTCCCCCCCGGGCATAACAAAATTCCCCCCCCCCCCCCCCCCCCCCCCCCCCCCACCCCCCGGAAACATTACTACTTCATATTCATGTTTCTTTAAATCTATAAAATAATGGGCGGATTTCGGTGGAATAGGTAAAAATACCCCCAGACGTTTCATTTTCCCCCCGGAGTAATCAGTCTGAATTCAACACTGGTGTTAATGCTCCTTGCAACCTGCAACGGCTCTAAACTATTTATTCTATTTTCGCTTTTACGCTAATTTAGACAATTTCGAGGGTCGTTGTGTAGCTATATTAGGTGCTCTATATAGGGTTTGGTAATTTTTCGGTTCACAATTGGCATTCTTGCGTTTTTTGAAAATTTTCCGCATACAACTTCAATATACAAATATTTCCAGTTCGTATTATTTTACTTGCGATGCCATAAGACATGTGTTTATAGTTCCTTTTGGTGACGCTTTGGAAACTGATTTATCCCGAAAATTGGCAGTAATTGAGCGAAAATGTCGCATAATGATTTGGTGAATTGGTGCACCATCTGATTGAATCAGGATTTTATAGTATTTTGGAAATAAATTCATTTGTCTTTACGCAAATTAACTTTTTAATTTGTTATAATTCGTAACTGATAAACAACCATCAGTTGTTTTCCAATTTTGCTTGTTTGATGTATTAGGTGGTATCGTGGGGTATTAGTGTTATAGAAAATCACTGTTTTCAAATTGCACAGGATAGAAGTACGTCGATAGGAGAGGCTAGATTTATGCTGTCTTTTCTATTTGTCGAAACGGATGGTGCCGTTGATATATGCGCACTATCCGGCGATTGAGCGAAGTGCTTCATTTGAACAAGGTATATATGTACAACCTCATTTGTAATAGTGTGCACCCGGTGAGGTCTCGTCGCGTAACGGAGTTTGAGGATTATTTTATTAAATAGTTTTTCTTGAGTACTCGGTGGTTTCATTTTTGAATGCTTTACGCTTTTCTTTCCGTGTAGTTCACGTGGCATTTCTATTTTAAACAGTGACCATTATGGTACCTAGTTCTTTAGTGCAGGTTATCCCATCCTATTATGTTATTTGGCAGTTGGTGGATGTACGTTTAATATGCCTTACTGTGAATTTGATCCTTGCTAAGCGTAATAATCCATTTCATCGTCCAAGCGACTACGTCATTTAGGTCTCTTTGTAGACTGTAGAAGTTTTAGAGAAAGTTTTGGTATCATCGGCATACCTAGGAAAGTTCCTTCTCAAGTTATAAACTATTCCATGGAGCATAGTGCAAAAGTACTAGCTCCAGGGCAGATCCTAGAGGTACCTAATTCACTGAAAGACGTTTCTGGGGGATGAGATGTTTTCCGATTTTACTCGAAATTTTCGGTCTTCGAGAAACGATCTTAGCCATTGTAGTAGTTTGCTTTTCATGACATTTATTTAGTCGTTGATGAGGTACTTCGTCAAATGATTTGGAAAAATCTAACAAAGCTACGAGTACATCAGTGGGAATTTTGTAGTCTCTGATCCATTTATGAGTGGTTGTGAGGAGTCTAGATGTTATTGATCAGTTTGGGACGAAACCATCGTTCAGGCTGACAGGTCTATAGTTGCCCCTATCTAATTTACTCTCGTATAAATTGCTTGTTGCTGATTTCCAAGTTGTAGTTCTATTTTGTTGTAACAGGGACAAGAAAATTAACTTTTATACTTTACTCCTTGTTGTAAACATTCAAATAAAGTCGTGAGCCTGGCAGCAGCTCGATAACCTCTCGAAATAACAGGAAACTGAAAAAAATTAATCCACCGATAAGCGCCGCACATTGTGTCACCAAACCAATGAAAAAATTGGGTCTGCGGCCCAGTAATTTTCGGTCTCTCTCCTGGCCATCCTTGACCTGTTCTGACGAAAGTTTCAGGCCCTGGACAGAGCTTCCAGATGTGGACCTGCAACGTTTTATGGCTGCCATTAAGCTCTGAAGATTAATTTGCTTAAAAACACTGACATGTACATGTAAACAAAATTTATTAAGCCGTCGACGTCAATCGGTTTATCAATAAAATTCATGCACGGAACTGTTAATTGCTGTTACATAAATTTGATAGCGGCCCAAACAACAACAAACTTTCAGCACTTCAGATAAATTGTCCGATTTTAAAATAAATGAGATTGGTGTAGGAATTGTGGAAGTTAAAAAAGTTTTAAGATACTTTGCCTTTGTCGTCTTCGTAGGCCAGTAAACACAAGTAACAACTTTCGTGATCCGGCTCGAAGTACCACTTTTATGTCATCTTCTAGACTTTTTGGATTGATTTTGTAATAAAAACGTTAATATCGATCATTCAAACAAGTATTTTTGTTGCAGAACACAAAAATGAGATTCTCAAGTCCTCCCCCATGGACGACGCGGGGAAGCACGGAGATATGGAGTTTGTGAAGCCGATGAAGATAAGTCCTCCTCCTCTGCACGACCACGATATCATCTACGACCAGCTTCGCAACACGCAAGGTGAATTAAACAGCAGAAACGTTATATAATGAAAGGAATTCTAAATTTTCTAGTAGATGTAACTCTGTTTGACAAAGGTTCCGCCTCTTGCACGCCTTAATTTAATTAGGACACTCACTAATTCCATCATTAGAAATTCTAATTTGCGTTTTGTAAGTCAGTTTGGAGCTTTACATCGATTTAAATAGTTTTTCCGGTTTTGGGCTCTGTATTTATTTTTTATGGCGAGTAGTTTAATTAAGGAGCTAATTTCGATCGACACAACGATATTGGGTTGGATCACGCAAGTGAGTTAATTTAAATTACAAATTAGCTTAGCCAAGGAACTATATTTTTCCTCCTCGTTTGGAAGATGTAATGTTTGAATTATATATAAATCATCACAAAAAGTCTTAGTAAGTTACGGTTTTATTCTCAGTTGATTGCCAATAACATCAAATGCCATAAAATTAGTCTAGAAATATGCATTACGAAATAAGAATTTTGGCATCGAGTTGAAATTAAATAGCAGCTTTTATAGAATTATATCTGACTATTTGGAAACTTCCCAAAATTAATTCAAATTGAATTTTCTGAAAAACTGTTTCTGTATTACGAAATGCACCAGCACTAAACCTAGCGACTTTCCGAAATCTTTTCATTTTACGATTAATGTACCCTTGACGCAATTTATGCAGGAAGTGTCTATCAAAATACCCTGTAAATCCATCCTAATGACTATAAAACTATGAATACGTAGAGTAGGTCCCTTTAGAATTTTAAAATTTATGGCCACAGCGAGGCTTCAGCTATTTCAACAGGCTGTGGTGAGATTTGAGCCTCTGCTGAAAAAGCCAATTAAATGAATTTATTGTGTATAACAGTTAACCGCGCTTAATAAAGAGGTTAGGTCTTTCTATCAAAAACGCTATTGAGCAAT